>BTSX01000004.1:29677664-29792346 GCA_036245825.1 Pristionchus entomophagus
GTATCTTTCTCCTATGTGTTCCTGGACGCAAAATGCACTGATTAAATACAAACACTGAATCCTAGAATCCCTTATTAATGATTGCTAAACACAGTAGATTGGACAGTTCGTAATAACAAGTGAAACGGTTTATTTTCTTACAATATGTGTGGTGTGCTGAATCTAACAACAGCAAAGAAAGGCATAAAAATTGATAATATAATAAAATATAGGGATTTATCAAAATCTTCGATTGACTGCCCATCTACCGTAATCAATTTTATCGAGTTAGCGCGAATTTATTACTGAAAATGTTTCATTCTCACGGTATTTCAACCGAGAATTGTGTAGTGTTATATCCGAAACCTCGTCGTGGAGGGAATTATGAAAATTTTCAAACGCTCTCGCATTTTTCATTTATCATTTTTCCACACGAGGCCACGAATAAATTGCGTATTTTTAGAATTTATTGTCTGGTCTAGCTTTTCACGCCATCGATAGATTCTGCAGCATAGAAAATAGTTATAAAAATAAAAATAATGCTTGAAGAATAGTTCACGAAATGGAAGCCGCGACAGCAGAGCATTTTCACGGCAATAAAATGGTTTTGTCGCAATTACTCGAAAACTGCGCGCGATTCGTCTGATCGTTTTTGATATGTTATTCTTACAGGGCTTAACTAATTGCTCATTAAAAATAAGGGACGAATCGCACTCAGATTTTTAGTAATCCAATTTTAAAGACCAGGCAACTTCGTGACACGAGGACTTAAGCAACTTAAGCAATTATCTCCATTCCGATCTATAATATAATTATTATAGCTTTCTTATACGCTTGTTAATATTCCGCGGCAGTCGAAATCATACACAACAAGAACTTAACTTATCGACGTCTTAAAAATAAATTGAAGAAAAGTCAGTTCACAATATCCTGATCAGATGAGTGACATGTGATGCGCTCCAGTTGGACTTAAAGCGTCGGACACTCCATCTATTTTCTTTATCATTTTACTTAATATTTTGCCATAATTTTGCAAAAACTAAATTGAAAACATTGAATGGGGTAAGGTAATCTTCCATTTGAGCACCAATTTGTGTATATTTTTGTTCACCTGTTTACACCGCTGCAGTCCTTAGGTGGGGTGGCGAAAATGGCCGAGTTTTTACAGGCTCTGGTTATGAAACGTTTACGGTAACGGCTCCGGCTCACGGAGGAGTCCGAGAGGAGTGAGCGTTTCTCGCTAAACAGAGGAACTCTGGCTAACTGAGTATAAAGCACAGTATATAGTCAAAATTAGGTTGACGCGCAGCCTAAAAGCGTACTAATAACATCGGAACGGTAAATAGTTGATATTTTCAAATAAACATCGTAAATTCACGTGCTCTTTTCTCGCTGATGGACAATACGGTGAGGAAAAAAGTTACCTATGAAACGCAAAAATATAATTGAAAATAAATGAGCTAAATAAAGGACAAAAAATTTATGTAACGGACACTGTGTTTAGCTACAGAAAGATCGGCCATTACACGCGTACCCACACCACAAAAAGCCTGACTCGCCCTCTTCCCCTGTCAGACTCCTCCGTGGGCTTAAACTTACTGTGTTTAGTGAGTGCCGACTTTGTGTAGGCACGAAATGCCGTGATTCTGATTTTAAAATGTTTAAACAATATTTTTATTCATTTTTGTGTTGCCACTTTGAGAACTAATGAAAGTGGATATAATACTGGTGAATTTGAGAGAAAAAGCTAGAATGCGAACGAGAATTCAATGAAATTAGAAAATCGGTAGTGCATTAAATAGTAAATCATTTTTTAAAGTAAATTTCACATAAGAAACTAGACTTTAGGAAGTGAAGTTTTAATCAAATAATTTTAAGAAACAAACTTTTTAGCAAAAAACTTTAGGAAAAAAAAAGAAAATTTTATTTGTATTTTTTTTTAAGAAATTAGGGACCACCAGGTAAAACTTTAAAGTTACTCTAAAATTTCTTTGTTATGTGCATTTGGGTAATTGAGAGTGCAGAATTCATTAAAGTTAATCAGATTTTGATGAAAAAAATCAGTCAGCGATTTTTGACCTTCCCGTATAAGCCGCGCCCCTCGTGGTGCAGTCACGCGCGAAATCGTTTCGGTGGGTCATGGTCAGTAGGTCACCATTGGCGAATTTCAAACACTTTTAATTTTATTTTTCTTGGGAGCATTAAATAAAATGGCGCATTCGGATAGATAATTGATTAACATATTATTCATTTTATCTGTGTGAAGGAATCAGTCAGGACAAACGTGCGCAAGGTATACGGTCTCCTCAAATGGGTTTTTCAAAATGCGGTCGATATGATGAATTAGCTTAATGAAATATGCTAAGGTGCGCAGATGGCTTTGCAAAGTTCTAAAATAAATATGTAATGAATAGAAAATAACAGAAACTATCAACCAAGAGCTCTTGTAGCTTGACGTTTGCGCAATATTCGTTTCTAAAATAAACAAACTTCTCATCCAGGGATTTCGCTATAATTTTGCATAGAGTTAAATACCGGTATGCAAAACTGTTTTAAGCAAACAATTCGAGGGCGCATCAAGAAAGTCGCTTGCAAGCTAATAAAAACTAAAATGTAAGTAGTAAAACTCATCGGCAATATTGATCATGTTCTCACTAACAGAATTTCGAAATAAAATTACATGATATTATGTGTGGCGAGGGCTTTTCACGAAGATAATAAACTGAGAAGCGCATTCGTTACGTATCGATAAATTCAATTAAAACAAAATTGCAGTGTAGATTTAAAATCCCGCTGTTTCGACGTTTCCCACGCCATGACACGACCTTTGCCGGCTCTGATATTGAAATACCCGGCGTGGGGGTTCCTTTTCAAGTTTAAGAATAGAAAAATCGGAAAATGTGTAAAATACTGTAGATTTGCTGCCGGCTCTGAGCAACAAATCTACCGTACTCTTCACGTTTCCGGTTTTCCATTTCTTAAACCTAGAGACCGCAGAGGGGTATCTTCAGAAAAATACTATGATCATTCCGTCCAATTTTTTCTATGGATTCGTTGCTGCTGAATCGAATACGAACAAAAATATATTTTAAAATTATTAAATAAAAAACTAAAGCAATTAATGTAAATTGCGGCTTGAACGGACCCATAGTAATACTTTCTTGTGTAGAGTCGTGTCAAAGTTATAACCAACAACGTTTTCTTTGTTTTAAAATTATTTTCATCGTTTTACACCGATTGTATTTGATTGGCGGTGTAATAAGTTATACTATTATGTATAAGGGAGTAGGCATGAGAGAATTTTGCCGGAAAACTCACTGTATATTCCAAAAAAATGATGAATTATGAAATTTAAGGTTCGCTGACTTCGAAGCTATATAACTTTCTTCCGACTAAATATCCAGAATCGTGAAAGCATCAAAACAACCGTGAGGTTCTCTAGAATAATAGGAGAAATAAACTTAAGCGGCGGCATTCGATATAAAGGAATCTCGGTTAAAGTAGATCAAAATAACGCGTTTTCGACCATTTTTGCCCAATAAATCAGCTCCGACTCAGCTTCTAGAGCCGTGCATAGTATCTAAAGTATCGCGCGTGCATTCAGAATAATTGTGAATATAAACCTAAGCGGCGGCATTCCATATAAGCAACTGGTAGGTCAAAATGCAGCTTCCAATTTTGAGCTGCATTTGCGAGCACTGCGAGCGCATCTGAAGCAAACAAAGTATCGCGCCGTGCTAACAGAGATCTGAAGTATACATTGCAATCATTGAAAAATATTTTAAAACTAAATAAAGATGCGAAAAATCGATAAAACTGAAGCGCGTTTTTGAGGTGGTGGGGTTGGGCGACTTTATCGAAGACGCAGCACAAAATCCCTCAACGCCCGCACTCCGCGAATTTCTTAAAAATGACTTTCACAAACTGATTTCTTAATTTATTTTACATGTAAATTTGTTGCTGTGATAGGCTAATAAGAACGGGCCGAAAAGATAACGATGCTATAGGTCTGAAAGTGCGGTAAACGGCGAAAATGAGCGAATTTTGGTGTTTTAAAACTGCAAAACTATTGTTCCGAGTGAAAGCTTAGGTATTTGCTTGTGATCGTAAGGCACCCCATGTCCCAATGGATGTTCCATGAAAGTGCTATCAGACGGGCCTAGCGTGAACGGAAGTTGTAGGTTAAGAAAGATTGGAGAAACAGTGCAACGTTTGCGAGAAGAATAACGCGTATGTACGAATAATCTGAGTAAACCGTATTAAGGATAGTGTGCATGGGTATGTCAGGCACCCGAATTGACAAAATAAAAAGCTAATTGAAGTCAATTAAAGACGGAAGTAATTTTCAAAGACAAGATACTAAAAAATCAGTTCTCGATACTCGCGAAAGCTTTGGAGAGCATTTCTGTAAGAAAATTCGTCTTGGAACACACGATGCCCTCCCTACCTAGAGGTAACTTTTTATTCTGAATCGACTTGTGGAGTCCGTTTTTCGATCTAAGCCTTCTGAATCCAATTTGATTAAGAGTAAGTAAGTAAGATAATTTGAGTAAGATTTGAGTAGGACCAATTTTTGAGCATATCCGATTTTTCACCTGTTCCAGACACCTGTTGGATCCTTGTTGATCCAAACGCATTCATATCAAGAGTAAAAGAACTTTAAATGTTGAAATTTACTAAACCAGTAAGGTAGGGAAACAGTATAGATGGATATTCTCCATTCACAATTCTTCTTTTTTTCATTCAGAATCCTTTCCTTTCGGGAACGCTCTCTGTAAATTGTATTGGTTCGGAGAATCAGTGAATAAGCTGCTCTCTTCCTTTATTATGTGTGTCCTCTCATGGGATCGATATCTCGCTGTCTGCAAGCCACTCAATTCCATCAGGTACTGTAAGAATGGGAAGATATTGATTGATGTCTAGATTACAGTATCCGATCAAATAGTGTGGCACTCTTGGTCCTCTTCTCTACATGTACGCTTGCCACGGTGCTACTTCTTCCTGTCCTCATTAAGGTTTGAATCTGAAATTACTTAAAGGAGGAGGGGCAGCAATTTACGGTCGGTTAAGCTGACACGATAGCCCGATTGGTCCCTTGAACCATAATGGGAATCCAAAATTTGAAGGTTGTAGCTCAAGCCAGCCCCGAGATAATCGCGTTTGAAGTTTGAATTCCCGCCCGTGAATCCCAGGGAAAAGGCTGATAAATGTTTGCGCAGTGCACTCCCTCTCGGTCACTATTCGGCCTTTCCCTGTCCTTCCTTTCGAGGCTAGAGTGGCAGAGAGACCAGATACCGTAGGGAGAGGGCACGGCAACCGGAACGCAGACATAGGACGAAGGAAAACGTGCGACTATAAACTACGAAACAACTATGAACGTCGTTGCGTGAATCACGCACAAGTGCGCGAGGGATTACTGTGCGCTCACACGTACGATGCAAGTTGCCTGATTGTCACGCTCTTGTGTCGCTAAACACAGGAAAAGTGAGACGAATCGCAAACTGACCTTGAAAATGCCTTTTTATCGTGATTCAGGATCAACTTCTTTCTGTAGGATTTTATTTTCGCGGGCGGTTTCTGTTTTGACCCTGATGGGCGGGTACGCATTTCGCTTTGCCTATGTCTTCGCTCTGGGTGCCGTGAGAGGGGCCCAAAGGTCACGTGAGATGGGCAGAGACGAGTAGATCAAGGGAGGATGCCTCTCACACTAGGGAATGGCCCCGCCCCTTCACACTGCGTTTATCGAGTGTCCTTGCTGAACGGAGTAAAGATCCCCGGCAAATCGTGGTGGGAGTCACTATCAACCATTGGAGTTCGGATTGGGATCTGTTTCGTTTTCACTTGAAGTGGGGGATGGGGAGGTAGGGGTATGGGAGGAGAATTCGAGATTGGGGACATCACGAGGCATGGCCTCTTAATCGACAACATAAAACAAGCTGAAAATGTCGCCGCCCATAAGGGGAAATCAGGAAATACGAGCGGGCTTTCAATCACCATACAGTATTTTCAGGTTGCCTGATTATCAATTTAAACGTTGGTCTCATAGCGATGTACCCTGATTTCAGATTTCAGTTCGCGATTCCCATCTTTGCGCGGTGCAAACACCCTGATTTTCAATTAGTTTTTTTTTTCTATGTTTAGCGACCGAATCGAGAACTGAGATTGAGAATCAGGGATTACCGTTTTTCGGCGCGTCGCGGTTCCAGTCAACCAAAGTGATAATCAAGCAACTTCAACTCGATTTTGTAGTTTGTAGTTCTCGACGTTTTCTTTTGTCCTATATCGGCACTCCGGGGGCCGTGACGAGGAACATCACCAATTGCAGTCTCAAGTGACGATGGTGGATCGACTGTCCGGCCATGCACAGTTAGAGTACGGTACAAATGCATACGAGATAGCACGTGAGTTTTATGGATATTTTATTTTATTATTCTTATGAGATTCACAAGAGAAGAATCAGATGAATGATAAAAATAATCTTGTGTCAGTGTCGAGAGGATCTCTTATCTCAAAGTGCTCATTCGATCCCGATTCAATCTTTGTCATCTATACTTTCTCTATTGGATATGCCATTCCTGCACTTCTCATCACTTTCTTCTATGCGCAAGTGAGAAATCTAAATGACCTCGACATTTCAATTAGATTAATAGTCTCTAATAATCGTAAAATTCGAATATAACTCTCGTTAAAAAAAATTAAATCTCTAATTTTGAATTTGAATTAGGAAGTGGTGAATGAGGGAGTACAGTACTGGCTAATCGCATTGGGTATCGGCAGCTGCGGCGGCCTGCCGCGGATTGATTTATCGCAAAGCTGAGTCATTTTCAGGCATCAGGGTGTTGATTTTCGTAATCTCCAGTACATTTCCGATCACTATAAGATGATATATTGTTCTTCGTTTTACCAGAATATATATTATTTACTGAAAAAGCCTGACAATAGTTGGCCCGCTTGAACAAGTCATCCCAGAAGGCCAATCCTTGCTTAAACTCGCTACGATGGATACCGTGCATTTGTCTCTAGAAAAGGAACATCATACCATGGCTAGTTCATTGGGTCAATTATCGTTCGCCGGGTCAGACTTTTTTAGTGAAAAATTTCAAATCCCGTAATACGACAAATAAAATATCATCTTATAGTGATTTAGATCGGAAATGGACTGGAGAATACGAAAATCGACACCATGGTGCGTGAAAATGTCTCCGCTTGGTGCTAAATCAATCCGCGGCGGGCCGCCGCGGCTGCCGATACCCAATGCGATTAGCCAGTACTGTATTTAGGTGATAATCCGTCTTCGATCAAATAGTCGGAATATGTTAGTAGATCAGAAGAGATCAGATACAAGTGGAAGGGGTTCAATCTCATCTCGAGTCCACCAGGTTATATCCCGCTTCTTTTCTCATTCCAATCCTCATCTTTTCAGGTCACCAAACGTATTGTGATGGTGATATTCTTCTATTTCATTTGTTGGACTCCCCAATGGACGATTACTCTTCTAATCAACTTCGAAGTTTTTAATGTGAATCATACGATGAATTCGTCTCTTAATACTCCTTTTCTTTCAGTATAATCACTTTCTTCTGCTGATCTCTCTATCTGCTCATGTTCTCGTCTGTTTCAATTCTGCCGCCAATCCTCTTCTCTATGCCCTCATCAATCGTGAATTACGTGCTCAACACGTCCAAGCAATGGCGAGAAAGAGACAATCCATCACTGCTGCTACTCAAGTTGTTATTGAGTTCGTCATTCAAGCGACTAACAAGTTAGATCACAATCAAAAAGGATATACTCCATTCACTCCGTTCACTATCACATCTTCTATTCTCTCAATAAGTTGATATATTCAGTGATAATTCGCATCGTCCTTCACTGGTTTCACTACATCGTCATCCTCCTCACTCAATCACTGCACGAATCACTCAATTGTTTGTGCTTTCCATTCTCTTCTCGAGATATCACGAGATTATCATTTCAACCATCCATTCCTTTTTAAGTTCTCACTCTTTTCGACAAAACACCTTCACACTTTGTACAATATGGAGAATAAGGGGGGGGGGGCTATCGTGGAAGAGAAGAGGGAAGAGATGCTCTCATTTCATAGAGCATACGTGTGAACCCCACTTGTCCTCTCTCCATTCCACACAGACTCACATATCTAATGGATCACCCTTTTAGTCTCGCCGGATTCAAACTCAATCTCTTCACCAGTGGTCCATTCAAGAAGAGAAGGTAAAAAATATCGTAAATGGTATATGAAACTTGACAAGCCGTCTGAAGTGTTCACACTCAATGTTACACGGCCCCAGTAGCACAGCGTTTCTAGAGCCGACACGGCACGGCCTCTTAATCGACAACATAAGACAAGCGTAAAATGTCGCCGCCCATCAGGGGAAATCAGGAAATACGAGCGGGCTTTCAATCACCATACAGTATGTTCAGGTTGCCTGATTATCAATTTAAACGCTGGTCTAATAGCGATGTACCCTGTTTTCAGATTTCAGTTCGCGATTCCCATCTTTGCGCGGTGCAAACACCCTGATTTTCAATTAGTTTTTCTATGTTTAGCGACCGAATCGAGAACTGAGATTGAGAATCAGGGATTACCGTTTTTCGGCGCGTCGCGGTTCCAGTCAACCAAAGTGATAATCAGGCAATTTCAACTCGATTTTGTAGTTTGTAGTTCTCGACGTTTTCTTTTGTCCTATATCGGCACTCCTGGGGCCGTGCACGGTTAGAGCGCACAGACAGCCAGAGTAGGCGAGAGTGCAGAGAGCGCAGACTACAAGAGACGCAGAGGAGAGGGGAGAGGAGGGAGCGTTTTCGCGTCAGGACTTGTATACTGTAATTCTTTGATGCGCAATCTATCTTTCTTGGCAATTTGCCCAATGTCCTCTCTCACTGTTGTTCTGAAATGCTGTGAGTAGTACAGACATAAGACAGAAAGGAAACATATCAGGGTAAAATCAGGGAATGCCAGTACAAAACAAAACTCTACAGTACAAAGCGCAGCCTGAATAACGATCGTGCGGTGCAAAGTGCCAGAGTAACGATAATATTACCCTGACGACCAAGCTCACTTTGCGATTCGTCGTTCCGGAACTTTAAAATCAGGCATTTTGAACCGAGCGATCGTGATTCAGGCAATGGTGCTTGTCTAACTTGTAGTTTATAGTTCGAGACGTTTTTTTATTTTCCCTATGTCGGCAGCCCGGGGGCCGTGAATGTTATGAGTAGTCAACGTTTAAATCTAGAAATCAATTTATTTCAGTTTATCGAGATCCCCTTCGAATCGATCTCAATTATCCAATGAACATACCAAAAAAACAGTGAGGCATGAAAAAAAACAAATAAGTACTTATATGAATTTAACTTGCAGATTCAAAAAGGATCGAATTGTCAATTGAAAGTAGAGAGAGAGAGTATCTCTATTGCTTCTGGAGATACTTATTTGTGATATGGCCTCTGATTCCGGTCTAATCATACATCACTTAGTAATCATAATCTTGCTCTTCGAATTTCAATTACCTCAATGTGATAAAGCATTTTTTTTCTCGATTTTCTACAAATGGAAACACATTTTCGTATTCATCATATATTATAATATGTGTAAATACGATAATACTGAACAGATCAACCAGCCAACCAACAGACGTAAAGTTTATTGTCAAGTTTAAATTGCTGCAACTAATTTATCAATGATTATCGATATAGTATTCTTCTTCTGTTATTGTCCTTTCTAATCTTCTTGAGTTGAATCCATGATTTTCACAGTGAACTGCAATTCTGTTGATTCTGATATAATTGAGAGTAGTCGAGGAGGAGAGAGTATCCACAGCCCTCTTTCATTCATATTTATTTATTTATCGAAATGGGATACTAAAAATATATATTTTAGAACGAAATTATTCATGAAGAGTACAGTAACATCTACTCTCAAATTTTGACCGAGATTCAGATATTTCACCGTTGTCCCCACTCTCCCCGACACTTACTTTCATCTTTTCCCCCCAATTTCTCAATTGTGCAATATAACACTTTAATTCTTTATTTTTTAACTTTGATGGCCAATTCGATTTCCTGATATTTTCTCCTCCAAACCAGTTGCCAATTCCGCATTACTTACTTAGTTACTTAGTAGATCCATCTTCAACGGGCGGGGCCGTGTGGATCACAGTTCTTCCAGGTTTCTCTATCGCGTGCGCGCGATGTCCAGTGTCTGTAGTGCTCGATCTGAAGCCAACGATCTGGTCGATCGTCCGGTACTGTAGGGCATCCTGGCGTACTCCTCGATCGCGTCACTCCATCTGACTGGAGGTCTTCCTGGTGGTCGAGTGAGATCGGGAAACCAGTGAGTGACCCTCGTTGACCATCTGTCGTCGTCTCTTCGTAGCACGTGGCCGGCACATCGATGCTTCGCACGCTGGATGTATCGGATCGGGTCGGCGAGTAGCGAGAGACGGCGGACATCCGAGCTGCTTCTCCTCTGTTGGTGTAGGGAATAAAGATTGGTCCCAACGAGCGATCTCTCCAGTGCCCTATGGGTGGTCTTGAAGAAGGAGAGGACCGTCTTCGAGAGGGGCCACGTCTCCGCAGCGTAGCAGAGTGCTGGGAGGACGTGAGAGTTGAAGAGTGAAGCACGTAGCCGGGCATCTTGTAGCTGGCTGGTGACTTCTCTGATGCTACCGTATGCCGCCCATGCTGCTCTCTTCCTTCGTGTCAACTCCGAGTGGATGCATCCGTCCGATCATAGCTCCCTTCCCAAGTAGATGTAGGCGTCAGTTTCCTCGAGTGGGTGGCCATGGAGGGAGATACCGGGGCCGGCACACCACTCATTCCTCATCAGCTGCGTCTTCTTCCGATTGATCCGCCAAATCCGTGAGCATTTTCTCGAGTGCCGAGAAAGACGATATCGTCGGCGAGTCTGAGATGCACAATTTCTTCCCGTCGATGAGTACTCCCTCCTCGCTCCAGTCGAGATCCGCCATGCAGTCTTGAAAAGCAGCAGTGAATTGTTTGGGAGATATTGTGTCTCCCTGGTGCACTCCTTTTCCGATCGGGATGCGGACGGGGCGGTCGAAAGGCTTCATCTCCGTGTGGCAGTCTTTGTTGAGAGTCTCGAGGCAGTGCACGTAGGAGGAGTCGACACCGGATCGAATGAGGGCGTTGAGTACCGCAGGAATCTCCACTGAGTCAAATGCCTTGCAGTAGTCCACGAATATCATGCCGAAGGGAAGATGGTACTCCTTGTGGTGTTCGATCAGGGTAGAAAGCGCGTGAATGTTATCGATGCACCCGAATCGACGACGGAATCCTGCCTGCTCCACTGGTTGAGCTTCATCCAGTCTTCTCCATCCGAGTGACTAGCACTTTGGTGAAGAGCTTGTACGGTATGGAGAGACGGGCGATGGGGCGATAGTTGTTGAGATCGGTCCTGTCTCCCTTCTTGTGAATGGGGATGGAATTTGAGGCCTTCCACTGACTGGATATCGCTGAGTCTCGATATAGTGGGAGAAGCGAGCGGAGAGAAGGGAGTGAAGAGGAGGTCCTCCGAAGCGTTGCATCTGGCCGGTGATCTTGTCTGGGCCTGCCGCTCTGTCCTTCTTCGTTGAAGCAATGGCCATCTCCGATGATAGTATGGGCTGGGGGTTTTCAGCAGGAGGAGTTGGGCAGCGAGGGGAGTGTCCGAGAGGAAGAGGTCCGTGTAGAACTCCTTCACTCTTTCTTCGATGCCGGCTCTACTGGTGATGGCAACTCCTTGCCGATCGAGTATGGCATACATCGGTGTACGATCCTTGGAGAGCGACTGCTTGGCCTTCTCGATCGATTTCTTCTCTTCGGCGGCTCGTAATAGGACTCGTCGCCGGTGTTCCTTTATGTCGGCCTTGACTAAGGATCGGCAGGTTCGATGGGCCATCATCTTCTCGAAGGGGGTACGATTCGGGTCTCTGTTCCACCGTCCCCTCTCTTGAATCCAGAAGAGTGAACGTTCGGAGAGACGAGGGGGAGGAGGGACTGGAGGCTGTTCGGCGGATCTTGCACATTCCTTGAGACCATTGGAGAGGAGAGCGTAGTCCTTGGTGGAATCGGCATCCATCTTCCAGGGGTAGCTCTTGATTGCCGCTTCGTAACGAGATGGGTCGATTAATTCCGCATTACGTAACCCAAAATGAGTAAATGAAGATAGAGATGAGACCCCTCGGAGACATTCATCTCCAATTAAGTTTTTTTTTTCACATTGAAATGACCGAGAAATTACAAGAGCGTCGAAAAATAGGGTTTATCTTTTGACTATTGCATAATACAGACACCGTATGAATGAATATTGATTAGTTTTGGTATGAACAAGATAATATCACAGTAACTATCAAAGGGAAGTTGGTTCCCTTACAAATACCCTTACAAATCAACTGGGAGGTAAGGGAGAGGTAACATTAGTAGCGTCTTAATGTTGTGTTCATTATGATTAGTTAATTATTCACCCGTTAGATATCTGAAAGGACAATTATTGGATGAATAGAGTGAGTGACTGATCATACCTCTCTTGTCTCTTCCTCAATTCTTCATCTCTCCTCTCCTTCTCTTTTCTTGCTCTATTCAATGCTAATCTCACTCCGATTGTACTCTTCTCTCTCCCATCAACTTCCCGTCCGTCCAATAACACCTATAACAATCCATTCCATTCTTTCCCATAATCATTCCAACAATTCCTTCCATTCCTCCTTCATCTACTCTCCTCTACTCACTTCATCGTGTCTACTTCCAAAAGCCTCTAACACGATAGTCCGATAGTCCGCTCTCTCAGTCAATCTATTTCCTTCGACTTTCAACTCCGTTAGACACGGCAGGATTCCGATCGGAGTCACATCCTGACACGATCATATGGATTACGGTAGTTTCTCCCTTGATATCACCTCCGGCTTGGTGAGTCCATTGTGGGAGACATCCAGAAACTCAATAGAATACAACTTGCTCAGACCTGGAATGAGAGATTAAAGAGTATGGAAGGAAGATAGACTAGATAACCAGCAAGATTAGTGATTCGATTCCCTGCCAGAAGAAGCACTCGAATATTTCCCAATTTCTCGTTCCATTTGTCTAATTCTTCGATCTGATTATTCGATAGATCGAGATAAGTGAGAGAGGGCAGATCAAGAAGATATCTGGAATGGATACAGTCCACTGCCTCCCCCTCCCCCCCCCCCTCCTCCCCTCCCACTCCTCCCCTCCCCCCCCCTCCTCCTCCCCTCCCCCCCCCCCCCTCCTCCCCTTCCCCCTCCTCCCCTCCCTTCTCACCTTCCAATATCTGATAGATGATTATGTGTCATTGTGAATGAATGAACTCTAGGAAGACGAGACTGATATGAAGAAATGGGAGATCCATTCCATTCTCCATCAAAGGATATTCATCATCTTACCAGTGAATGATCCAACTCAACGACTCGATTAAAAGAGAAGTCGATTTCCTCTAGTGTAGTCCACTCCTCTTCCATCTCTCCAAGTACATCCTTAATATCCATCATCGTATCTCCTTCTTCTTATCTTTTCTCACCTTACATCTCTCCATTGAATAGTGTATCACAAGTGTCCTAAGATGTTCTCTCAATTGGAATTGACCATTGATACGATTAGCATCTCCATCCATCACCCAAAGAGCCAGTAGATTCTTGCAATACGAGACATCGATGGAGAGACTATTGGAGACGATTGATGAAGTACCAACAAATCCCTTCCCTCCTCTTATTCTCAGTGAATGCAGAGAATTGATAAATTCCATGAGAACTCCAAGATCGGCACGCCCTCAATCACTCAATCACTGGCCACTCCAATATTATAAATTAAATATCAAAGAGGTAATAAACTCGTTTCATAATAAGGAGGAGTGGAAGATATGATATACTCTCTCTCTATTTCTTACCTTGCAGTGTTGGTTCAGCCAGTCTCATTCTCTCTCCAATCGCATGCATTTCAATAGGAGTGAATTCGAAATATTTGGGTATCCTTCGACTTCCATCAATCCATTCCTCGCCAACCTAGAATCACAATGAGAGACCATCGAAATGCCATGATAGGATCATATTGGAATATACTCATAATTCCTCTCACCTTCCCCAATCGAAGCGAGAGATCATCGACTATGGAATGAATTTCCTGCAATCACAATACATTCTCATTATAGACACATCAGAGGGGCTATATCATCGTTATCTCACGAAATTGTTTCATTTGCGAAATCTTTGGCCACGGAATTGTAAGTAATATTCATATGAACATCGTGAAGTCCAAATGCCGAATTCATATATATATTGATAATTTTGTAAGTTTTCGGATTTACTTTATTTTTTTTAGAAAAAAATTGCGGTGGTGAGTTGGGATTTAAATAGTGCAGAGATATTTCCACCTCCCTCTCCTTCTCCATCAGTCTATCTAGATTTCCTCCCATTGCCACACACAACCAAAACTCGTCCACCATCAATAATATCATTACTGCAGATGGAAAAGAGACACATCCAGACTCAAGTTGTATTCCATCAACGGCATACCTCTCTTTCTCTCTTTCCCAGTCCCTTCCCTTTATTTCCTCCATTCCTTCCTTCCTTCATGTCTTCTTCGTTCTCTAGAGACACTGAACCAATCAACTCTCTCTCTCTCTCCCTCTTAACTCCAATTCTCCCTCTAAGACAACGTCTTCTCACTCATCTCACAATAATCCTTTCATTATTGCCATCACTTCTCAATAACTCTTTCTTCTCCTTCCTCCTCCTATCCATTACCCTCTCCTCTAATGTCTCATTGCTCCGTCTATTGACGTATTTACCTTCCCATTAATCCCCTCCACTATATCAATGATTGGACATTCTTCCATCCCAATCCTACTATTCATCTAATTTTCCCTTATTGTCCTCCTTCATTTCCATCATCTCTCCCTTCTCTTCCTCCTCCCTCTACTCAAGTAACCCCCCCCCCCCTTCTCTCCTCCAGAATACTCCCATGATAATCTTCCTTCTCATGATGAATGTCTTGTATACAACTCAGCCCTCCCTCCCCTCTCCTTCCCACTTCTCTCCTATTTACCCCACCTGTCTCTTCTCCCATACACGGTATCCATCTCTACAAAACACCCCCCCCCCCTCCTCTCCCCTCTCCCTTGTTCCTTCTCTCCTCTCACTCCCTCACAATCAGTCCCATCCACTCTATCCCTTTCTCCTCCCCTCCCCTCGCCTCCCTTAATTGATGTCCATCCCTTCCATCTAGCTTCCTCCCTTCCCCTTCTCTAGAGTCTCCCCTCCCCTCCTTCCCTCCCTCCCTCTCTCTCCTCCCCTCTCTTCTTCTCACAGCAGTCACAACACCCTCACTATTTATCCGTCCCTTCTCTTCTCTTCTTCATCATCTCCATCTAAGTGAGATCTACTTCACATGGACCACGGTAAGCTCCCCCTTCCCCCCCCCCCCCTTCTCCCTCCCCCTCTTATTCCTCCTGTCCACTCAATCCCCAATCATTCTCTCCACTCCTCCTTCTCCTCCTTGTCATATTCGTCTTCTGAATCCATTCCATATTCTTTCATCCTTCTCTTCTCTATTCCAACCTCTACATGATTATGATTTGTTTTCTATCCCCTCAACCATAGGTATAGAATTGCGACATTTTCATTTTCTATGATTCGAGTCATAATAAGAAATAATGTTAACTCGAATTCAGAAGAGGCCCAATCTTACATGAGCCAGTCCCAGCTTCGCCCTTTCTTATAATGCATCTGCAAATTATTGCTATGTCATCAGATAAAATGCTCTTCCGTCTCTTTATTCACTTTCTCCTGCTAGTATTCGTTCTCAGATCCCCTCTTCCCTCTTCACTCCTCGATCCTCTTGTGTATGAAGGGGGGAGGCAGACTGGTCAGTCCCTCCATCCTCAATGACCTCTCCCCCCCCCCTCCCCCCTCCCCCCCTACTCTCGATTATTGGTCTGGTCGGTCATCCCTTCTAGGATCCCCTTCCACTCTCAATTCTCGTTCCATCCCAGTCATCTCCCTCCCCTCCCTCCCCCTCCGTCTTCCATCTCTCTTCATCTCTACATTCGTGTCTCCATTGAGATCCACCACAGTTCTTCTCTGGTCATATTAAACTGTCCCCTCACCCCCCCCCCTAACCCCTCCCCCTCTCATCCTCCTTCAAAGTCGGTCTCCATCTTACGCCATCCTCTCTACTTCCTTTCTCTTCTCGCTCCTCCATTCAATCTCTCTTCTGTTTATCGTTTCCATCCCTCTCCTCTCCTTACAACTCGGTTAGATGTAGTGATTAGACGACTCCTCAGGGGAGTCCCCCTCTCCCTCCTCTCCCTACTTCTCCTATCCCCGTAAATCTCCTTCAAAGAGTGTAGAGCTGCCAGTCTCTTCGATCCGTCTTGCTTATCAGATGCATATTTCCCATTGAGTATCTCCATCCCCCCTCCCCTTCCATTCCATCCCTCTCCCCTCTCTCATCTTCCTTTCTCATTCCAGGAGGGCATCCTAATCACCATTCCGAAGACGTTATAGAGGAGAACGGAGAGGAGACACTCCCTCACGAGGCCTTCTACTCGGGTAACCATCTCCCCCCCCCCCCTTCCCCCCACTCTCTCTCTCTCTTTCTCTCTCTTCAGCAGTGGATCCTGATTACTCAGCCAGCAAGCAGCCATTCGTCCCTCAATCCGTTCAAATCGCCAAGCAGAACTCCAAATATTCGACCATGGGAGTCATTCCATGTGAGTGATCCCCCTTCCCCCTTCCCCCCCCCCTCCCCCCTCTATCTATCTCTTGCTTCTTGTTCCTATCCTCCCCTTTACTTCAATAAACATCATTTATTGCGCGTATTTCCCTCATTATTCCGTAAAACGCTACTCCAATTATCCCTTTCTCCATTCTCTCCTCTCTATTTCCATATGGTTGACTCTACCCTCATCGTCCTCCCTCCCATTACTAGTATGGGTCTCTATCAACTCTCCCCGTCCAGTCCCTCCCCCTCTCCCCCTCCCCGTCCAGTCCCTCCCCCTCTCCCCTCCCCGTCCAGTCCCTCCCCCTCTCCCCGTCCAATCCCTCCCCCTCTCCCCTCCCCTTTCATCCATTGAATGGACAACCCACTGGTCACTAGTGTCTTCTCCTTCCCTTCCAAGTGGTCGAGTGAAGAGAGGAAGAGAGAGAGAGGAAGGGGAGAAGGGAGGGGGGGGGGGGGAATTCCATACCATGCAGAGTAAACGGTAGTGTAATCCGAGACAGTCACCCTTCTGGTCACTATTCACTCCCCCCCCCCCCCCCCCATCCACCCCCCCCCCTCTCCTTTTCTCTCCTCTCTACCCACAAAGATGAATAGAGGAAGGTGGCCTATCGAGGGAGAATTAATACACTCATCACGAATAACCCATCCGATTATAAGTCACAATGGGAATTCACCATACTCGTTAGCGACCCAGATCACCCATCTATATTTTCCTTTCTCTCAGCTGTGGAAGGTAGAATGTCTCATGTTCCACTGTCACTCTCTCATTTCTCCCTCGGTCCAAATCCCTCAATTGTGCAAAAGGGAAGGCACGTGACAAATGAACACTTGAGTAGAAGAAGCTTACTCCTCTCCTCTCCTTTTCTCCTCAATCTCTCTCTTTAATCCTCTTTCCCTTATCTCCTGTCAACTCCTCTTTCTCATCTCTCTTTGTACGCCTTCTTGTAAGTTATAACTCAAATAGTCCTCCAAGAGAAGCAGGGGGGAGGGGAAGGGGGATGGGGGATGGGGGATGGGGTATCCAGTAGGAACGGGAGGAATGCACACCCGTATGTACTCCTTCCCTACTGTCATTGATAGAAGAACATCCAAACTAATTCTTCCCTCTATTCAACCCGGTCTGTTCATCTCTCCCCCCCCCCCCCCCCTATCTCTATTCCTCTTCAGGTCCGATTGTTCGTGGTTGCATCGATGTCTTCTCCTTCCTTCTCTCAATGGTCATCATGGCCATTCAGATGGCACTCATCGACTACTACTACATTGACTATCTCAAGGTAACCCCTTCCCCCCCCTACCTCTCACTCCATGATGGAGGGGCCATAGCTATCAATGATACAATGTGTAGATCAGACTCCCCTACTCTTCTCTCTCATTGTATTCTCTCTTTCCTCGTGTCATCATGTCTCTTTCCCTCTTATTTTCCATCCAATCAGCCATCTAACTTGATTGGGAGGACAACTGGAGTCTCCTCTCCTCTCCTCTGTGCCAACCCGTCTCATGTTCAGGACAACGCCTGGTACGCATGGATAGCAGGAGATTGCATCGTTGCCATTGGATTCATATGGCTAATTATCCTCGCCATGAAGAAGAATCAGGAATCGATGGAGGAGAGCTCGGCTGCCGGTATGTCCCCCCCCTCCCCTTCCCCCCACCCTCAGAGATCAAAGATCATCTGACATCTTCAGATGGTCGTCTCCGATATGCATGGGCCGCTTGGCTCATTTACTCGATTCTTCTGGTGGCTAAGGTGGCCACTTGCTTCAGACTCTTCTATGATGAAGTGAGAATATCATCCAGGAGATAGTAAGGGAGGAGGGAGAGAGAGAGAGGGGGGGGGGGTAGGGAGGGAATTCCACCTCCCATTTCCACTGTTCCTACCTTCCTTCTCATGCATATTCAAGTATTGAGTAGTGGTTGGGTGGGCACCCATCCACACCTGGTCACCTTCCCTCTCTCTTATTTACCCCCCCCCCCCCTTTCACCTTCTCTCTCGCCTGCTAGAGAGAGAAGGGGAGAGGGGGAGGGGGGGGGGGAGCGAACCGTTTCCCATTACTCGGCCTTCTCTCCCATTCTAAATGAGAGCCATAGACCGAAAGAGTCAAAGGTTCCCGCACGTCTGAGTGTCTTTAGGAGAGGAGAAGGATATGGATGAGGATGATGGGAGAATGAAGGGGATGGAGTCAATTGCAGTTGCGTCCACTCTCCTCCATCCAGAGCAGTACGGACAACTACAATGGGAAGCTGTTGGATGATCATCTTCTCAAATTGGGACTTTGTCTCTCTGTCCTTGTATTCATATTCCTTCTCGAGGTTTGATCCATTCCAACCAGAGTATCCTTCCTTCATTCATAGACTCCCCCCCCCCCTCCTCCTCTTCGACTCCACAATCATGTCCTTGTCATCTCAGGCTCATCACTATACTCCTCTTGGCTCATCTCGTCAATTGTACATCACTTATCTCATGAGTGCCATCTCATTCGATATCCTCGATACCGTATCCTTCGTTGACCTCCTTTGGCAGAACAAAGTGAGATCAGTCCATCTTCTCTACTCATCTCATTCTTCAAGAAAATTTCAACTGTTCCAATTGAAGGAATTCAACTGGCACCTTCCTTTCTGGCTGGAAATAACCATTCTCTCTATTGCATCTTCGAACTTGGTCCTTCCAACTTTCGCTCTTCTCAAGCTTCGATTCAGTAGGAATCAGAGAGTTCTCATGATCTCAGATCGAGTCTGGTCTTTCTTCTACGTTCTATTAGTGAGTTCATCTTATCATTCCACTTGATATTGAGAAAAGAGAGATCAATACATCAGATATGATAATCGAATTGAAAGGATGACAAATGAAGAGATAAGCATCTCAATCTGAATATCAGGTGAATGCTCCATTCTTGGGCTTCCGTATCTACCTTTACGTCGTTGTGAAATGGATTGAGAAAGACAAGGGAAGGAAATACGATGGATCCATATTCGCAATCAAGAATGTCGCTATGATCTACATTGCAATAAGAGAGGTGAGATTGAATATCAAGAGGGGGGCTATCCCGAAATAGAATTTTCGTTTTAGAACACACTGTTGAGAAATATTTTATCAGAAAAGAAATTTGAGAACATGATTTTTTGGAAAAATAAAAGTCGTAAATTTCATTTCAGAAACTATTTTTTCATATAAACATTTGTAAGAAATTTATTCTGAGAATAATATTTTTTGGAAATGAAAATTGAGAAAAAATATTTTAGAAAAAAACTGTTGGAAATTTTTTTTTGAGAAGTCAATTTTGAGAAAAAAATAACCAGAACCGCCAAATAGAGAAATTTATTCGATACAACTTGTTTCCTAGATTTTGTAAATATTTTTCTTCACTTTCAATGTTATTTTACCTCGGCTATTTCATGTTTACTCCACTATTTCAGTGTATTGTCATGTTTAATGACGCTGCACTTGTAAGGTGGACGTAATAGTGCCCGGGCTACGGTAGGTAGATCACTTACTATATTACCCGTCCAAAGTGATAGATATCGCAATTTTCTTTAAGAAATGGACAAATTAGAAGAAAAAAATTTGAAATGATGCGAAAAAACCGTTTTACGAAAGTTAATGGATTGCCTAAAAAGCGGTTCCGGTCGAATTTTTCTCAAAATTGACTTCTGAAAATTTAATTCTGAAAATGCGGTTCTGGAAATAAATATCTGAAACTGATTTTTTTTTAAATATACTTTTCTGTAAATTTATTTTCTCAAATATTTTTTCCCAAACATGAATTTCTGAAAAGTAAATTCCGAAAATTTATTTCTCACCAAGATCTTTCTGAGAAATACATTTCTCAAGTGGAAAATCTGAAACAAAATTTCTCAACCGGGATACTCCCTCAAGAGGAGATAGGAGTGTAACTTCTTCCCTTTCAGTTGTGGGTCAGACTTCACTACTGGAGACAAAAGAGAAGAGATCACAATGGAGGATCAGAAGGAGCATTGACTGCCCCTGGAGCCACTGATCATGATGAGAGCTAGACTCACCCCCCCCCCTTCCCCCACCCTTACTCGTCGTATGTTAGAGGGAGAAAATGAGAAATTGGTTCTCCGTTGAACACATTCTCACATTGAACACTCATTGAAGAGTTTGTGGAAATGAGAGATCTGCATTCCTATTTCATCCCTCTACCCCCCCCCCCCCTTCCCCTCCCCCTTCCCTTCACTTCTCAATTGATCTCATCAACGAGCCATTTATGGTGGTGCGTTTATGGTCGTCGCCCCCCTCTATCTACAATGTTAGAATGGTCGGTCTAGGGGGATCTCCTCAACCACCAATCAGGGGGAAACCATCCACTTTTGGAGCATATGCGAATTTTCATTTTAAAATCGAAATCGACAATGTTTTCGACAAGAATAGTTTGTGAAACTCATTTTCATTTGGTGCCGGAATACACCAAATGGGATCCGTTTGAAGCAGGGAATATCAATATATCAGGTGGTTATCGAGTGGAGTGAATGGAAAATAATTGGCAATCTAAAGAAAAGATACGGAAAGAGATGGGAAAGTTGAGTCTCTTGTTTGTAAGGTTTTGTAGATGAAATGTGGAGAGAGCTAGTCGCAGTTATTCCGTTTGTTGTATTCCGACACAAAATTCAAATGAATTTATTAAGCTATTCGTATCGGATACATGGACAATTTCGAATTTTAAAATGAAAATAATATTAATTTTTTCAAAATATCCTCAAAAGACCCCTAATCCGACATGATGAGACCCGTATGCGGCCATTCCGACCCCTCTGGATGATGGTTTCCCCCTGATTGGTGGTTGATCAGAGTCCCATAGACCGACCATTCTGGCCTAGCAGACAGGGGGAGCGACGACCATACACGATAACTTGGAATAACATCCCATACCATTTTACCATTGCGTTTTCCATTCGAATAATACTAGATTACTGTCTCAAAATACTGTAAGTAGGACACTTGAATATTAGTTTTTGCTTCCCCGAGATTTCAGCCATTGCTATTCATACATTATTTCGATACTTGTCACCATCCTTATGTCAATTGAAAACAACGACCTAACCTTTCAACTAATCAATCAATTTCAACGAATAAAAATTGACAATTAACTCACGTATTGGTGCATGTCGATGAACTGAGCGATGAGAAGAGGAAGAGAGTGAAGATGCTTCTGTCGCTGATACCATATCTGTAAAATGCACTATATATTTTAAAATGTATAGAATCGTCAAAGAAATATAACGGTGAGTTCAGGGTACCTCGAGCTCGATAACTGACTTCAGATACTTCTCAAGTTCAATTTTCCTATCGGTAATAAATTCAGCATCCTGGAAAGAATGTTGCAAATTAATGAGCACATGAGATAATACAGTGACATATGACATAATACAGTACGACATACCAAATTGCCGATAGTTTTCTTCTTCGGAATAAAAGATTTTTTCTTATCCGTGAATCGTAGCTTGTCCAGTTGAGCGAAATCGGAGTATCGTCTCTGGACTGTCCAAGTGTACGGTTCAATTGAGATGCTTAGAGTGTACAACTGAATAGAATTGGTCCACATCAACCATAAGGAATGTTACTCACAACAAAGTTCCCATCTTGAACGATCTTGTGGTCAGTGATTTTAACTGAGAAACTGCTGTCTAAAGGAAGAGATACGGTCGCCAGATCGAGTAAAGCCATAAATGAAAGACCCTGAAATGCCGTGCTCATCGCGAGTGACGAATGATAATCAATTCACAATTATATCGATTCGAGAAGTACATGAGTGGAAGAAATTGGAGGTGGATGAGGGGAGAGAGAACTAATACTAGTTAAAGTAATCATAGAACGAGTAGAGCTGAATGATATGAAGTTAGTTGCTATAAACACTAGGGACCACCGACACGGCGGACTGAAATCCTACCGACACCCGGACCGCATGGCTAATAGTAAAAATGACGAGCAGCGAAAAATTATACTCAGTTTGCACCTACAAAAGGCGCGCGATTCAAACGGTAGAAAACTCAGGTTTCTTTGACAGGACCAACCATTATATCAGGGTCAACGTTTTTGAATTCCCTGAGAAACGCGGGAAAAAATTCAAATATTTGAACTTATGATGTGCATGTTCTCGAAATCTTCGCGGGACGCTGGAGCACTCTCTATGTTTAGCGGTAGGGGGTGGAGCTTGTCAATAAACTTTCTATCATTAGTGGTAGTTGGGCGGAGCCTGCCTTACAAATTCTAGCCACGGTTTTCGGCTCGGGTAGGATTTCAGTCCGCCGTGCCACCGAACCACGGCCTCCGGAATGCCGACATAAGGCAAGCGGAAAATGTCGCTACCAATCAGGGGAAATCAGGAAAAACGAGCGGGCCTCCAAAAAACATACAGTAAAATCCTGATCCTGAATCACGATCAACGGTGCAAGTGCCTGATTTACGGTATTAATACCCTGAAGACCAAGTTCACTTTGCGATTCGTCGTTCCGGAAGTGAAAATCAGGCAATTTGAACGGCACGCGCAGCGCACAGTAATAACTTTCGCACACGCGTGCGTGATTCAGGCGATTGTTTTGTAGTTCATAGTCGCGACATTTTCCGCTTGCCCTATGTCGGCATTCCGGAGGCCGTGCCGAACCGGAAAAGTTAGACTCAGAGCGAGCCGGGAAATGGTGTGTATAAGGAGAAACGTCGAAATCCCCGCGAATTCAAATTTACAATATTTTGGTTTCCTTTGAATTAATCGATTGTAGGCGAATGCGCCTTTTCATTTATTTAAGAAATGTGAAGCCCGCATCACAAATATTCGCATATAAAAATATTTAAAAATTCTATTATCCCAAAAGTCTTTAATTTTGATTGCGAAATTCCTGGTTTTTGGTTTTTATTGAATGTCAATTGATTCAGGAGATACGCCTCTGACTTTTCCTTCTTGATTTGTTCTACAACCGTTAATTAAGCTTTGTGCAAAAAATAAAAGAAATCTGTCATCCCAAAATGTATTTTATCGGGTGTTGAACTTTTGAAAGAATCGTGCACCATCAGTATCCGCGTTACCTGCCCGAGCTAAGGTTCTATGCGCTGCGCTACAGTAACACGCGATGGCCATGTGCATTTAGTTTATCGATTGCCTTTTTTTTTTATTATTGTGAACCTTTAAACTACTTCACGGCAACCGGAACGCAGACATAGGACGAAAGAAAACGTGCGACTATAAACTACAAAACAACTATGAACGTCGTTGCCTGAATCACGCACACGTGCGCGAGGGATGCAAGTTGCCTGATTGTGTACGATGCAAGCTGCCTGATTGTCACGCTCGTGTGTCACTAAACACAGGAAAAGTGAGATGAATCGCAAACTGACCTTGAAAATGCCTGATTTATCGTGATTCAGGATCAGCTTCTTTCTGTAGGATTTTATTTTCGCGGGCGGTTCCTGATTTGACCCTGATGAGCGGGTACGCTTTTCGCTTTAATGTCTTCGCTCGGGATGCCGTGCGCGATCGTGATTCAGGCATTTGCACCTGTTGCATTCAGGCAACTACGCCTGTTGCTTTTGTAGTTTGTAGTTTCATGTTTTCGTTCTCCTTATGTCGGTGTTCCGGGTGCCGTGTACGTGTCTCTCTAAAAGATTGGCAACGTATTCCTAGGGACCACCTGGAGGAGAGCCGATTTTTTGGAATCTGGTCGCAATTAGGCTCAATGTGACCGTCAGGGTCTCGCTACCATTTTTGCTTTTGGACGTATGCCGATAGCTCTTCTCTCAAGCCCACGAGAGCTCCCGAAGCCGCGCGACTCCCCCAGCCAGAGAGAAGGGAGAGGTGAGACGAGAGAGAAAGGGGCGGAGCCTCTCTTGCGTGTGTCTCTCTCCCTCCCCCCGTTCTCTCGTCGCTCTCCTCCCGCGCTCATATTTAATTCAAGCACAATTCAGGGAAAATTATTAAAAATCCAAGTTTGTGCTTAAAATTCCTCTAAAATACGAATTAACATATTTCGAGATGCGGAACATTGTGCGTTCACGATAAGTGCCGAAATTACCCTATTCCCAACCTTTATCTGGATGTTTGGCTAACGTGCTCGGATAAAAAGACGGCCACCCAAATCGCATTCAAAACTCTTTTCCCGCACAAATAATTCTACCGTAGTTAACGGTTAGGAGAGGGGGAGGGGGAGAGGTACCTGCACATCTACCAGGTAGATGTAGTCAGGTGGGTGCACGCTAGACGCGCCGGGTGGGAGAGAGGCAGGGGAGAGGGGGAGCGAGGGATAAAAGTTCGCGGCGAGACGGTTAGACGGTTGACGCCATGCTCTGTGCATTTCTAATGTATGGTGGAGGAGCATTTGAGCCCCCGTGGGTGTAAACAGATGATCGAAACAATACACAAATAGCTGCGCTAATGGAAGCTTACCTTACCCCAATCAATGTTTTCAATTTAGTTTTTGCAAAATTATGGCAAAATATTAAATAAAATGATAAAGAAAATAGGTGGAGGGTGCGACGCTTTAAGTCCAACTGGAGCGCATCACATGTCAGTCTTCTGATCGTGCTATCGGAGGAATATTTCCCATCACAGAAATCGGAGGAATATTTCTCATCGGCATCAATAAATTACACTATCTATGTCTTACGCTACCAGTGTCACGAGGGATCATAACATACCAGAATATTAATTTTAATAATCACAATTTAACGCGAGATGCGGAATCAACGTTTCGAACACCGTGGTTCGCTGTGTCACAATGTTGTCCGGATCTTTAAAAATCATTTACTAAAACAGCCGGCATAGTTAGAGACCGCAGAGGGGTATCTTCAGAAAAATACTAGGATCATTCCGTCCAATTTCCCCTATAGATTCGTTGCTGCTGAATCGAATACGAACAAAAATATATTTTGAAATTATTAAATTAACAAAAAAAAGCAATTAATACAAATAGCGGCTTTAACGGACCCACAGTAATACTTTCTTGTGTAGAGTCGTGTCAAACTTATTACTCACACCGTTCCCGTTGTTTAAAAAATATTTTCAGCATTTTACAACGTTTGGTTTTAATTATTCGTATAGTAAGTTATACTACTATGTATAAGGGAGTAGGCATGGGAACAGTTTGCAGGCAAAATCAGGAGAAATAGACTTAAAGAACCGGTGACTCGAATCGAGACTAGTGACTCTCACCACGAAAATGCCGAATCGCGCACGTAAATATACTGTAGTCGCCCTGACTACAAACTACAAACGGCGCCAATTCCGCTTCGCAGGGTTTTGATTCACTTTTCTCGTGTTTTTGGTTGTTTTCGCTTTTTCTATATATTTGAAAAGTATATTAAACCTTGCTGGCTATGCATTTCAATCCCTTGATCGTGTTCTGGCGCCGGTTCATCCTCTATATCGCTCGCGAATCGCGTTTGGAAAAAGTAGCGTCGATTGTTCACCCGAATGCTATTATTTCTCGAGTTGTACTACGTTAAAGTAGTTATTATTTGTACAAAATCGCTGCAATTTTGAGTGTAAATCGTCTGTAAATGCTGGAAACACCGTTAGTCTAACCGCGGTCTGATAATCGATGACGATTTATTGGTTTTCCTCTCATTCCACTGTCCTAGTCACTTTCATTCGGGCCTCTCGCCTTTCGCACTGATGTTCGTGTTATATTTCCTGACAGCTATCTTATTATCGAGTGCGTATCACCTCTTCCACTCGCCCAACTAGCTCCACGACCAGTAACTGCATCTTCGCTAGCCTTCCCCTTGCCTCTCTGCGCGTTTACACCCCTTCCGTTCATTTATACAACCTTTTCTATGTTGAATGTCCATAGTCCATTAACCAACTGCGCTCTAGCATCGACATTTCTACTGCGAAATAGCTATTACGCGAGTTATTGCTACCTTTCCTTTGACAGTCACCGATTTAGTGCCTCAGTTGTCGCTTAATATCGCGTTTAGTAACTTGCGCCACTTGTTATTCTTGTAAGAAACTTTTTTTCGTCGCTGATCCCTGATCCACCAACATCTTTCCTCTTGCAGTTCTCGCCATCTGACATGCGGGAAGAAGGGATAGCGGAGGAGAGTGATCAGAAGGGGCGGGACATCAACGACGGGATGACCACTATCCCCATGGACGATGCTCCCTTGATGGGAGACAACACTCTCCAGATGGACGAATCTCAAGAACTGCTCACTCCCAATGAGATGAACGCGTTGAAAAGACAATGGAGAGAATGGGAACGGAGACTACAATAGAGCCATCCTCTTGTCTACGAAAAGTGAGTAATTATTATGTTTGTTTTCTGTTATTTACCCGTATTCCAATCAAAAAAATGGGTAATATTATTTACCAGCGGCAACCCACTATTACTTCGTGGGATGGATCCATTCCAATCGTTCCATTTATTCAGTTCCTCCACCACCTTCTCTCCTGCCAATCCACACGGCACTCCCAAGTTCTGGGACAGCGACCTCTTCTTGATGCCATGAAAAAATACCCGTGAGTTGGTGAATGAAGAGGGGAGGTTACTTGTCTGACTCTAGTGGCAAATGGGCATTGCCAGAAGCATGTACACCTAGTTAATGCCTGTTTGTTCTAATTTTTCATCCGATCAATGCCATTCGTTGCAGTTCAATTCAACCAAGCTATCGTCGATCAAGTGAATGCTCGATTTGAGGGAGGAACATGGATCAAGCAGGGAAATGAATCGCGGATCAATAGTACATGAGGTGAGGATAGTGAGACTAATTTATCACACTCATAGTTTCAAAATATCTGTTTGCAAATTAGATGACAATATTTAGATCAACAATAACAATGAAGTAACTACTTTAGTTATCATCTTCTAGTTCCTTCATAATATCCACATCTTCTTCCAGCAGTCGGTTGCTCTCTTCAATCAGGGCCTCAACTCGCTCTCCGTCGTACTCGACAGGTGGGTCATCTTCGTCTTCCGATTCATCGAGGTTAGGGTCGTCAGGGTGGGGTACTGTAGGCGTATTGTTGCGGCTCCAGAGATCCTAAAAATAAATCTAGAATGGATTATTGGATAGTGTGGATCACACCTTCAGTGCCTGTCTCTCCATTGCCTCCTTCTTAAATAGAAGTGGGTTGATACCTGTCGAAGTAATTGTCCTTAGGGGCGTAGCGCCAAGCGAGAGCATTGAGGCTCTCGCAAGTGCTAGTCTTGAGAAGCCATGACACGTTCTGGATATCGTCGATGTTCTTGTCAGTGAAAATGACTTCCTGTAGTCTCTTGTAGGCACGACCATCTCGCTTGATGAACATAGTATCTTGACCAGGAGGAGTGGGAGGGGGAGGGGAGTGCGTACACCTCTTGAGCTGGGTGAAGGAGGGATCCTGAAAGTAGATCATAGACAAACTAGGTAAGAGGAATGAAAAGGACTCACCGAGGAGAAATCATGGATTCCAGACATGCAGAGAAGAGTCGAACGGAACATTTCGCTAGCGAGAATGCCGTTTCCTTGCGCCTTCAGAACTGCGTCGTAGGCCTTGTTTATGATTGTGCGCTGCCAGATTCTCCTCACTTTCTCCATGAATTTGGGCTTGGTGATCTATAATAAGTAAGTCAGAGACAGTAGGGGAAGGAAATTGTGATTGGGTAATGTTTCAGTGTAATAGATATAATATCAATACCTTGATCAGATTGAGGGTGAGGTTCCTGAAGTAATGCCACGGGTCAAAATAATGTCGGACCGATGGAAATCGGCCCTTCATCATTTTGATGACCGCGGAATGCCTGTCAGTCACCAGTGTACCAATGTGATGCACTCCCCCAATCCTCTCAGCCAGAACAGTCAGAGCCTTCTCGAGACAAGCAACCTAGGTAGATTGAGGTTACTATGGTAAACTTTCTGTGTTTTAGTGCGAAACAGGGAACTCAACAGTGATGTGTACCTCAAGTGTTCCACTACTCCCGGTTTCCTTCTTGTTCATAAGAACATGCACTAGTGCTTCTCCCGTCTCCGCATCCACTAGGAAATATCGGCACCATTCGGCGCTGTAGCCTCGAGTGTCGAATGATCCGTCACCCGCCAAGTGCACTTTGTCCCCCTAGGCAAAGCCGTCTAATTAATTGAACCAGATTCCGAATGAAATACCTTGCTGAGTCGGTCCTTGAGTCGAGAAAAGACTCCTTCTTGCATAGCCGTGAAGACTTGAGTGACGGCGGGTAGGAGGTAGTCTGTCTTGTGACGGTGGAATGACCTCTTGGATACGGTATTCAGTCCGACTGCATGTAGAAAGTAGTTCAGTTTCTGAAATAGAGGGATACGGTGAAAGATGTTGGTTGGTTACGGTAGATGGTCATGCTAAGAAAGAGGGATATGGTAGATCGAGTGGTACTGTAGTTGTTAATTCAATATCTTTCAGACGGAAAAGCGACGTGGACACAGCACTGGCCTCGCTCACCAACAATCTGGAGATCCCTGGAGGGAACGAGACAGGGTAAGTGAGGAAGTATATCACTATTGATATCATGATAAATGTATGAGAAAGTTATAAAACTAACAGCTGTTCCTACTGCCGTAACTGCCGATCCCACGACCATGTCGACATTGATCAAATCGTGCACTCGCATTTGCACGACAGTGCATGTGAGTCCTCTGCGAATGTCAGACTGTTCTGACCAGAGGGGCACGAGTTGCATCGTGAGAGGAGTTGCACTAGGCTATCCTTGCTCACGATGAGGTACACTGAGGAGGGAACGTTGAGTACGGTAGTGGAGGGAAGCTTCCAGTTGGCATCGACATCCATCTCTTGTGCCTGAAACATAGAAATAGAGGGTGTAATAATGTGACAATCGTTGATAATAGTGATCTATCGGATCTAAACGATCTCTCGCTGGTTAGAGATATGATAGAATGTTAGAATGGAGATATTATCTGTAGCGAAAGTGAGAAATGGTATCTGAAACATAAAACTAACTGTCTCTTTCTTGCAGCAACACCTGCAGCACGGCGGCACCTTGGCCTCGGCGAGACGGAAGGAAGGAGGAGGACGAGCGAGAGAAGGAAAAGAATAGAAAGAAGAAGAGGGAAGATGAGGAGTGGGAGGAGGGGATGGAGGTACGGTAAGAGCACTCGACGATTGTCTCTGTAAAGGGATGAAAGTCGAATTAATTGTAAAGTTACATTGCTAGATAAATTATATTTTCATAATAAATGTATGCTCACCAGGGACATGGGTACTGCATCCATTTTGAGAAGCTTGTGGGTAGAAGTCTCGTTGAATGAGTCGGGGGAGAAATGGGATTCACACACGTAGTGTCGTTTGCCCGAGCTCCGTAGGAGAATGTCCAGAGTGGCCTTGGAAGAGTCATCCTCAGTCAGAGCAGTGAGCCAGTGACCACGAAGATCAGGTTTCGTCGTGAATTGATTCATAGTCCGTCGGTCAGGGAAGACGGCTTTGCACGATGGCACAACGCATTCCGGCATCTGAATAACATTAGGGGATAGATCAAACAGGTGATAGGAATAATTCAGATATGAGAGTGATCGTTGTTAACGAGTAGTACACGATTAGGTATATTCGTTGTTATTCATGAAACACTTTATCAATAAAATATCATCAAATTCTGTGAATCCGGTGTAGTTGGCACTGGGCCAACGCTGCCTAACAGCTTGCACGAAGCACGAAGGGAGGCGGATGTGCGCTCCCTTTCCCAGATGTCCGATGGTTGTGGCAATGATCAGACGGTAGGCCCCGTAGCGGTACGACCTGAATAGTATAGAGTACATCAGTAATTTGCACAAAAAAAACCTTACTTGTTCTTGTCGATGATTTCCTCGCCAGACAGCATGGAGTAAGTCACCGCTGCCGATCGAACAGCCTGCAGTTTCTTGTTTCAGTTGCAAGTTATGCTATCTGGTTTGCTTGCGTTGGTTACTGACCACGTGACCTTACAGTGAGAATTAGTGTCGGATTACTGTATGAATATTGATGGGGATTACTGTAGCTGTGCGAGTATTATTGAACAAGGAATGGTACTGGGAGTACGGTAGCTCAAGTCGTTTTCAGAAAATTAGTTATTGTCAGCTACAATGGTTCCGACAGAGATAGGACTAGAGACTGTGGAATTGTCAGGTATACGGTAGCTATAAATAGAAATGGAATGATCAGGAAATGAATGCCGGAGAATCCATATTGGATTACGGTATTGTAAAGCGATGCGTAGGTCAATCAATAGAGGTATACGGTATCGATGAGGAGAGAAATTCAAATGACTCACAGACATCTCGCTTATGAGACCGTCTCGGAATGGGATCACTTTCTTGACGAGATCAAGCGAGAAGTGGGAGGAGCAACAGTAGTCGCCCTCCTCCTGCGATTCTCTAGAGTGGCAGCACTCACATCGACAGTGTGCCGCCTCTTCGAGATCGACAGAGGAGTCGAACACTTGCAGCTCCTTCTCCTCCCTCTTTCTTATCCCATCCAGAACAGCGTTAGCCATTTGATAGGAGGGCAACTCGTCCATCTCAAAAGGGATACAATAGTTCACAATGACGAGAAACAGCACAAGTAACCAGTGAAAAGAGGCAATAAATGAAAATTGGCACCCATCAGCATGCAAATATGAGAGGTGATTGATGCAAATGGGCATCTCGGGAAGGGAAGGGGATGGATGGGAAGCGGATCGAGATCGACTTGATCTACCATTACAACCTCACGTGCACTGTTCACACGTGCCGACCATTCCATTCGTCTCCAATATCTTTCTCAATATATATAGAAATATATCAATTATTGATTTTTTTTCGCGTGAAATCAGACGCGCGCACCCTCGCTTGTCGATTGTTAAGGCATTCCATCGAGACAAATGTCACCTTCACGTGCTCTCTCCCATCTGCTCTCATGGCCTAGTGGTTGTGTGATGGCCCAACAGTGGAGGATGTTGTTGGCTCGATTCCCCCTCAGTGCTATTTTCTCTTGCTGGTCTCTTATTTTTCGACAGTTGCCGAGAATCAATCAATGGACCAAATCCTACAGTATGCTCAATATTGCCTGAGCGATCAGGGAAACTTGTAAATTCACTAGCGGGCTTGGGAAGCGTTTGTGACTCATAGGACAAAAATGTTTTCTGATCGGGTGAGTGTTCCCTACACTCCCACGTTGCCACTTTAGGTGACTAAATATTCGTGCCACTCCTTCTTTAAGCGGTGACATTCGATATAAAGAAATCTACAGTTGCGCTCATAAGTCACCGACCACTTTTAATTTCTTCCATAACTTTTGACTCATGATAGATTTATGGGTCAACCTGTGATATGTCATGGCATACCCACCGAGTGTTAGGTATATGCCATAGGGATATCACAGAACTCCCTGGTTGTTGCGCACTGAAAACGCAATCAATCGATTGAATTTCAAAAATAAAAATTCTTGAATGGATTTTTCCTCAGACTTCGTACTCGGTGTGATAATAGAAGGCCTCAATACCTTTTCGATGAAAATATGTACTCATGGGAGGATGACGCAAAGTGGTTTTAGACTGTCTCAAAATAGGGCCCCGAAAAAATGGCTTTTCGTTCATAGACAAGTTCAAAAGCTCAATATGATCCTTACCACAATTCCTGATGAACCCCAAAGTTTGATAACGAAAGCTCTTAATTTGACCTCAGGGCACGAATTTTTCACTTTTTCACGTAATTTTTTCTCCCTATTTTGGACGATCACAGTTCCAAGACCGATGTTTGTTCAAATGCCTTTCCTGGACAGGTTAGTGCAAATCCATGGAATATACGATTTCCAACTTTTTAGAGCACTTGGATAACATTCCAGCCCGCGGCAACCGAAAATCCGAGGTCAATAAATTTTCAAAATCGGCTGCTTTTCGACATAATGAATTTTAACTTTTTTCATTAATGATATCATGGGCTCTCATATCGAAATTCGGATTCAGCACACAAAAATATACCAGAGAAAAAATTAGTCAGGAAGTTCTGAGAGAACAATTTTTTCGACCAATGATGGGGGTATCATGGTCATTTTTTGGGTTGAAAATTTATTGACCTCGGATTTATTTTCGGTTGCCGCGGGGTGGAAAGTTATCCAAATGCTCTAAAAAGTTGGGAATCGTATATTCCATGCATTTGCAACTAACCTGTCCAGGAAAGACATTTGAACAAAAATCGGTCTTGGAACTGTGATCGTCCAAAATAGGGAGAGAAAAATTATGTGAAAAAGTGAAAAATTCGTGCCCTGAGGTCAAATTAATATCTATCGTTATCAAACTTTGGGGTTCATCAGGAAAAGTGGTAAGGATCATTTTGAGCTTTTGAACGAGTTTCTAGCATGACTATGAACAAAAGTTAATTTTTTCGGAACACATCTTTGAGCAATTTTGTAGCCAAAGTGCGATAGAGCAGGAACTTGAAAAACTTTTTAAGGGTAGCCCTTCGACTTATCCAAAATATCAGAAAGTTCGGTGTTCAGGGCCATTCAAGAATTTTTTTTTGAAAAAAGTGTTGATTGATTGTGTCTTCACTGCGCAACAAACAGGGAGTTCTGTGATATCCCTATTGCATATACCTAACACTCGGTGGGTATGCCATGACATATCACAGGTTGACCCATAAATCTATCATGAGACAAAAGTTATGGAAGAAATTAAAAGTGGTCGGTGACTTATGAGCGCAACTGTAGGTCAAAGAAGATCAAAATGACGCGTTTTTGACCGTTTCTGCCCTGTAAATCAGTTCCGGGCTATCTTCTCGGGCCGTGCATAGTGTCAAAAGTATCGTGCGCGTGTTCAGAATAATTAGGTATATCGACTTAAGCGGTGACATTCCATATAAGCAACTGGTAGGTAAAAATGCAGCTTCCAATTTTGAGCTGCATTTGCGAGCACTGCGAGCGCATGTGAAGCAAACACAGTATCGTGCCGTGCTAACATAGATCTGACATATGCATTGCAATCATTGAGAAATATTTTAAAACTAAATAAAGATGCGATAAATCGATAAAACTTAGGCGCGTTTTTGAGGTGGTGTGGTTGGGTGACTTTTTCGAATACGCAGCACAAAATCCCTCAACGCCCGCACTCCGCGGTATCTAGGCATAGTACATTTTTCATTTTCACGCATAACATTGATGATACTGACCTCGAATTAATATTTAAAAATCTCAGATGTACTATGCCGGCTTTTTCAGATATTGCCTCAAAACCATTTTCTTGCTGTGAAAATGCTCGGATTTCGCGGCTTCCATTTCGTGAACTATTCTTCTAGCATTATTTTCATTCTCCCTAGATAACAATTTCCTTGACTGAAAATTTACCGGTCAAAGTAAACGTCATGAGCAGAACGGGGGAAGAGGGAAAATTATAAGCAACTATATAGGTTTTGTTTCTCCGCGTCGAGGCGCATCGAACTGGCCTGGTGGCTAGGGGCTCAGATGACGTCGGGTAGGTCAAAGATGACTTCAAAGTCAGGACACTCGCTATTTTCCATTTTTCGACCATTCAACTGACTGTCCCGCGTTCCACCCTGGATGGAAGCCTGTACATATGGGTCGTTCTTTGAAGCTCTCGCCGAGTTCTACAAGAAAAAAAAGTTAGCAATGCTAAAAATTTCGAAGCCCTAGGATCACTCTGAAGAGGCCGGGCAAAGTTTTGACATTTGGCGAAACCGCTATTCAGGCGGAAGCGAAATATATAAGCGGGGGTGTGAAATATTAGCGGATACAAGTATTAGGTGGGGAAAACATCGGGGAATCTATGTCTGCTTTGGTCGAGTCGATAACTTCAAAATCGGCTGAGTAGCATCTGTTTCCGTGAGGTACTATTGGGCTGAAAAAGGCGTTTTCCGCCAAAATTCTCCGAGTTCGGTGAAAGTTCTCGGATCTCTGCGGGGATAGTGCCTAATAGAGTATGCAATCGTGTAGAGTGACCCGTGACGGTTCGAACAGTGCTTTTGGTGAAGCTTTTTATTTAGTTTAAAGCTTGGTGTAGTGTTTGCAAGATGGGGCTTCAGATCGTAACAACGCGGGTTCGAATCCCCGCCGGTGCAAAAGTGTTTGCAACAATTTTCGCGTACTCGGGTAGTGTCCGGGAGTGATCGGGAAGTATCCTGGCACCCGTCGACGTTAAATCCGATGCAACCAACACCCCCAAACCTGGGATGTCAACCCGGATCGTGCGCGTTCACTGTTGCTCGCCCGGTCTTCGGCTCAAGAGGGCCGATATCGCATCCATACGATGTGCACTGATGGCGCAAGTGGTAGCGCGTCAGCATTGCGTGCAGAAACTCCAGGGTTCGACTCCCCGACGGTGAACTATATTTTGCAAACTTTTTTCGAGCTTGAAAAATAAATTTTAGATCAATATTTTTCATTTTTAACAACAAAAAAACTCACGGTTTACCCGTAGCGAGCACAGCTCGGCTAGTTCTCCTTTTATAAAATGATGTGTGTCCGATAAAAGGCTGGTCGACTTGCAAACAGGTTTTGAGGTGGGAAGACTGCTCAGGAAGAATCGGGAAATATAGAGGTTTTGTTCTACGCGTCAAGCCGCGTCGAGCCGTACTATTGGCGAGGGGCTCAGATGACGTAGAGTAGGTCAAAGATGGCGTCAAACTCGGGACTCTCAAAAAATTTTGAAAATATCGCGTTCAACTGATTGTCCGGCGCGCCCCCTCGCCCGGTCTTCGGTTTATGAGTACCAGCAACATCTTCTCCCAAAGTGCGCTGATAGCGCAGGTGGTAGGACGTCAATCTAGCGTCCAGACACTCCCGGGTTCGACTCCCCGCCGGTGCACCATCTTTTTGCAATTTTTGTTTTCGGCTAGAAAAATAAATTTAAGACCCAAAATAAAATATTTTTGTATACCAAAACATCGGTTTACCCGTAGCGAGCGCAGCTCGGCTAGTTCGCCTATACATAAAAGAACGACCTATGACAAATTCACAAAGCGGCGGAAAAAGTTTTCGGCGTGGGATAAGATTGGTTTAATATGAGGGTCATATGTAACTTTCGATGGCGAATCTTTTTCATGAAATGTCAAAATTGGTCCGGAGCCGTTGAATAGGCGAAACCCGGCTCTGAAACTTTTTCGACCTTTCAACTGACTGTCCCGCGTTCCCCCCCCCCCCCCCCCCCCCTGAACCAAACCCCTTACATATGGTTATTTTCTGAAAGCTCTCGACGAGATCTACAAGTCGTGTTTCCATTCGTAGGACCACCCTGAAACGAGATATGACAAGCCGAAAATGGGACACTCGGTGATAAATGAGTGAAAATCGTCCAAATCGCTATTCGGGCGGATGTGAAATATATAAGACGGCGTGTGAAATACTAGCGGAGAGCAGTCCCTGGTGCAGCAAACACCGGCGCATCTTGCTATACTTAGTAGAACCCTATACGACCACAAACCGCTTCATGGTGATAGTTCTCGGAGGTACACTTTCTTTAATTTGAGTTTTTCGAGGTTTCGTAAACGGAAAAATAGTCGTGGTGCTTCGAATTGAAAAAGAAAGTTGTAGATATAGTTGAGACACGTCGGTAAGTGCTGGATATGAAGGAGATACATGTGTTTGAAGCATAACATAGCCGGGTGAAATCACATTTTAAGTGTTTATCAATACTTACTTTGTCCAATTTCAGTCTCAACGCTATACTGAGCGAGAACCGAGCGGAACCAAATATTTTTTCTTCTCGGTTTTGCCATTACTCGGAAAGTATCTGGGGTGATTGGGAGTGAAACATAATCATAGCTCATATGGTTAGAGCCTAGACTGGCGTTCATGGCCCCCCTGGTTCGAATCCCGGCCAAGTCCAACCTTTTGCAAATTGTCAGACCATGTTCGGGAAGGATGCCTAGCGTGCAGAGACCCCCGGGTTTGACTCCCCGCCGGTGCACAATGTTTTGCAATTTTTTTTTCGGCTAGAAAAATATATTTTCAGGATTAAAAAATCACAAAAAGTATAAAATTCCCAACGGCTTGCCCGTAGCCAGCGCAGCTCGGCTAGTTCGCCTATACATAAAAGAACGTTGTGCGACAAATTGATTGGTCAAAGCAAATGGGTCGTGGAGGGTCGGAGGTGCATGGCAAGATGTGGTAAAAACTGGTTTAGGGTATTTGGGATGGTGCCGGATCGAATGGCACTATTGCCGAGCCGATCAGATGACGTCAAAATTGGGACACTCGACTTTATCCGTTTTTCGACCCTTTAACTGACTGTCCAGCGCGCCCTCGTGAACCAAACACCTTACATATGGGTTGTTTCTGATAGCTCTCAACGTGCTCTACAAGAAATGAAAGTCAGCAAAGCTGAGTATCGACTCTGTAGGACCACCCTGAAACGAGATATGGCCGGGTAAATGTTTGGGGTTTGGAGCAATCGCTATTCAGGCGGTTGACAATTATAGAAGCAGGGGAGTGAAGGACTAATGGATGAAAGTAAGAGATGTGGAAAACATCGGGGAATCGATGGCTGCTTTGGTTAAGTCGATTAGTGCAAAGGCGGCTGAGTACGGTCCGTTCCCGTGAGGTACTATTGTGCGGAATACGACGGGTTTCGGAGAATTTTTCAAAGTAGGGTCACCGTTCTTGGTTCTACAAGCAGGGAGTTCCAAATAGAGTTGACAGCCGTGTAGAGTGACCCATGACGGTTCCAGCACTGTTTTGATTGAAGGGTTTTATTAAGTTTAAAGCGTGGTGTAGTGGTTTCAAGATGGAGCTTCGGATCGTGACAGCGCGGGTTCAAATCCCCACCGGTGCAAAGTGTTTTGCAATAATTTTCGCGTGCTCGGGTCATGTCGGGGAGTAGTCGGAGTGTCAATCCCGGCGTGGTTGTGTTTCAGACTGAAGTTTTATCAGAACTAGGCCGAATTGCGCCGTTCTGCTTGGGTGTCGATTAGATCTCTAGTCGTGGAAGGGAGGAGTGACAGTCACAAGGGTGGTAATTTTTCTGACAGTCGTCAGGGTGGTAATTTTTCTGACAGTTGTTAGGGTGGTAATGTTTCTGACAGTTGTTAGGGTGGTAATTTTTTCTGATAGTCGTCACGGTGGCAATTTTTCTGACAGTTTTCAAGGTGGTAATTTTTCTGACAGTTATCAAGGTGGTAATTTTTCTGACAGTCATTAGAATTGGGAAGCTTCGAAATATGATTTAGCGGCATTTAGCAAGGCTAGAAAACTCAAACTAATTTATAAAAAAGCTACGGCGTACCCCTAGCGAGCGTAGCTCGGCTAGTTTTGATAACTATTTTTTGTGCTGTAGAATCTATCGATGGTGTGAAAAGCTAGATCAGTCAATAGATTCTAAAAACACGTCATTTATTCGTGGCCTATTGTGACTTCAAAGTTGCGTATTACCTCTTCATACCATGCTTTATATGCGCTCACTTTGTCCTTTTATTCATTCCAATCAACGAAACAGCTTGAAAAATTATAGAAATATTTTTAAAATGCCTACGGTAGTTTGACGGGAAAGCGTCGGAGGGTGTAGCCAAATATTCCGGCTGCGGTCCCTATACCGCATAGGGACGGCAGCGGCACGGCACCCGAAACACCGACATAGGGCGAACGAAAAGCGTACCCGCTCATCAGGGTCAAATCATTAACCGCCCGCGAATGTGAAATCCTACAGAAAGAAGTTGAGCCTGAATCACGATCATGCGGTGCAAAGTGCCTGAGCACCGGTAATATTACCCTGAAGGCCAAGCTCACTTTGTAATTCGTCGTTCCGGAACGTTAAAATCAGGCATTTTGAACCGCGCGATCGTGATTCAGGCACTTGCACCCGTTGCATTCAGGCAACTACGCCTGTTGCTTTTGTAGTTTGTAGTTTCACGTTTTCGTTCGCCCTATGTCGGTGTTCCGGGTGCCGTGCAGCGGTATAGATGAACGAAATAACTCACAAATTGGTGCGCAAATGGAAGCTTACCTTACCACATTTCGACTTTTCAATTTAGTTTTTGTAAAATTATGGCAACATATTAAGTAAAATGATAAACACGGAGGGATCACCGGCGAATGTGAAATTTACGGGTCTGACGCGCGAAACCCTCGCGTCGCGTAATCATTGAATGAGTATATTGCAGTACTGTTTTCAAATTAGCGAGGTAATTTACGATTTTGTACGCGATGAAGAGCTTAGCCAACCCCGTTCCATGATATCAACTTAGATTTGCAAAAATAATTTAAAAAATAAAAATTTGAGTTATCGAAAACAGTTTATTGAGATACAATCAGTAAACTCACCTCGTAAAGCTTCGCTCTTTTTTGCTACGTGTCAGGGGTTCTAGAAACTCTCGAAATAGTGGGGTACGGGTAGTGCACGAAATAAAATGAATGAGAATATCGACAAAAACAATAACAAAATTTGAATTTTTACTATGTTTAGTGGATTTGCAGTGTTGCATGTGATTTGGATCTCTCGACGGTTTTTCGCTTGAACATCTTTTCGCGATTCGTCCTTTTACGCTGACTAACCCGTCCGTGTAAAGAAAATAGTTGGAGAGTGCGACCCTTTGAGTCCAACTGGAGCGCATCGCATGTCAGCACGGTGTGACGAAACCTTAAAAAAAACGTCCAGCGTGCCTTTTTTCTCTGCGCTCTCGCCATTTGCTCCATCAAACGAGAACTAACTAATTTATTTTACTTTCTGTTTTTCTTAAATATTTCAAATTTTCTTTGTAACAATTAAATATTTCAATAACTATTCATCTAGCGTCATAACGAATGTCTCGCCGAACAAATTTCAGCTTCATGAAGTTAGAAAATTATAAATGCGCAAATATTTGATTGAATTTGAACCCCTTAGGCTCTGTTCGATCATTTCATAAGAAAATAATTAATAAAATTGTTGGCGCCCCACGTGGAATTCGCTCATGGCCACAGTGGTGGTACGATCCTGAAAATTATTCAAAGCTTCCCGCGTCTCTGCGTCTTTTCCTCCTTTTTAACGGAACTGCCTTTCCGGATGGACGGTTCGTCACACCGTGGTCAGTCTACTGATCATGCTATCGTGAACTGAAATAGCAGGAATATTTTTCAGATGCTTCAATAAATTACGCTATGCTCGTCTCGCGCTACCAGTGTTAAGAGAGACAATGGCAAAGCAAAATGTTAATTTTAATAGTTACAATTTAACATTAGAAGCGAAGCCACGCTTACGGATACGGTGGTTCGTTGTGTCACAATAGTGTCGTGATAGTATAAAATAAATTTCAAAAAACGGCACATAGTACATTTCTTATTTTTACGCATCCTGTAGATAATACTGATCTTGAATTTATATTAATAAATCTCGGATGTACTATGTGCCATTTTTGTGTAATCTTGAGAAAACATTTTCGCAACGTGAAAATGCTCAATCGCGAAGGCTTCATGCTCGGCAACTATTTCTTTAGAATTATTTTTATTTTTATATTATTGTAGTGTGTACCTTATTCGATATACACTGTGAAAGCCAGACCTGAAAGCATTATTCTGAAAACACGTTATTTTTGGTGGTCATCGTGCTTATTTGTTTCAACATCTTAGACCTTTTTGTCTCGCTTTATGTTTGCCCAATATGCTTGTTCATGTATCAAATTCAATGCTTAAATATATTTAAAACCTCATCAAAACTTTTACAAGGAAGATTACGGTAGGTTGGAAGGCAAAGCGTCGGAGGGTGTAGCCAAATATTCCGGCTGCCGTCCCTAGTACCGTAATTACCCGCAGGGGAGCACGGCCCCCGTAGTGCCGACATAGGACAAAAGAAAACGTCGAGAACTACAAACTACAAACTCGAGTTGAAGTTTCCTGATTATCACTTTGGTTGACTGGAACCGCGACGCGCCGAAAAACGGTAATCCCTGATTCTCAATATCAGTTCTCGATTCGGTCGCTAAACATAGAAAAACAAATTGAAATCAGGGTGTTTGCACCGCGCAAAGCTGGGAATCGCGAACTGAAATCTGAAATCAGGGTACATCGCTATGAGACCAACGTTTAAATTGATAATCAGGCAACCTGAAAATACTGTATTTATTTATTTATTTGATACACCCCAACGGGTGTGACATCATGTGAATAACATATACAGAATGAACGATAGCAGGAGAGGGGAAGGGGGGGGGGGAATTGGGATAGAAGAAGGGAGAGTTGGAGTTGATCACTCCCACAGATACTCTTGATAAATGAGGTGGACGAGGCCTCGGAAAGGGAATGGGACCGTTCGATCCATGTATATCTTATGGATCTAGAGCAAGGGTGGGGAGTGATGGGGGATTCTACAGTTTAGGGATCACTATTTGGAGAATGAGGGACGTGTCAGGATTCGATAACAAGTGAAGTTTGATTGTGGGCAACGATAATTTTGGATCAACAATACGATGAATCTTACAAAGGATTCGAATAGTGAAAAAATATAATATATATATATACGAGCAATAGGAATGTGAAGGGAAAACGCATTGTTTTTGGACGAAACATTACGAAATGAATAGAGGCGATACATAGGTAGATCAACAATTCCATTAACTATCTTGAGAGAGAATAGAATATCAGAAACCACACGACGGAGATACAAAGAACGCAAGTTAGCAGAAACGAGTCTCTGATCATAGCAAGGAGGAGATGAAATACGAGGGGAAGTACGATAGTGTAATAATCGAGTGAAAAGATGCTGGCATCTTTCTAATCGCCTAATGGGTCCTTTAGCTGAAGGTGACCAAACAGGGGAAGCGTACTCTAGAATAGGAACAACGAATGAACGATAAGCATGGATATAGGGATCACTAGATATACACGAAACAGATCTAAACAGAAGATAAATAAGCATATTCGCTTTCTTACAAATAATGTCGATATGATAAAGGAAAGATAGAGAGGAATCAATGTAAACTCCTAAATCTCTAACTGGATCGGGAGGAGAGACTAAGGAAGGGAGAGGGAGAAGGAAGGAGTTGAGAGAGTATTGGTGGAGGGGATTTTGTTTTTACCTATGTAAAGGGCGGTGCATTTTTTTCAGCAACCGATAACTGCCAGGTTTCCCAGTATTCTAGGATACCCTGTAGCCCTTGTTGAAGTAGAGTGGGGATAGAAGGAAGATCGTTAGGTTTATGCGTGATGTACAGTTTGATGTCATCAGCAAAGAGACGGAAGTTGACTAGTGGGAAGGGAGAGAGAACCCGGGGTAAATCGAAAAGATAGATAAGAAAGAGGAGTGGGCCTAATACGCTGCCTTGTGGCACCCCGCTGAGAACCACTCTCTCAGAAGAGAGAGAGGTCCCAACCTTCACCTGTAAACGACGATCGAGCAAGAAATCAGAAATCCAATTAAATAGACAACCACGAATACCTAAGCAATTTAATTTATGGAGGAGTTTAGAGTGCGAGACCGTATCAAATGCCTTGGCTAGATCAACATAAACAACGTCAGCACAATCATTCCTATCAAGAGATTCACGCCAAGTCTGAGTACAATCAAGAAACAGTGGACTTGCCACGGACGAATCCGTGTTGCTCAGCAGGAATAATCGAATGGATTTCACACCAACGAACAAGCTTTGGTTTAATAATTCGTTCCATGACTTTACTGGGAATGGGAGTGAGTGAAATAGGACGGAAGTCAGACAAGGAAGAGGGTGAAGTGACCTTAGGAATAGGAACAACAAAAGAACGCTTCCAGAGAGAAGGAACTTGGCCAAGCATCAAACTGTAGTTCATAATATGAGCAAAAGGTTCAGAAAGAGACAAGTAACACTTCTTGAAAATAATAGACGGAATACCATCGGAAGGAAGAAAACAAGAATCGGAAACACGTCTAAGATGGTAAGCAATATCAATAGGGAGAATAATAGAGAAAGGCATAGTTTGAGGAATGGTAAGGGGGCAGTGAGAGAGAAGACCATCATCAGCAGTGAAAACGGATTCAAAGTAGGAAGCAAACGCTTCAGCCTTATCAGAGTCATTGATCAGAGTATTACCATGAGAGTCAAATAGAGAGGGTGCAATTGATGAACGAGGTTTAAAGCGAGTCGAGATGTAACGATAATATGATCGGCTGCGATTGCCAGATAAAAGCTTGTTTTCCTTGTTACAAATAAACTTCCTTATCTCAGAGTCAAGCTTAGATGATACAATAATGAATTGGGATCTGACTGGTGCAAAGGAGAGCTTATTAAAGAGACAACGTTTATGATTAAGAAGAGACTTGATATGAGGAGGGTAATTCTCGAATGGAAGGAATTCCTTCTTGAAAGGGACAAAGGAAGTGAATAGGTGAGCAAAATAATCAACAAACTGAGAGTACATATGTGAAATATCAGAGAAATTATCAAAGATCAAAGACCAATCGGTGCCAGAGAGAGTCGAGTTTAGACCAATGAAATCGGTCTTACGGAAATCAAAGGAAGGAATGGACAGGAATGGAGGGAAATCAAAGGAAGGATGGATAAGATACGATAGATTTGCTACTAATTGGACACAAAACTGGAAAGGTGGGAGTCACGGATATTTAATAATTGAGAAAACATCAAATAGCAGTGATAATTTGAATTGCCGCAATTGGAAAACACACACACGCACAAAATTACCGTATGATTTTAGTTATCGAATTTAGGCAATTGGATTAAATACGTTTTTTATAACTGTGTTCTGTATAAGTCAAGGGATGATTATTTCAGATTTATCAAATAAACGGGCAGGATGTTATAAACATAGTTACTATAAGAGGTCGCTGAGTATTAGAATTGTATGAGTTCGGAAAAGAAATTTACGGAAATTGATACAATTTATTGTGGAGTTTTTGGCATCTGATCCACCGCTTGACATTTTAATCGAAGAAGAAGAAATTAATGATGAGAACAGTGTAAGTGGTAGTTGACGTAAAGCTATTCTCTACTAATTATCTCTCTATTCTTGATGTAACGAATGTGTCATAGTATTTCAATAAAAACACACTGTATCTAGGCCTCTCTCTTTTATATCACAGATGGGAGTGAATAGTGTTGATTATGAAGGGGCTGGACTGGATGGGACTGGATGCATCAATCTACACATTACCAAACACGTCATGATCTGCCTCGAATCGCTTCACTTCATCGAAGATTAGAGCTAAAAAATAATATTTAGAAAACAGTGATGAAAAGGAATATCTGACATTTCCACTCAGTGAGTGAGTGATCAGCGAAGTCCAATTCTTGATTGTATCTGCTCTCTGATCGATGTGCATTCACCTTGAATGTATGATTGATTGAGAGACGGAAGAGATCTCTCCTTACCTCTTCTTCTCTGAACCACAGTTTGACATATGGATCATTGAGTGCATCCGCCACTGAATATCTCTCATTCGGATCGATGGCCAGCATCTTGGCTATGAGTCGACGAGCGTCCCGAGCTACAACACACATAGATATATGGAATATATTCACTTCAATTTTACTATTTGCATATGTTGGAGGTTTGTAATAGATATTCATTAAATACTTGACAATATGAAGGCATTGTAACCTGTGAGATGTGCCTGTGGCTGTTCAGTTGCTCCGAGGAAATTCTCATCAGGGATGGCCTGGTCCATTGGTTTGGGTTCGGCTTTCGGAAGACTGTTTACATACCTAAATAGGAACCATTCCATTTCTCTTTTAAAATTATCTTTTTGCGAAAAGTCAAATAATAAAGATTTTGACATACTCAGCTGCTGGTTTGGCCAATCGTGAGATGAATGCTTGAGAAGGAGTTCCCATGATATTCACTATCTTAGACCATTGGTCAACTCTGTCTCTTCCCTCAAATTATAATGTTATCATACTTGTAGAATGAACCGCGTGCGTCCCTTTCTGCGATTCGACAAGGAGGTTAGGAAATCTCGACCGCCATACACCACACAAATTTTGCCGTTTTTTCTAAAATTATTTTCTTAATAAATAATATTATTTTGCTTCATTTAATGTTTAAAATAGTTAGTCATGCTGCTCCTCTATCTAACGTACACTTCATCGTCGCTAGACGATTCAACACAACGCCACAGTCAGCGATCTTAAAAATCGTGCCGCTTTGAAAACTTCATTTTAATCATTTTTCTCCCGAAAACGCCATGTACCATCGTTTTCGCTATTACGATCCGGTTCCGCAACCCTTTCTGATCATCATGCAATATTCCACTAAGCTGGGCGCTTTTTCGTTTTCCCGCAGCATAGCTCCGAATAGGCTGAATTTCGAGGCTTTTCTGTTTTTTTTTAACATTATCGTTCACTTTTCCCGGATTTTAGGCGTGTACCATGAGTGCCGTTTCTGAAATTTAATAGAATAGACCATGGTGCATCCAACGACATTCGCCCTGGAGTTTTTTTCTCGTTTTCATGTAGTTCGTCGCGAAAAATTGATCTACCTGGTAACTTCATTCTCGTCTGTTCACATTTAAAAAAATGCATTATTTTTTGTATTTATTTGATAAAATTAACATCAATGATGCGTTTCCAATGTACTCTCATCAAAACAGAGTGGTAATCGCAACTAAAAATCCCTAGGGCGAATTATTTAATAGAAAGTTACAAACATGACCCAAGGCTACACTTCCACTCAAGAAAAAATACGGTATTTCACTAGCCTAGAGACCGCGGAGTGCGGGCATTCACCGTTTTCATGGGGACCGTAATCAGGCACACCACGCGCACACTACTCGGAGGATCGACAACTGTTTTAATATCTTCTTATTTTTGAAAATCACTTATTTAATTATCTAATGAATAATTATTCTTTTTCCTATCGTCAGTGCATAAGCTGACGATAGGAAAAAATGAGCTACCTTTCTAACAATGAGAAATTTTTCAATTTCTTTCTTTCCGACATGAGCTACCTTTCTCCGGCACCACATATTTTAATCCACGCACTTTAGAAACAGCAGCTTTTGTCGTGGTTTCTCAATGTTATTTTCCAAGCCCTTCTTGACCAAATCTTTTCTCATATTGATTTTCCCCCGCGACTAAACCACTTCAGTTGCATAAACAAACCTCTCAGGCATCCCCTGGTTATTCACACATGCCCTAATTTTCGTTCGAGAATCGGTTATCATGAGTTTTTCGCCGTCAACCTTCGATTTTTTTCTGATTTCGCTCTTTCGTGACTTCCCCCTTGACTAAACCGTCTCAATCGCATAGTCAAGCCTCCCAGGCATACCTAGAAAATGCACACATGCACTCATTTTCGTTCGAAAGTGGGTTTATCTTGCCTTCTTAGTCACATATTAAAATTCACGACACAGCTCAAAATTTTTTGACTCAACTCGAACTTGGGGACGGTATAGGGTAGGGGCGTTTCTGTGCCATTTTTAATAATATTTGTATTTTTCTTATTTAGCTTAATTTTAATTTTATTCTTTTGCGAATCGTATCGGCATCCACTGATCTACTCATTACAAACCCGGTTTGATTTTAGAATCATTTTCGAAAGAACCACCTGCGGTCTCTACACTAGCCAAAAGCTTAAAACTATTTTTTAATAATATTAAACATTTTTAAATATATTTTTTCAATATTATAAATAGATTCAGCACCGTTGACTTAGTGAATTACCAAAATAGGAAAAATTTTGGTCAATTTCAAGCCCACCCCCTGCGGTGCCTATGTACTTGGTTAAAAAAACCGTGACAGATGAACATTTTTTGGTTATTTTTGACTTTTTTGAAATCCAGCCGATCACACGGCATCCGGGTAGCCAACATAGGCCAAGCAGAAAGCGTACCCGCTCATCAGGGTCAAATCAGGAACCGCCCGCGAATGTGAAATCATAAAGAAAGAAGTTGAGCCTGAATCACGATCATGCGGTGCAAAGTGCCTGAGCACCGGTAATATTACCCTGAAGGCCAAGCTCACTTTGCGATTCGTCGTTCCGGAACGTTAAAATCAGGCATTTTGAACCACGCGATCGTGATTCAGGCACTTGCACCCATTGCATTCAGGCAACTACGCCTGTTGCTTTTGTAGTTTTTAGTTTCACGTTTTCGTTCGTCCTATGTCGGTGTTCCGGGTGCCGTGCAATCACAATCATAAATTCCAATTTTCCTTTCTTATTTTTTGTCCACCCTTGTTTGCTGGAATTGGCCTGGGCCCAGGCCAATTCCAGCAAACAAGGGTGGACAAAAAATATTTCACCAGGACATCCCATGGGAGAGAGAGTGGCTGCGCCACGGCAACCGGGCCGCCGACATAGGGGAAAATAAAACGTCCGAAAACATCAGGGGAAATCAGACAAAATCGCCCGGGAAAGTCAAATCGTGCAGTAGAAAGTTGATCCTGATTTTCACGTTACCGTAATATATTTGAATGGACCCAAACCGATGTCCCTGATCGGCACGTTACCGTATTTTAAGGTGCCCGGAAAGTGCCAAATCAGAGATATCGGTGTGGGGCAATTCAAATATATTACGGTAACGTGAAAATCAGGATTAGGTCACCGCACGAGTGTGATTCAGGCAAAACCTTTTTTGTAGTTTGTAGCTCCGGACGTTTTCTTTCTCCCTATGTCGGCGTTTTGGGTGCCGTGCTGCGCAGCTTCGCAAAAGTGGCGCGCAGGCAGTGCGGGAAAACCAGAGTAGCTCATGGTCCTACCGTAATCCATTGTTATCTTCAATTTTCATATTTATTTAGGGACCGCAATGAGGTATCTAGAGAAAAATCACGTGTCATCGATAGAGTCATCGATTTTAGTTTGTTCTATGGAATCGTGCCAGCTGAATCGATTGAGAACAAAAATATTCATGAAAATAAATAAATAACAACAATATAGAGGCTCATTAAAATAGCGTCTTCTCCAGCGAACCACCGTTATCGAAAATGTCGAGCTGTGTATCAACTTATGATTTAACATTTTTGAAAATAATTTCATTGTAATTAAATTACTAAGAATTATATCTGAACGTTGCGCAGGAGTCCATAGAAGGTACTTATAGAAGTTCGAGCATAGGGGAAGCGGACATCGGAGAAAACAGAAAACTACGAAAGTTAACGACTTTTTCACTTTCAAATGCAAAAATCGGGGGTTCCGACCACGGCTGGGATGTTTTGTGTTTTGTGTTTTTTTGTGTTTTTCAGGATTTTGGACACAAAAAGTTTTGTGTTTTATTTTTGTGTTTATCTGACACAAAAAAATCGTGAAAAAAAATTCATCAAAAAAAATGGTAGAATTTCATCAATTTTTGGGGAAAAAAATTTTTCGCTGAAAAAAGTATAAAAAATTTTGTCCAAAAATGCTTGAAGATTCGGAAAAAACCCAACCAATCACAAAATTGATAACTTAAGTTAAAATTTATACTACTGGAAAATTTATGAAAATCGGTTGCAGCCTAAAACAAATTTTTGTGTTTTGTGTACACAAAAAAATCTTTTTGTGTTTTTTGTGTGGACGAAAATTTTGTTTCTGGAAAACGTTTTGTGTCCCAGCCCTGGTTCCGACTATTCCCGACGATTATTGCCTATAACCAGAAGATCGGCGATTGTCAAAAGAACAAATTAAGAATTGTGCGAGAACGGAAGCAGACCGCGGCAGATGTCAAAAATGTCAAAAACTAGGAAAGAAAATCGCACGAAATTGTTACCCTACAAACATGACGATTTTGTTGTTATTTGCGGTAGTTCATGTAAACCTCGCGCAAGGTGGGGTACTTTAGTACCACCAGGATGCGTTATTATAGAAATAAATATATTTTTGATGTAAACAATGTAAGGAATTCAATTTCGAAAATATGGCTAAAATAAGTCAGTTGGCGACTCCGTTCGTGGTGTTCTACGAACAACAGAAAAATGAAAAGTCGCCGATGGTATCCATTTCCTGCACCCCGACCCACTACACCACGGCCCCCGGAGAGCCGACATAGCACGGCAACCGGAACGCAGACATAGGACGAAAGAAAACGTGCGACTATAAACTACGAAACAACTATGAACATCGTTGCCTGAATCATGCACGCGTGCGCGAGGGATTACTGTGCGCTCACACGTACGATGCAAGTTGCCTGATTGTCACGCTCTTGTGTCGCTAAACACAGGAAAAATGAGACGAATGGCAAACTTTTCAGGATCAACTTCTTTCTGTAGGATTTTTTTTTCGCGGGCGGTTCCTGATTTGACCCTGGTGAGCGGGTACGTATTTCGCTTTGCCTATGTCTTCGCTCTGGTTGCCGTGACATAGCTTCAACGAAAACGTCAAGAGCGAACTAGGCTACAAACTACAAAAACAATGACAACCGCGTTGCCCGAATCACGCGCGTGCGGTTCTAATTGCCTGATTTTCTTTTTCCGGGCCCGTCGCTATGAGACCATTCAAAAAGTTGATCCTGAATCACGATAAATCAGGGATTTACGTGATAACACGTAAAACCCCTGATTTATCGTGATTCAGGCACAGCTTTCTACTGTACATTATTTGGAGGCCCGCGCTCATTTCCTGATTTCCCCTGATGGGTGGCGACATTTTCCGCTTGTCTTATGTCGGCGGCCCGGGTGCCGTGCTACTCGGCATCCGGAACTCCGACATAGCGCGAACGATAACGTGAAAACTACAAACTACAAATGCAACAACGAATGTCGTTGCCTGAATCACGCACGCGTGAGCACAGTATCCCACGCGCCGTTCAAGTTTCCTGATTTTAACGTTCCGTGCACTAAGCTGTTTAGTGCACGGAACGTTAAAATCAGGGAAATTCCGAAAGAAGCTCATCCGAAAGATAAAAATATATCAGAATTTTGATAAATATAAATTATTTGGTCAAGTATGCTCGATAATTATTATCAATCGCCAAACATTCTGAAGACTGAAAATTGACAGAAGAAAAATTGTTGCTCGATAAACCGGAAGCACGGCACCCGGGCCGCCGAAATAAGACAAGCGGAAAATGTCGCCACCCATCAGGGGAAATCAGGAAATGAGCGAGGGCCTACAAATAATGTACAGTAGAAAGCTGTGCCTGAATCACGATAAATCAGGGATTTTACGTGATATCACGTAAAATCCCTGATTTATCGTGATTCAGGATCAACTTTTTGAACGGTCTCATAGCGACGGGCCCGGAAAGTGAAAATCAGGCAACTAGAACCGCACGCGCGTGATTCGGGCAAGGCGGTTGTCATTGTTTTTGTAGTTTGTAGCCTAAAGTTCGCTCTTGACGTTTTCGTTGACGCTATCTCCGGGCACGGGCGCTCAAGACCAGTCATTAAAAACGTCCAGATCCCGAAGCCGTAATCCGGAATAAAGAAGCCGTTAGTAAAAGGCGCCACAGTATCGAAATTGGAATGGCTACGCGCGAAAACAAAACTTTAGTGGGGAATGAACGGTTGTGGTGAGACCAGGCCGCGCCGCGACCACAACGCAAGCTGGAATTTTGCCAGCTCGCCTTGCTCTGCGCTCATTGGCTCCCGCAATTAGGGGCGTGACCGACGAGTTCTCTTGATTTCGAATGCAGGGAAAAGACTGGTTTGAGCACCCGTGCCGGGGGCCGTGCGGAAGTTTCAGTATGATAATAAATAGTGTGACACGACAATCGCTCCAGCTCTAACAATTTCGGGATACTGTAGGCGGTTCTAAAGGTAGCCATTTCTGAAGTACTTAAACAGCTTTAAATGATTTTTTTTGATTAATTATATCGATGATCAGGAGCTTCAGAACTACCGATTTCATGTAAAGAATATTTTCCTTAGGCTTTTTTCGTGCGACACGCTACGGTCCCTAACTAAACACAGAAAAAACATCGACGATTCGCAAAGTGAGAGTGACTTTTGCGGGACATCGGTGTGAGACCAACGTTTCACCGTGATTCAGGATCAACTTCTTTCTGTAGGATTTCACATTCGCGGGCGGTTCCTGATTTGACCCTGATGAGCGGGTACACTTTCCATCTGGCCTATGTCGGAGGCCATTGTGCCGTGCCACTATGCTCTCTCTAGATTTATTGCTATCTTTTGTCTCCATATCGTACTTCCAAAACATTCCCGAACAAATTTACATTTCTTACTTTATTTACTTTTTTCAACAGCATCGATTTCGCGATTAAAAATTCCGATTTTACTTTCTTATTTTTTGCCCACCCCGATAAGTGGGCAAATACAAAAATCATACGGCGAAATATTCCTAGAAATATGATAAAAACGAAAGAAAATGTTATAAAATTTAAAAATAAACTAGAGACTACGGTAGGAACGAGGGTTTTATTCGATACTACCGTAATCTCTAGTTTATTTTCAAATTTCATTATATTTTCTCTAGTTTTATCATATTTCTAGGAATATTTCGCCGTATGATTTTTGTATTTGCCCACTTATCGATGTGGACAAAAAATAAGAAAATAAAATCGAAATTTTTAATAGCGAAATCATGATGAAAAAAGTAAATCAATTAAGTAATGTAAATCTGTTCGGGAATGTTTTGGAAGTACGATATTCTAGGAATATTTCACCAGGACTTTCCAGGCCAATTCCAGTAAACAAAGGTGGACAAAAAATAAGAAAGACAAATTGGAATTTATAATTGTGTATTGGCTGGATTCCAAAAAAGTAAAAAAAAATAGCCAAAAATGCTCATCTGTCACGGTTTGCACCAAGTACGATATTAACTGATAATCATGAGATACTCACAGGGAATAGTACTCGATGGTTAATCATTTCTGCAAAAATGCACCCAATAGACCAAATGTCCACTGAAAATGGATGGGTTATGAAGGGGAAGAGAATTGATCGATACCTTTCTCTGAATACGGTAGTCCGAGTATAATCTCGGGTGCTCTGTAGTATCTTGTAACTACGTAATCACTCATTCTCACAGCAGAATCGAAAGTTGCCTTTCTGGCCAATCCAAAATCGAGGACTTTGAGAATGCATCTCTCATCCACCACCATATTGGAGGGTTTCAGATCCTGGAATGATAATATGGAATGGACGGATAAGAGAACACCACTGACTCTGTGAATAATTCCAGTCTGATGGAGATGATTAATAGCACAAAGACTCTGATAGATGAAGAAAGAAAGAGTTTTGTGATCCAATTTCAGCTTCATAATCACCTTCATTATATTTATTGTATTTTTTTCATTTTGTAAATTTTTGTTGAACTTTGTGATTTTGTGAGCATTTTTTTAAAATGTGCCGATATCGGATTTAAATAAATTATTTTAAGTATTTGCACAAACCTCGTGAAGGTTGTGATTCATCAATTCCATGACTAGATAAACTTCTCTGAAGTCTTCTTTCTTGTCCTGAGGACTGAAGGCAGAAATCATTCGGATGATCTGCAATTCTGATCCCTTCCATCCTCATCATTCTTCCTTCCTCTTATTCTTCTCATCATCTAATCATTCCATCATTCCATCTCACTTACATTAGGATGTCTGATGGATGACAATAGTACGAATTCCCTATAAGCTCTCTTGGCAGACATGGGCATTATGAATGGTTGTTGCATTTTCTTAATGGCCACTCGTGAATTGGTTACTGTATCATCGGCTGATCTGAAATTATTACAATTCCATCTCCACTTCATTTGCATAAACAATCAAATTGTCGAAATCGACTCGAGATTGTTCCGAGATAATATTGTGAAAGACAATTATGGAAACGTACACGACAGTTCCTTGGGCTCCAGCACTCAGGAACTGGAGATTGGTATATCTCTTGGGAACTGTGAATTGACTTGTGTTGTCAGAATGAGTGTCTCGTATATTAATGGTATGGAACAGAGGAGAGACAGTGGGAGTCTCTTCCACTTCCATCACTGAAAGGAGATAGATCAAGATAGGGCAATATGTTAGGGAATGGTAAGCACCATTAATAAAGGATAACCAGCAGATAAATAATGAATGGAGAAACGATAGAGGGAATGGAAAGAATGAGAGGAAATGAGGTTGGATTGATGGTGCATAAAAGAGTCAAACAAACGATTTCCCATTCCAAATATCGTGGCCGGAAATAAGCCAAAACAGGTAGGAAATCAATAGTCAAATTATGAAATTGGACAAAATGTGTGGAGTGAGTCATGATAAGAAGAGGTGATGGAGAGCATTTGATATTAGGAGTGAAGATAGAAGGATCAATCGAGGAAGAGTGGAAGGAAGAGAAGAGAGAGGGAAGAATTGAAGAGAATAAAGAAGAAAGAGATAGATAGTCACTTCTCCCTCTCTGACTGACACCTTCCATATCAGTCTGTTTGCATCCAATATGGTAAGAATTAAGGCTTGTAAAAAATATGCATAAAATTGAGAATAAACCAGTAGGTCATAGAAGATTGTAATTGAGATGACATCATAAACAGTCGACTTCAACATTTATATCAGAACAACAAATGAGTATCATGTATGTTACCCGAAGATATATATGATAGTGCCAGAGTGCATAGATAAATTGGAAAATTATGAAAGGGAATGCTGGGGCGGGTGGTGGGGGGGGGTACTCTCTTCTCCATTTACTCTGCGTCTTTTCCTCTCACTCTTCCCGTCTGTCACTCTCATCAATCAGTGGGCAAACCCGATGAAGAAAGAAGGGAGGAACCGAGATTCCGGAGAATAAACTGTCTGGAATCAAGAGAAACATTTATTACTACCTCTATCAAAAAATATTGGTGAGTCTTTCAAAATAAAGCACTATTAAATCATAGGGGTTGGGGAGGCTGCTAACTACGGAAATGCATAAGGAATAATCTTTCACCTTTGTTGTCCATTCATTGAGAGGAGAGATTCTGAGAGAGAAGAAGTGAAAGTAGAAATAAGAAGAGGAGACGGAATCTCCACTGATGACAACTGTAAAGAAAAAAACCATTCATGAAAAACAGAAAAATATGACGCCGTTTGCCTTATTTTCGAGCAAAGCTAGACGGATCAGGCACCGCTCAAAAAGTTCAATTTTGTGAAACTGTGCGATTAGGAGTTATCGAGGGTGGTGAAGACGATGGACATATCCATTTTGTCCGCAGACACCTCGTTGGCTCCAGATGGCGTCACGTCGAAATCACGTTATCGCGTTCTACTCGCGTCCCGAGAGACCTAATTTTAGGTGAAAATTGTATCTGGGGTTGAATTTCATGGCGAACACGCCTGTCTAGTTAATTTTTCACAATTTTCAAAAATAATTTTTAAAAATTGAACTTTTCGCATAGGCCTATCGGAGCAAAACCATGTGAGCAGCTCGATCGGGCATGACGAGAGGATTCTAAATCTATATTTTTATACAATATAAACATGCGGTGTGTAAGCCACTTACAGTGTATTGAGAGTGCAAGGAAAAGGGGCTCCTCGCCTCTTCTTCTCTTCCTTAGATCGCTTCCCTGACCCCGCGCGACGAGAGAGCGTGGGGAATGGAGAGAGCGCACGAGAGAGGAGGGAGAGGGAGGGGAGGAAAGCGCCTTTTCCTTGCACTCTCAATACACTGTAAGTGGCTTGTCTCTCGGGACGCGAGTAGAACGCGATAACGTGATTTCGACGTGACGCCATCTGGAGCCAACGAGGGGTCTGTGGACAAAATGGATATGCCCATCGTCTTCACCGCCCTCGATAATCCCAAATCGCACAGTTTCATAAAATTGAACATTTTGAGCTGTGCCAACCCTTGAGCTGTGCCAACCAGCTTGAAAATATGGCGAACGGCGTCATATATAATAAATTTATCTACTATTTACATCATATAGCATATACTGTAAGATTCAAAAATTCAGTGAGAGTCATGGACTGTTTAGCATACAGTAGGCATGATGAGCGGAACAAAATATTCGCTAATTATTTATTTAGTTTTCCAATATTCCCGATCTTTCTCCTACACGGCATGATTTTTTAAGACAGTACGTTAAAGCAATTTGACCCCAAAAAGAACAAAAAAAAACGGAACGAATAAATAAGTGACTACTAAACACTAAACATAGAAAGCTCATTATACAGTAAGGAAATACTGCGTACCGTATGACCAGACATGAACCTGATACCCTGACTTTTGTAGCGGAGCGGAAAATCAATGGCGATTCTCACCGAAAACCGTAATCCTAAGCTACTTTTTTTGAATTCGTTACCGAAGTCAGGGCTACAAAAGTCTTTTAATACAGTTCGCAGGGAAGTGCAATGGTCGGTACAAGCAGCTTTTTGGAGTGAATACTGTATTTTTCGGGGGTCACGTTTTACAAGTGTTGTCTTTGTAAATCATGCCGTGCTCCTATGTGATCCTGGACGCAAAATGCACTGATTAAATACAAAAACTGAAGCCTAGAATCCCTTATTAATGATTGCTAACACAGTAGATTGGACCATTCGTAATAACAAGTGAAACGGTTTATTTTCTTGCAATAAATTATATGCTAATTTTAAGCCAATGTTCTCCGAATGTGTACACTTCAAGGATCGTTCCATTCTCCACCCATATAAATAATGGTACCTCATGGATGATCTCCTGAATATTCTTCCTTCGTCTCATCATTTCTCGATTGCATAATGCCTCGTCTACTTGATATGTGCACGATTCGTCCTCAAAACACTCAATACTATTAATCATAAGATAATTACTCACGAAAGCAGCACAAATCTCAACCGTATTCGATCCATCATCGCATCTTTCTTTTCTCCCCATACCATCATCTATTCCATCTAAAATGAGCCCATTTCATGATGAATATTCATCCTCAATTCACTCACTGACATCCATTACTTCAGGATGTTCCTCCAATTCCCTCTGCACTCCAAGGTGAAAATCACAGAGGGGATACTGTAAAATAAAAGAAAATGAATTATATACAATTGAAGATACATCATACAATGTTGATCTTTGATCTATTTTAGTCTTATCCGTTAACTAACAAACGTTAACATGTAAGAACTTGGTAAAGAACGAAGAGATCAAAGATCAAATCCGTGCGATACGGAAAGGGATTATACCTCATCGGCCTCCTTCTTCAGTAAGTCAACATACGGAAGAATAGGATAGAATACTGTATTCATTCCAATGATCTCTTCTTTCTTAATTTTCCTCTCAAGACCGTCATCTCCAATTATATTAGTAGTTCTCTTCAGATTCAATGGACGAGGAGTGTCTGGGTGAACGGGAGGAAACGCCGTGGATACGGTAGGACTCGATCGATTGACCAGATGTGATACCGAAGCGAATACTTGTGGATAGGGAATTTTGAAGACGAGATTGGAGGAATGGAGTACGATTGTATTATCATCTGGAGTTGTCCATTCTGGTATCTCGGGGATCTCAAAGGGATGAGAAAAGTGGTTGGAATGAGGAAAGGACGATGGAAGAACGGAGGGAACTTTCTTATTGGTAGAGAATGACTCATCCTCTGGACACCACATCTGAGATTGATAATCAAGATAATCTCAAGACCCATACGGAGGTACGATCAAGTATTCACAACTTATACCACAATCACGAACAAGAAATATTCAAGCAAATGATTTTATCAATCGTACATACCTGTATCAGGAAAATATTTTATGGCAAAAGATAATTTTTAAAAAAGCTACCCTATATTATATAGGCTATATATCTAGACAAAACTAATAACATTACATTTTATATATATATACAATCAATATGATTAATCAAGTAGCTCAGTGATCTGAGAATGGGCATTTATCTGTTTCCTTCTCGTGTAATCCTCGCTATTTCTATGCAGATCCTCCAGATTGTATCTAAAATCACTCCCTTTAATAACTTCTCTTCGTTTTCTCATCTCACTTGTAATTAATCATAATTCCGAAACTCCTGTCCATGCCTCTCACACTGGAATCCGCAGCCCAATTCAATCGATATACTTGAGCTCCATTTCTAACATGGAAATTCGCTGGAAAGGTGTCGGTGATGTCCTCAACCTTCTTGATCCCTTATCCCCTCCCCCTCCCTCCCCTTCCTCTAACTTCTATTGACTAACCGACTGGATTGAGAGCGAGTCCATTCCTCTTTGCCTTCATAATATAAACTGCACATAATCTCAATAGAATATTCTTGAGTCCCTCTATATTCTCTGGCTGCATTCGATTCGCACTCAGAGATTGAATGAGAAGATTCTTGGATTCTTCCAATTCCAATTCTCTTCCAGCTACTTCATTCATCCATCCGCCAATCTTATCATCCATTATATCTCCAAACTCTGAATTTCCCTTGAGTGATCGTAGAACCCAAGCACGGAATCCAGGAATGGGCGATAGAGTGGAATGGATCTGTAATCTCTCATTAAATTCATCCCCATCCATATCCATTGACTACCTTAACCCGTGGAAGATCTCTCTGTAATTCCTCGACTACTCCCTTAATTAGCAGATTACCCAGATCGATTCCAGCCAGGCCTTCAACAAACGTCATTCCTATCTTTCATTGAGTTACTTCTGTTAAATAGATTCTGTTGAGTGGAAGAGGATGGAATGAATGATGATAATACCTTTCTGAGTGGATGAGATGGAATAATAGATGGCAGTAGTGGCTTCCTCGTCTTCCATCCCTTCTTCCCTTCCCCATTTCAATATGTCCTCAAAGAACCAATTCACACTTATGTATTCGTCAGTGAGTTATATATTTTTTCTTCATTGTGGCCAATAGTGAATAACCTGTAGATTATCAGCTATGTCCCTCGTGAGGGCTACATGGACTACCACCAGAGGCTCACGAGGCATTGCTTCATGAGTAAACAGGAAACATCTGGAATGGAGGGAGGAAGGGGGGGGGGGGGGGAGGGGGGGAGGGGGTCATCCATCTACCTCCTGGATGCTCCGACTCTCCTTTGTAGATCAGTTATTCCAGCCACCGGATGGACTGCTTCATATTTGGCCACCTCAAATAATCGGAACGTTTGTAGTTCAGTGCCGTGACCACGCCCCCCCCCCCCCCTAAGCTGCGTTTACCTAACAAGGGAACCTCATAAGTCGACGGAGACCAATCCGAAGTTGGCCTATATGGGGTGGTAGGTACTGATGAGTGATACTCAGAACCATTTTCAGAAGTTGCCACATAGACCTACTAAGGGTCGAATTTCGACGATGCAGTTTCAAAATCTTAACCATGTGGGCGCGTGAGATGATAGATCCCAACCTCGATACCTAAGGGTGCAAGCGTCTCGGTAGCGCAGCCGGTAATGCGCCAGCCTTGAGAACGCTATGCTCCTTGTTCGATTCCCAATGCTGTTTTTGCTCTTGCAAACTTTTTTCTTGAACTATCGATCACTTTATTTGCAGCATTGAACAATTTTTATGGGTACAGGAGCAGATAAGAGCATGAAAATGTGAGAAAATCCTAATTCAGCAGCGATGCAGCTTCTCCCAGTAACAGTAGCCGTAAATTACAAAGCAACCGATCATTTATGATATGTTTTCCTCATTCGTTTCTTCTTTTCATTGTTTTGAAAAGGTATACATGTTTTCGAACGAGATGGATGCCAGTCGAGACTTTTGCTTCTCATGCTACTGGGAGAAGCTGCATCGCTGTTGAATTAGGATTTTCTCACATTTTCATGCTCTCATCTGCTTCTGGTTCGATTCTCCATGCTGTTTTTGCTCTTGCAATCTTTTTTCTTGAACTATCGATCACTTTATTTTCAGCATTGAACAATTGTTATGGGCACAGAAGCAGATGAGAGCATGAAAATGTGAGAAAATCCTAATTCAACAGCGATGCATCTTCTCCCAGTAGCATGAGAAGCAAAAGTCTCGACTGGCATCCATTCGTTCGAAAACATGTATACGTTTTCAAAACAATGAAAAGAAGAAACGAATGAGGAAAACATATCATAAATGATCGGTTGCTTTGTAATTTACGGCTACTGTTACTGGGAGAAGCTGCATCGCTGCTGAATTAGGATTTTCTCACATTTTCATGCTCTCATCTGCTCCTGTACCCATAAAAATTGTTCAATGCTGCAAATAAAGTGATCGATAGTTCAAGAAAAAAGTTTGCAAGAGCAAAAACAGCATGGGGAATCGAACAAGGGGCATAGCGTCCTCAAGGCTGGCGCATTACCGGCTGCGCTACCAAGACGCTTGCCCCCTAGGTATCGAGGTTGGGAACTATCATCTCACGCGCCCTCATGGTTAAGATTTTGAAACTGCATCGTCGAAATTCGACCCTTAGTAGGTCTATGTGGCAACTTCTGAAAATGGTTCTGAGTATCACTCATCAGTACCTACCACCCCATATAGGCCAATTTCGGATTGGTCTCCGTCGACTTATGAGGTTCCATTGTAAGCCTAAGCCTTTTTAGAAGGATAAGGCATGATCCTAGTAGTTTGGCTAAAAGTATAGTCGGTAGAGAGGAGGGGGTGAGTAGGGGCGAGGGTGGCCCGCCCCATTAGATGGGCGGAGGGGGCGAGGCCCCGGCACTGAACTACAAAAGTGCCAAATAATCTAGTCTCCTCACATTGTCAGTGAGAATTGAATGATACCTTATGTAGGATATCAGCCGGACTCTGCCATGTCAGTCTCTCAAGAGTCAGATTCGAGAGGCAGAACCACGTAGTCAATAATTCTCTCAAAAGTTTTTAATCGATAAGTATGTACAATATTTTTCTTAAATGTTGACCTTATTTATATAATTCTATCTTCTTTTTTTTCGAACATGATATATTGGTGTCATGTTACCTATCATTCGAAAGAGCATCAAAAGTTATATTCATTGCTTGAATGAAAATGAATTTGAAATGCATAGACGCAAGTTTTTTTTCTTCAATTTTCTTTCAATTGCATTTCTAAATGTCAGCTAATACATTTCCAATAATAGAACGGATTAGAGATGGCTCACTTGGTGCTCTCTTCAATTCTCTTGAGTACTGGATCGGGATTTCCATCGAGTGCTTCCTGCCATATATTATGTTGAGATGGATGATAGATTGTTCTATGTTACCAGTAAATGGGCACGCATATGGCATACACAATGGACTCCTCCGAATCGATTTCCCACTGATTGGAATAGCAGTTGATAGAGAGGAGTCGCTGCTCGTCTCACTTCATTGGTAGCCGATGGATTCTAGACAATCAATACAAATATAAACATGGTAGATAAGTTGGAACCCGTTGATAGACAGCAACAGCTAGATCCAAAGCTGCTTTATCGACCCCGAAGTTATTTCCGAGATGTAGAAGAAGTTCAGTTTTCTTCGAAGAATCCGTAGAATTGAAAATAGTTTTGAACTTCTCGCTCGCTACCTTAAATGTAATTAAGACCATGGAAGCACGGCTATTTTGCTCAATATTAATGAAACCATTAATATCATGTCCCTCGCACCGGTAGTTCACCCAAGGTGCTAGAAATGGATAATTAGGAATATATGAAGCCTGTCGATATGGGCACAATAACTGTACGAGCACTACTGCAGAAGATTGGATATTTAGTGGTTACAATCCATTAAGAAAAGTTAATAAAAATTCAAAGAACTACTGTCCTTAACCGGAGCATCATCAAACCTGAAGCTCTTTGGAAGGGCCTTAAGCAGGTCTTGTGCACTAAGTACCTCTATGGGCTCTAAGTAAATCTTATGGATCCACCTCTAAATATAATCTGGGCTTCGGCAGTAGTGCCCAGACTTGACTAACCGCCCAAAAATCTGAAGATGAATCGTGGCCAAGATTCTCGAGAGCTTCGCTTAGAGAACTTATCGGTTCCGTTCCTTTGCAACTCGCATGATTGTGTAGCGAAGACATGTAGCGAGGAAACGAACACTTAATTCGAGGAGGAACGGGGGGGAAAGAGGAAAGACTGAGTAGAGAACCCCATGGCAGTCGACGAGGAGAGAGCATCCGATGCTGCAACCATCATGTGAACATTTTGTTACACAAGACAACAACAAAGACTGAGGCCACCGAACCGGGAATTTCAAGAACAGAGCCGGGGAAAATGTGTGTAACCGGGGTGATCCGTCGAATACGGTGTAAAATAGAAAGAAAAAAGATTTCATTTTTGTCGATTTTCTTTTAATTATGAACGGTCCTGATAGCGTTATTTCTCATTTATAGCATAATGGGAGCCCTCACGAAGCTTGCTCATTCTGCTGCTCGCACTGCGACTCGACCTGCAATTCGTCCCGCCTCGTCTGCGGCTCTTCAAAATGATATGCAACGATTCCGCTCGCCTCTCATGTCGACGGACAAGGTTTTCTTTCACAATCGTTCTCTTTTCATGCTTGTTATTGTTCTAGGCCCTTTACGCTCGATACGGCGGCCGCAGCACTGTAACTGTGCTTGCTGGAGACGGAATTGGACCTGAGATGCTCAAGCATGTCACCAAGATCTTCCAGTTCGCCAACGTTAGTTTATGGTCAAAAATTACTTTAATCTACATGTTTACAAGGAAAGGAACGCTGTCGAATATTGATGTGTTTGACTGTAATTTTTCAATCGCCTCAAGGCCATTCTTTATAACATTTGAGAAGAGTCGAGTGATCTTTAATAAATATTTATCACAGGTTCCGGTGGATTTCGAAGAAGTTCCCCTTAGCTCTCAGCCAACCGCCGAGGAGGATCTTGATCAGGTTTTTATAATTTATTTAGGCACTTAATCGGTTCCTGACTCAGAAAATGCTGTGATTGCTTTATCTTTCTCTACTATCTCGATTTTGATTCCATCCTTTCATTTCAATCTGCACGGTCGCAATCCGGGAGATAATCCGAAGAAGTTGCCTATATATCACGCGTGTCGCCTAATTTTCGAGTAAAATCGGGGGGTGGCTGGCACATTTTTTTTTACTCATGTGTTTTTGTGCATTTTTGGATGCCTCATAGGGTCCCTCACAAGATAGCGTGGAGCTTAGTTGCCTAAGATCGCGTTTGAACTGGAGGTAGGTCATCAAACTTTTGAAGTGCCGAAAAGTGCACTTTCCTGATCGATGCCATGCCTTCGGGAGTGATCTAGGAGATTGGTCATCAACAGATAAAATGTGCCTATGGTCATGTAGAACATGACTGAGCAACTGGCCCATTGATATACATATTCGCATTTTCGTAAATCGATTAAAATTAATATCTTTCACCACATATTCGGGCCAAAACTTTTGAAAAGCTGGCTCGGTCAGGCTCGACGAGACGGTTCGAATGGTTATTAGAACCCCTGTTTTATTTTAGTGAAGAACATAAGAAAATAGCATTTTTAGTATATTTTCGACCTTCATTTCGCCATTTCTCCACAAAATTCCTTTGTTCGCCCTCTTATTCCGCGTCCTCTTGTTCGGAGAGACCGGCATCGAGGGCGAAATGAGAGGGAGAACAATGGGCGAGCGCCATTCGTTTTATGAGAAAGGGCAAAATTTACTTAACTTTCAACTTTTTCATGTTCCTCACTAAAATAAAATAGGGGTGTCGAGCCTGATCGAGCCAGCTTTTCAAAAGTTTTGGCCCGAATATGTGGTGAAAGATATTAATTTTAATCGATTTACGAAAATGCGAATGCAAATATCGATGGGCCAGTTGCTCAGTCATGTTCTACATCAGCATAGGCAGATTTTATCTGTTGATGACCAATCTCCTAGATCACTCCCGAAGGCATGGCATCGATCCGGAAAGTGCACTTTTCGGCATTTTAAAAGTTTGATGAACTACCTCCAGTTCAAACGCTATCTTAGGCAACTAAGCTCCACGCTATCTTGTGAGGGACCCTATGAGGCATCCAAAAATGGCTTCAGCCCATTTTCGACTTTTTCAATGTGCCAAGGTTTATTCGCCACTTAGGCGACACGCGTGATATAGTTGCAATTGTTATCTCTCAGGCCCTCACCTCGATCAGAAGAAACGGCGTTGCTCTTAAAGGAAACATTGAGACCAAGTTTGATGATCCCACGTCAGTTTTTGTTATTCTCATTTTTAAAAGTTATTTTCATTAATTTATTTTGCTTTTGTATCAGACCTTAATTTTTTTATACCGACATTGTCAACTGGGACAACGAGAGTTATATAAACGGGATGAACCGAATGCAGACTTGCATAGTAAAGTACCTGCATCAACCAAAAATGACACCTTATTATATTTTTATTCGATGCTACGCAACACCTCTGCGATGTTTTCGACAAAAAAAATACCGGAAATAGCATAGAGGCACGTTTCGAGCAATCAGAAGTTTAAAAAAAACATCAATAGAACGGCAAGCAACTACAGTATACTTCGATATCCTACACTAAATTCAAAGTATATCGTAATTTGGACTGGGTTTGGAATGACTTCAAAAAGGTAATTCCAAAATCCAGTTTAAACTACAGTATGCTTTGAATTTCTGAAAATCAATACCGTTCATGGACTAGCCGCGAATTTTAAGTTTTCTTTGGTGGCGCAGGTACTTTAATGTTATTTTCTGTTCATTTTGATATACCTTATTTAGTTTCGTTTCTCGCAACATGGCACTCCGTCGTGAACTGGATCTGTACGCGAACGTCCTCCACTGCCATTCTATCCCTACCATCCCCTCTCGACACAAGGTGAGAGGGTTACCGTGATGGTTTTGAGTGTTATCTTTAGGCTGGCTTAGTGATGGGCTAAAAAGGTAAAGGGTGGGGGGGGGTCATATCATCTTATATATATGGGGAGAAATCGGCCCCATTGGAGGCCCTCCGCTAAATTATAGTGGCACCCGCAGCCTCAAACCCTTAACCTTTTATGGCCCATCACTGATCACTAGACTGGTTTGGAAATAATAAAAAAAAAGTAGTAGTCAATGCTGCTTCAGAAATAAATTAAAGTGACTAACTGATCAGGACATCGATATGGTGGTTATCCGTGAGAATACTGAGGGAGAATACTCTGGACTGGAACACCAAACTGTGGATGGAGTCGTTGAATCACTCAAAGTGACAACTGCTGAGAACATCGACAGAATCGTCAGATTCGCTTTCGATTACGCCATCAAGTATGGTAGAAAGAAGGTAGACTCATTTTGCCATTTCATGCGACTAGGACTTCTTTTTTTATAAATGGTATGATAGAAGATAAGTGTTGGTGATATGGAGATGGAGATGGAGATTGCAGGTGACGGCAGTCCACAAAGCAAACATCCAGAAGCTCGGAGACGGACTCTTCCTTCAGGTATCCACACATATTATCACTATTCTGAATGTTGTCATGATATTGTTAGTAGTGAATACGTATTGGAATAAATATTCTAATATTGGTCATTTGAGATGGCTGGTGACTTGGCTAAGTTGTATCCCAACATCGAATTCGATTCCATGATCGTTGACAATGCTTCGATGCAGTTGGTCAGTCCCCCCCCCCCCCCCTTTGACACTTGATGGTCGTGACTATTCAATGGATATGAATGACAGACTGGATAGTTCTCTCAATCACTCTCTATCTCTCTCTCAATGTTCCATTCTCTCTTTAGGTGAAACGTCCTCAGCAATTCGATATCATGCTCATGCCTAATCTCTACGGAAACATCATTTCCAACATCGCGTATGATTTCTCTTTCTTGTGTTCCATCCCTCTTCATTCTTGATATATCTCATTTCATTATAGATGTGGTCTGGTGGGAGGCCCCGGTCTTGTCTCTGGAATGAACTTTGGAGACACTTACGCTGTCTTCGAGACTGGAACCAGAAACACTGGATCCTCATTGGCTGGAAAGTGAGTTACTCGATGCTTCAAAAATAATATGCAGGCAATCGATTGAGATTCAATCTATAGAATTGTGCCTCGGGAGATGTAATCTAGCGTATAAAAGTGCTTTGGCTCTTTCCATTTTTATTCTCTTGCTCGAATAATATATGTGATGGCAGGGACAAGGCGAATCCCACTTCATTCATTCGTGCCTCAGTGGATATGCTCCGTTATCTTGGATACGCCCTTCATGCTGATATCATCTCTGATTCTCTGTTCCGTGTGTTGACTGAGGACAGACTGCACACTCCTGACATCGGAGGGACCAATACCACTTCCCAGATGATTGATGCCATCTTCCGCCATATGGAACAGGAGATCAAGAGACAAATGTAGACAAACACTCTCCTATACAACTATCCCTTGAGATTATTAGGCATAATCACCCCCTCCCTCTCCTTCCTTCACCTCTCTAAACCTTTTTCTCATTCTCGCATCTTATCAGATAAGATAGTAGACATAGCGTCAGGTCTCGATTCGATATAATCCCTTTATTCGATCGATTGACCCTCATGACACAGTAGCTTTCATCTCCAGTGTGTTCCATAGCTTTAGTAGTCGATTCTCCCCCTCAGTCAATAAGAAGCTTTCTTCCTTTTTTAGTCTCCCGTGATTCCTGCTTTCATCCAATTGGTTGTTGTATACCTTCCGTACCCTCGGACCCTCTCAGGATGATTATCGATAGTTCTTTGATCGAATAAAGATTGGTGTGTTCCCTCTCTCTGCTCGACCATGCTTGCCTCTCTTAATCGTAACTGTGTTCGATGTGCCAATATCGTGCTTTTACGGTGGGGGGGGGGGGGATGGTAGCGATTGAGTGATAGTAAGCGGAGCATTCATGATGGAAACTCGCTCCTCCTCAACTATAGTTAACTAGTGTCTAGTATGTATTCAAGGCTGTGTTCAATAGACTCTTCATCCCAACTTTCACTTGCATCTATTGCACAAGGCCATCTCGCATAAGACTTCCATTCTCTATGTTCACTATTTGGATTCTTAATTTTCTCTTGGAATTCGGTTCATATTCTTTAATATGGTGTCTGGGATGATGCTAATTTATTTTCAAATAGTTTTAGAGTCGTGTAACTGGTTTTAAAAACCATATTTTCATTCAATATGAATGGTGGCTCTGATCGTTGGCGCTTACTCTGCCCTTATCTATCTTCTTGTTCCCTTCAGTTACACTCTCTTTTCTCTCGTCCCTCATCTCTCCCTCTCTCCTCATATGTGTCTGTTTTGTATCATCACGTCTTGTCTCCTCATTCCAAGTTCCCTATCCTTCTTGTTATCAACTGACCTCAACTCAACGTTTAACCGCTCCTTTTCTAAGAATGTTATAAATAATAAGAGAGACGTTTGTTGTTAGATTACATCCATTGCATATCCTGATGATCAATTGTTACTTTTATATATCGATTGGACTACGGTACACTTTGAGTATCGATGGCATCAGTGGTAGGATGCGTGGGAGGAGCACTCGGATCATGCATGGGAAGCATGCTATTCGTGGAGAGTATTGCAAAGTAAGTTCCATTCCGAGTGATTGGATGATGGAGTAGAAGGGGTTGAATGGATGAGAAGGGAGGGGGGAGGGGGGGAGAGAGGATGGTTTATACTCAGGAAGGAACCATCAGCGATGAATCTGATGACATTCGCTACATTTGGTTTCATTTCACTCGTCGGATTGATATTCACAATGAAGTTCTTCACTGTTCCATTCAAGATTCCATTCAGGCCAGTCCATCTCATTCTAATATATTGGCTATGAATGAAAGGTGCTCCTAGATGAGAACGGTTGACGTGAGATGAGAATGATTGAGATCTCTCTCTCTCTCTCTCTCTCTCTCTCTCTCTCTTGGATTAGACGTAGTCTCTATTGAGAAGAGTCTCTCTTGTGTCTGTATGCAATGGGATGAGGGGAGGGAGTGTACCCATGCACACAATGGGAACAGATGATGAAAGGGGAAGTGTGCGATGGAAAAGAGAAATGAGTAGTGTGCAAGAGGCAAGCGGATGCAAAAAAACCTAAGCGATCTCATTTGATCACACGTGGAGAATTTAGTTATTCAGTCTTTATTAATTATGAATTGGCTAGGATATATCGGGTTGAGGAATAAGTAACGCTCGTTTTTCCAATTTCAGATTATGACCTCTCCCGTCTTTCTAAATTGTGCAATTATATTCCGGTTTTTGATGATCGATAAGGGCTTGGATACTCTCTTTAGCGCACACTATATCATATATCTCCGATCATTTAGGCGATCACAATGGCTGGCTCAATTCAAAGTTGTCGCACCTCACCCTGAGATTTTGACAGGTCAGCACTGAGGGAAGAAGAATTATTGAGCCACAATTAAGCTGCAGTAGTAAAGTATCATGGTTATACATTACACTGATGATATTCAGAGGAATATCCAAGTAAAGGCCTGTGTGAGATATGCGCCTAACGAGAGTGTAGGATTTTCAGTTACTGACCGAAAGAAGTTTTGCTAGCCGCGTTTTCTTAGCAATAGATCTAAAGACCTCAATTATGCTTGAATGTGGAGTACCTTTCCTGTTGAAAATATGGACGAATTTTGCTAAGTGTGGAGCATTCTCTTTATGAGTTAAATTGCTCGTAATTCCGATATAGAAAAACAAGCCGACATTTAAATCGACATTTATTGCTGTTTCCTGTAAACCGTACTAATTGAATGTAAGGCCTTAGATGGTTAAATGACGAGCAACTTTTGAACTATCATCCACCAAGTGGCCACAATTATAGAATGGCTACTATGTCTTGGGTATGGTTTAATCCAAAGTCCTCAAAACACGCATTTCTTTTGATTCCGTCACAAAATAATATTTTTGGAAAACTGTTATTTTTCAAATAGGAGCATAAGTAGCACCAAATGTTTATAGTGATAATATAGCTCCATAGTGAGTGACTGGAGCGCACTAGTGTATAGGCCAGCACCTTCGATCCTCAAGGTAGACAAATAAGTTAAGTGAACTGCAATTTTTCACGAACGTTCCCCTTGAAACGTCTATAAAAATACAACAATGAATCGAGCACCATTCTCACTTCACCATGAAAGAGGTGTAGTATCGGGCTGCTCACCTGAGAATGTGTGAATTTACCGAACAGTTTCCACGTTAAATTACACAATTTCGAAAAAAATCTAAAACTTTCGAAAATTATCAGGTACATTGAAATCTAAATTTCTCTCCTACACAGGAAGCGTGATATTTCTAATAATAACGGCTATGATACTCGAGCATACCCTGAAAAAATGCTATAAAGTCAGCTCGTTTAGATTTGATTGGTGGGAGATATATGAGCCCAAACACGATGCTCAAAAACGAGCGTTACTTATTCCTCAACCCAATAATACTGGCAGAAGCATCCCCCTGGGGGAACACCTCTGGCTGGGTTCATCGCTTGGCGCTTCACATATGAGCTCATTGACGGGGTGAACATGCACACAAAGTGGACGGGACGACCAGCAGACAGACGTTTGCGCTTTATATAGATGTATTGAGATGGTGACTGGTTTTTAGAAGGGAACATCAATTGGCTATGCGACCCATATCTCCCTTACATTATCTCTTTCTTTCAGAGGTTATTGGAAAGTTGTGGTAGTTTTCTTCCTCGTGAATGTTATCAACAATCAAGCCCTCAATTATCATGTCCCCGTTCCTCTCCATATCATATTCAGATCAGTGAGCACTCTATCCATTTTAATAAGAGTATATGCAGTAATCAATAGTGACTGATTGGTTTACAGGGATCTCTCCTAGCTTCTCTCGTTCTCTCGGTCCTATATGAAGGAAAGAGCTACTCCCTCAGGAAATATCTGAGTGTTCTTGCTATCACTCTGGGTATTATTATCTGCACACTCGCAACTAAAGTCGGAGAGGTTCCTTCATTTCATCTCAATTCTCAGATAACCATATTACTTATAGGGAGCTGGATTGAGTGCCGAAGAGGCAAGCAAGTATTATGTGGAATGGTCCATCGGTGAGATAATGTAGATATTGATTGAATCAGGAACAAGTAGCTACCGTACCCCGATAATACCGTAGATATCGAGAAGTGGCATCCTGGTGATATTATTTATTATTATATTAATGAGGAGGAAAGACAATCCCTTACAGTCCATGAATATGGTTGCAGGAATCGGAATGCTTTCATTCGCTCTGCTGGCGTCTGCCTATCTGGCTATTCTTCAACAGAATATGTACAGAGAATACGGGAAACACCCAGATGAAGCCATGTTCGTCACTGTGAGTCGAAGAGGGAAGTGAGAGAGGGGGAGGGGGGGAGGGGAGGGGATGAGAGTGCCAGAGCGAATGGGTGATGTATCACAGCACTTCGCGTCTCTTCCTCTCTTCATCTTGATGGCTAATGATATCTCGAAGGCAGCCTCAATCTTCTCTGCCGATGGGGTCATTCACTCTATTCATCCCCCCTCATTCCCTTCTCTTCTAGCCATTCACCATTGGTTCCTTGTCTCTGCCTGTTCCTACTCTCTGGATGGAATTGGCTCTTGCCTGTTCATTCAACTATGGATGTATCTACTTCGTCTATTCTCTCAATGCATCAGTCGAGGCTCTTACTGTGAGTGAATAGAAGAGAGTAGATTGATCCTTCTACCTTCCAGGTCACAATGGTCGTCACTCTCCGCAAGTTCCTCTCTCTCGTTGTATCCATCGTATGGTTCCAGGTTAGACTCCCCCCCCCCCTCCCACTCCCTCTCCATCTCCTATTCTCCCTTCCAGAATCCCTTCACTCTTCAACACTGGCTGGGTACATTCTTCGTATTCGCTGGAACTCTGGCCTTCTCTGATGTCTGGTTCGAAGAGAAGAAGGATCAAGACAAGAAGAAGAAACAGTAACATCCCTACCCCAATTTGTATAGTCAGAGTATTTCACTACTTATACCTATTTTCATATTTGATAGAGTAGATTAGAGTATTATTGTATACAAATTGATTCCTTTTTATAGACACCATATGTTAATATTACATTTGTAAAATCATTTCGTGATACACAAATAACAAATACAAGTGAATGACCTTAAATACACATATGAAGTATAGAGCAATAGATAATTCAGAGATAGTGAGGAATGAGTCTAATGGAGTCTCTGATTGAATTGCGAAGAACGTCTGTCTTATCCACCAGGGGAGTTTGACAGTAGAGGAATCTGAATAAACAATATGGGAAAGAAAGTATATTTGGGAATAATAAGATGCCCATACGTAGAGAGAGCATTGTGGGTCGGGTGCAGGAAACGGATAACATCGGCGACTTTTCATTTTTCTGTTGTTCGTAGCACACCACGAACTGAGTCGTCAACTGACTTATTTTAGCCTTATTTTCGAAATTGATTTTATCATATTGTTTACATCAAAAATATATCCATTTCTCATATAACACCTTCTCCTTGCACTAAAGCACCCCCACCTTGCGCGAGGTTTGACTGATCTTCCACAAATAACAACAAAATCGTCATCTTTGTAGGGTTCGAATTTCGAGCGAGTTGACTTCCTAGTTTTTGACATCGTCCGCGGTCGTCCCCGCCGTTCGCACTGCTACTAATTCGTTCTTCTGACTCTCGCGGATGTTTTGGTCATAGTGAATTATAGGTGGTCATAGGTGGGACCCCCGATTTCGACCTTAGAAAGTGGAACTGTTGTGATCTGTCGTACAGTTTTGCTTTCACCGATGTCTGGTTCGCCTCCCCTATGCTCGAACCGCTTCAAATACATTCTATGGACTCCCCCGCAACGGAGATCGATGACTTTGTAACCCCGACTTTGTAACCGACTACTTTGGAATCGAGAAAATGTAACCTTCAAAATGTAACTATCATTTTGTAACCGACGATGTAGGCACCATTAAAATATACACTTTCACTTTAGGAACTTTGAAAATGGAACCGACAATTTGGAATCGAGAATTTGTAACCCGACGATTTGTAACTTGTAATCGGGAACTGATTTTTTATTTACAGCAGGTACTGAGAGACGGGCGTGACGAGCGCATTGGTGGCGACTTTCAAGCCAATTAATCGATCATGAACGCCAATAAAATCAGTAATTATTAGGGAAATGCAAGCATTTCGAAAATAAATCAAAAATAGCTCGGGAAATTGAAAAATAAACCCCGAAGTACCGTACCTGCTATAAAAATTTTTTTTAAAAACAGTTCCAGATTTAAAGTTACAAATCGTCGTTTCCAAAATGTCGTTTACATATCCATCGGTTTTAAAAAGTCGGTTCTAAAATAACTGTTAGTGCTCAAATCGATGGTTACAAATTCGGGGTTCCAAAGTCATCGATCTCCCCCGCAACGTCTAGAAATCGTTTTTCGGCCATAACTAAACTTTACCAGAATACCCTTCATTTCATACACCAAAATTATCAGAAAGAAGTGCTCTTTAAAGTGGCAGATGGTTTCTGACGCCATTCCGTTTTTTTTTTCATCAAAAAATCTACTACAATTCGAAAACGATAAAAGATAGACTCTCGATTTTTTTCGGGTTGTAGAGAATTGAATTCAGGTGACATATGGGAAGTTTGTGTCCATTTCGATGCTCCTCGGACCAGTTTTCATCGCAGAAAACAATTTTGGTAAAAAGAAGACGTGACATTCCGGGATTCAGAAGCCTCATATGGAAAGACGGACTTCATCAGTCGATTCAGAATCAAAAGTTAGGATATGGCCAACTTTTGAGCATATTTTATTTATTTTTTAGCTGTTCCGACCACTTGTTGACCCTATCGCAAACGGTCTCCTAAATATGAAGTGATACCTCGTGAGTGATGGACATTGCTGGAGAGTATGACCCACTGCCGATACATCAGAGAGAGAAGTCATGGCACACGAAATGAAATCCAGTCGAGAAAGAGAAGAAAGAGATGAGGGCAGACTGAAGAAGACATGCCATTGTCATATACACCATTTCTCGTTTATAGTTGATTATTCATACACATTTTTTGGATGGCCCTGACCGAACCCCAGGAGACAGAGAGTGGGGAATGAGTGGGCGCTCGAACCAGTTCGTATTGGGATATGCTTCAGAAGCAAGCCCCGTCCACCACCCCAGAGTGATGCTTCAGAACTTGATCTGTTTCTGAAACTTATCCCAATCCGAACCGGTTCGTGCACCGAACTCGTTCGAGCGCCCACTCATTCCCCCTCTCGTTGAAAATATGGACGAATTTTGCTAAGTGTGGAGCATTCTCTTTATGAGTTAAATTGCTCGTAATTCCGATATAGAAAAACAAGCCGACATTTAAATCGACATTTATTGCTGTTTCCTGTAAACCGTACTAATTGAATGTAAGGCCTTAGATGGTTAAATGACGAGCAACTTTTGAACTATCATCCACCAAGTGGCCACAATTATAGAATGGCTACTATGTCTTGGGTATGGTTTAATCCAAAGTCCTCAAAACACGCATTTCTTTTGATTCCGTCACAAAATAATATTTTTGGAAAACTGTTATTTTTCAAATAGGAGCATAAGTAGCACCAAATGTTTATAGTGATAATATAGCTCCATAGTGAGTGACTGGAGCGCACTAGTGTATAGGCCAGCACCTTCGATCCTCAAGGTAGACAAATAAGTTAAGTGAACTGCAATTTTTCACGAACGTTCCCCTTGAAACGTCTATAAAAATACAACAATGAATCGAGCACCATTCTCACTTCACCATGAAAGAGGTGTAGTATCGGGCTGCTCACCTGAGAATGTGTGAATTTACCGAACAGTTTCCACGTTAAATTACACAATTTCGAAAAAAATCTAAAACTTTCGAAAATTATCAGGTACATTGAAATCTAAATTTCTCTCCTACACAGGAAGCGTGATATTTCTAATAATAACGGCTATGATACTCGAGCATACCCTGAAAAAATGCTATAAAGTCAGCTCGTTTAGATTTGATTGGTGGGAGATATATGAGCCCAAACACGATGCTCAAAAACGAGCGTTACTTATTCCTCAACCCAATAATACTGGCAGAAGCATCCCCCTGGGGGAACACCTCTGGCTGGGTTCATCGCTTGGCGCTTCACATATGAGCTCATTGACGGGGTGAACATGCACACAAAGTGGACGGGACGACCAGCAGACAGACGTTTGCGCTTTATATAGATGTATTGAGATGGTGACTGGTTTTTAGAAGGGAACATCAATTGGCTATGCGACCCATATCTCCCTTACATTATCTCTTTCTTTCAGAGGTTATTGGAAAGTTGTGGTAGTTTTCTTCCTCGTGAATGTTATCAACAATCAAGCCCTCAATTATCATGTCCCCGTTCCTCTCCATATCATATTCAGATCAGTGAGCACTCTATCCATTTTAATAAGAGTATATGCAGTAATCAATAGTGACTGATTGGTTTACAGGGATCTCTCCTAGCTTCTCTCGTTCTCTCGGTCCTATATGAAGGAAAGAGCTACTCCCTCAGGAAATATCTGAGTGTTCTTGCTATCACTCTGGGTATTATTATCTGCACACTCGCAACTAAAGTCGGAGAGGTTCCTTCATTTCATCTCAATTCTCAGATAACCATATTACTTATAGGGAGCTGGATTGAGTGCCGAAGAGGCAAGCAAGTATTATGTGGAATGGTCCATCGGTGAGATAATGTAGATATTGATTGAATCAGGAACAAGTAGCTACCGTACCCCGATAATACCGTAGATATCGAGAAGTGGCATCCTGGTGATATTATTTATTATTATATTAATGAGGAGGAAAGACAATCCCTTACAGTCCATGAATATGGTTGCAGGAATCGGAATGCTTTCATTCGCTCTGCTGGCGTCTGCCTATCTGGCTATTCTTCAACAGAATATGTACAGAGAATACGGGAAACACCCAGATGAAGCCATGTTCGTCACTGTGAGTCGAAGAGGGAAGTGAGAGAGGGGGAGGGGGGAGGGGAGGGGATGAGAGTGCCAGAGCGAATGGGTGATGTATCACAGCACTTCGCGTCTCTTCCTCTCTTCATCTTGATGGCTAATGATATCTCGAAGGCAGCCTCAATCTTCTCTGCCGATGGGGTCATTCACTCTATTCATCCCCCCTCATTCCCTTCTCTTCTAGCCATTCACCATTGGTTCCTTGTCTCTGCCTGTTCCTACTCTCTGGATGGAATTGGCTCTTGCCTGTTCATTCAACTATGGATGTATCTACTTCGTCTATTCTCTCAATGCATCAGTCGAGGCTCTTACTGTGAGTGAATAGAAGAGAGTAGATTGATCCTTCTACCTTCCAGGTCACAATGGTCGTCACTCTCCGCAAGTTCCTCTCTCTCGTTGTATCCATCGTATGGTTCCAGGTTAGACTCCCCCCCCCCCTCCCACTCCCTCTCCATCTCCTATTCTCCCTTCCAGAATCCCTTCACTCTTCAACACTGGCTGGGTACATTCTTCGTATTCGCTGGAACTCTGGCCTTCTCTGATGTCTGGTTCGAAGAGAAGAAGGATCAAGACAAGAAGAAGAAACAGTAACATCCCTACCCCAATTTGTATAGTCAGAGTATTTCACTACTTATACCTATTTTCATATTTGATAGAGTAGATTAGAGTATTATTGTATACAAATTGATTCCTTTTTATAGACACCATATGTTAATATTACATTTGTAAAATCATTTCGTGATACACAAATAACAAATACAAGTGAATGACCTTAAATACACATATGAAGTATAGAGCAATAGATAATTCAGAGATAGTGAGGAATGAGTCTAATGGAGTCTCTGATTGAATTGCGAAGAACGTCTGTCTTATCCACCAGGGGAGTTTGACAGTAGAGGAATCTGAATAAACAATATGGGAAAGAAAGTATATTTGGGAATAATAAGATGCCCATACGTAGAGAGAGCATTGTGGGTCGGGTGCAGGAAACGGATAACATCGGCGACTTTTCATTTTTCTGTTGTTCGTAGCACACCACGAACTGAGTCGTCAACTGACTTATTTTAGCCTTATTTTCGAAATTGATTTTATCATATTGTTTACATCAAAAATATATCCATTTCTCATATAACACCTTCTCCTTGCACTAAAGCACCCCCACCTTGCGCGAGGTTTGACTGATCTTCCACAAATAACAACAAAATCGTCATCTTTGTAGGGTTCGAATTTCGAGCGAGTTGACTTCCTAGTTTTTGACATCGTCCGCGGTCGTCCCCGCCGTTCGCACTGCTACTAATTCGTTCTTCTGACTCTCGCGGATGTTTTGGTCATAGTGAATTATAGGTGGTCATAGGTGGGACCCCCGATTTCGACCTTAGAAAGTGGAACTGTTGTGATCTGTCGTACAGTTTTGCTTTCACCGATGTCTGGTTCGCCTCCCCTATGCTCGAACCGCTTCAAATACATTCTATGGACTCCCCCGCAACGGAGATCGATGACTTTGTAACCCCGACTTTGTAACCGACTACTTTGGAATCGAGAAAATGTAACCTTCAAAATGTAACTATCATTTTGTAACCGACGATGTAGGCACCATTAAAATATACACTTTCACTTTAGGAACTTTGAAAATGGAACCGACAATTTGGAATCGAGAATTTGTAACCCGACGATTTGTAACTTGTAATCGGGAACTGATTTTTTATTTACAGCAGGTACTGAGAGACGGGCGTGACGAGCGCATTGGTGGCGACTTTCAAGCCAATTAATCGATCATGAACGCCAATAAAATCAGTAATTATTAGGGAAATGCAAGCATTTCGAAAATAAATCAAAAATAGCTCGGGAAATTGAAAAATAAACCCCGAAGTACCGTACCTGCTATAAAAAATTTTTTTTAAAACAGTTCCAGATTTAAAGTTACAAATCGTCGTTTCCAAAATGTCGTTTACATATCCATCGGTTTTAAAAAGTCGGTTCTAAAATAACTGTTAGTGCTCAAATCGATGGTTACAAATTCGGGGTTCCAAAGTCATCGATCTCCCCCGCAACGTCTAGAAATCGTTTTTCGGCCATAACTAAACTTTACCAGAATACCCTTCATTTCATACACCAAAATTATCAGAAAGAAGTGCTCTTTAAAGTGGCAGATGGTTTCTGACGCCATTCCGTTTTTTTTTTCATCAAAAAATCTACTACAATTCGAAAACGATAAAAGATAGACTCTCGATTTTTTTCGGGTTGTAGAGAATTGAATTCAGGTGACATATGGGAAGTTTGTGTCCATTTCGATGCTCCTCGGACCAGTTTTCATCGCAGAAAACAATTTTGGTAAAAAGAAGACGTGACATTCCGGGATTCAGAAGCCTCATATGGAAAGACGGACTTCATCAGTCGATTCAGAATCAAAAGTTAGGATATGGCCAACTTTTGAGCATATTTTATTTATTTTTTAGCTGTTCCGACCACTTGTTGACCCTATCGCAAACGGTCTCCTAAATATGAAGTGATACCTCGTGAGTGATGGACATTGCTGGAGAGTATGACCCACTGCCGATACATCAGAGAGAGAAGTCATGGCACACGAAATGAAATCCAGTCGAGAAAGAGAAGAAAGAGATGAGGGCAGACTGAAGAAGACATGCCATTGTCATATACACCATTTCTCGTTTATAGTTGATTATTCATACACATTTTTTGGATGGCCCTGACCGAACCCCAGGAGACAGAGAGTGGGGAATGAGTGGGCGCTCGAACCAGTTCGTATTGGGATATGCTTCAGAAGCAAGCCCCGTCCACCACCCCAGAGTGATGCTTCAGAACTTGATCTGTTTCTGAAACTTATCCCAATCCGAACCGGTTCGTGCACCGAACTCGTTCGAGCGCCCACTCATTCCCCCTCTCGTTGAAAATATGGACGAATTTTGCTAAGTGTGGAGCATTCTCTTTATGAGTTAAATTGCTCGTAATTCCGATATAGAAAAACAAGCCGACATTTAAATCGACATTTATTGCTGTTTCCTGTAAACCGTACTAATTGAATGTAAGGCCTTAGATGGTTAAATGACGAGCAACTTTTGAACTATCATCCACCAAGTGGCCACAATTATAGAATGGCTACTATGTCTTGGGTATGGTTTAATCCAAAGTCCTCAAAACACGCATTTCTTTTGATTCCGTCACAAAATAATATTTTTGGAAAACTGTTATTTTTCAAATAGGAGCATAAGTAGCACCAAATGTTTATAGTGATAATATAGCTCCATAGTGAGTGACTGGAGCGCACTAGTGTATAGGCCAGCACCTTCGATCCTCAAGGTAGACAAATAAGTTAAGTGAACTGCAATTTTTCACGAACGTTCCCCTTGAAACGTCTATAAAAATACAACAATGAATCGAGCACCATTCTCACTTCACCATGAAAGAGGTGTAGTATCGGGCTGCTCACCTGAGAATGTGTGAATTTACCGAACAGTTTCCACGTTAAATTACACAATTTCGAAAAAAATCTAAAACTTTCGAAAATTATCAGGTACATTGAAATCTAAATTTCTCTCCTACACAGGAAGCGTGATATTTCTAATAATAACGGCTATGATACTCGAGCATACCCTGAAAAAATGCTATAAAGTCAGCTCGTTTAGATTTGATTGGTGGGAGATATATGAGCCCAAACACGATGCTCAAAAACGAGCGTTACTTATTCCTCAACCCAATAATACTGGCAGAAGCATCCCCCTGGGGGAACACCTCTGGCTGGGTTCATCGCTTGGCGCTTCACATATGAGCTCATTGACGGGGTGAACATGCACACAAAGTGGACGGGACGACCAGCAGACAGACGTTTGCGCTTTATATAGATGTATTGAGATGGTGACTGGTTTTTAGAAGGGAACATCAATTGGCTATGCGACCCATATCTCCCTTACATTATCTCTTTCTTTCAGAGGTTATTGGAAAGTTGTGGTAGTTTTCTTCCTCGTGAATGTTATCAACAATCAAGCCCTCAATTATCATGTCCCCGTTCCTCTCCATATCATATTCAGATCAGTGAGCACTCTATCCATTTTAATAAGAGTATATGCAGTAATCAATAGTGACTGATTGGTTTACAGGGATCTCTCCTAGCTTCTCTCGTTCTCTCGGTCCTATATGAAGGAAAGAGCTACTCCCTCAGGAAATATCTGAGTGTTCTTGCTATCACTCTGGGTATTATTATCTGCACACTCGCAACTAAAGTCGGAGAGGTTCCTTCATTTCATCTCAATTCTCAGATAACCATATTACTTATAGGGAGCTGGATTGAGTGCCGAAGAGGCAAGCAAGTATTATGTGGAATGGTCCATCGGTGAGATAATGTAGATATTGATTGAATCAGGAACAAGTAGCTACCGTACCCCGATAATACCGTAGATATCGAGAAGTGGCATCCTGGTGATATTATTTATTATTATATTAATGAGGAGGAAAGACAATCCCTTACAGTCCATGAATATGGTTGCAGGAATCGGAATGCTTTCATTCGCTCTGCTGGCGTCTGCCTATCTGGCTATTCTTCAACAGAATATGTACAGAGAATACGGGAAACACCCAGATGAAGCCATGTTCGTCACTGTGAGTCGAAGAGGGAAGTGAGAGAGGGGGAGGGGGGAGGGGAGGGGATGAGAGTGCCAGAGCGAATGGGTGATGTATCACAGCACTTCGCGTCTCTTCCTCTCTTCATCTTGATGGCTAATGATATCTCGAAGGCAGCCTCAATCTTCTCTGCCGATGGGGTCATTCACTCTATTCATCCCCCCTCATTCCCTTCTCTTCTAGCCATTCACCATTGGTTCCTTGTCTCTGCCTGTTCCTACTCTCTGGATGGAATTGGCTCTTGCCTGTTCATTCAACTATGGATGTATCTACTTCGTCTATTCTCTCAATGCATCAGTCGAGGCTCTTACTGTGAGTGAATAGAAGAGAGTAGATTGATCCTTCTACCTTCCAGGTCACAATGGTCGTCACTCTCCGCAAGTTCCTCTCTCTCGTTGTATCCATCGTATGGTTCCAGGTTAGACTCCCCCCCCTCCCACTCCCTCTCCATCTCCTATTCTCCCTTCCAGAATCCCTTCACTCTTCAACACTGGCTGGGTACATTCTTCGTATTCGCTGGAACTCTGGCCTTCTCTGATGTCTGGTTCGAAGAGAAGAAGGATCAAGACAAGAAGAAGAAACAGTAACATCCCTACCCCAATTTGTATAGTCAGAGTATTTCACTACTTATACCTATTTTCATATTTGATAGAGTAGATTAGAGTATTATTGTATACAAATTGATTCCTTTTTATAGACACCATATGTTAATATTACATTTGTAAAATCATTTCGTGATACACAAATAACAAATACAAGTGAATGACCTTAAATACACATATGAAGTATAGAGCAATAGATAATTCAGAGATAGTGAGGAATGAGTCTAATGGAGTCTCTGATTGAATTGCGAAGAACGTCTGTCTTATCCACCAGGGGAGTTTGACAGTAGAGGAATCTGAATAAACAATATGGGAAAGAAAGTATATTTGGGAATAATAAGATGCCCATACGTAGAGAGAGCATTGTGGGTCGGGTGCAGGAAACGGATAACATCGGCGACTTTTCATTTTTCTGTTGTTCGTAGCACACCACGAACTGAGTCGTCAACTGACTTATTTTAGCCTTATTTTCGAAATTGATTTTATCATATTGTTTACATCAAAAATATATCCATTTCTCATATAACACCTTCTCCTTGCACTAAAGCACCCCCACCTTGCGCGAGGTTTGACTGATCTTCCACAAATAACAACAAAATCGTCATCTTTGTAGGGTTCGAATTTCGAGCGAGTTGACTTCCTAGTTTTTGACATCGTCCGCGGTCGTCCCCGCCGTTCGCACTGCTACTAATTCGTTCTTCTGACTCTCGCGGATGTTTTGGTCATAGTGAATTATAGGTGGTCATAGGTGGGACCCCCGATTTCGACCTTAGAAAGTGGAACTGTTGTGATCTGTCGTACAGTTTTGCTTTCACCGATGTCTGGTTCGCCTCCCCTATGCTCGAACCGCTTCAAATACATTCTATGGACTCCCCCGCAACGGAGATCGATGACTTTGTAACCCCGACTTTGTAACCGACTACTTTGGAATCGAGAAAATGTAACCTTCAAAATGTAACTATCATTTTGTAACCGACGATGTAGGCACCATTAAAATATACACTTTCACTTTAGGAACTTTGAAAATGGAACCGACAATTTGGAATCGAGAATTTGTAACCCGACGATTTGTAACTTGTAATCGGGAACTGATTTTTTATTTACAGCAGGTACTGAGAGACGGGCGTGACGAGCGCATTGGTGGCGACTTTCAAGCCAATTAATCGATCATGAACGCCAATAAAATCAGTAATTATTAGGGAAATGCAAGCATTTCGAAAATAAATCAAAAATAGCTCGGGAAATTGAAAAATAAACCCCGAAGTACCGTACCTGCTATAAAAAATTTTTTTTAAAACAGTTCCAGATTTAAAGTTACAAATCGTCGTTTCCAAAATGTCGTTTACATATCCATCGGTTTTAAAAAGTCGGTTCTAAAATAACTGTTAGTGCTCAAATCGATGGTTACAAATTCGGGGTTCCAAAGTCATCGATCTCCCCCGCAACGTCTAGAAATCGTTTTTCGGCCATAACTAAACTTTACCAGAATACCCTTCATTTCATACACCAAAATTATCAGAAAGAAGTGCTCTTTAAAGTGGCAGATGGTTTCTGACGCCATTCCGTTTTTTTTTTCATCAAAAAATCTACTACAATTCGAAAACGATAAAAGATAGACTCTCGATTTTTTTCGGGTTGTAGAGAATTGAATTCAGGTGACATATGGGAAGTTTGTGTCCATTTCGATGCTCCTCGGACCAGTTTTCATCGCAGAAAACAATTTTGGTAAAAAGAAGACGTGACATTCCGGGATTCAGAAGCCTCATATGGAAAGACGGACTTCATCAGTCGATTCAGAATCAAAAGTTAGGATATGGCCAACTTTTGAGCATATTTTATTTATTTTTTAGCTGTTCCGACCACTTGTTGACCCTATCGCAAACGGTCTCCTAAATATGAAGTGATACCTCGTGAGTGATGGACATTGCTGGAGAGTATGACCCACTGCCGATACATCAGAGAGAGAAGTCATGGCACACGAAATGAAATCCAGTCGAGAAAGAGAAGAAAGAGATGAGGGCAGACTGAAGAAGACATGCCATTGTCATATACACCATTTCTCGTTTATAGTTGATTATTCATACACATTTTTTGGATGGCCCTGACCGAACCCCAGGAGACAGAGAGTGGGGAATGAGTGGGCGCTCGAACCAGTTCGTATTGGGATATGCTTCAGAAGCAAGCCCCGTCCACCACCCCAGAGTGATGCTTCAGAACTTGATCTGTTTCTGAAACTTATCCCAATCCGAACCGGTTCGTGCACCGAACTCGTTCGAGCGCCCACTCATTCCCCCCTCTCTGTCTCCAGGGGTTCGGTCAGGTAATCAGTAATCAGGATTATTTAAATGGATCGATGAAACTTATATTCATGTAGTCTCAATTCACTTTGAATACTTGAATGGATAAGACCTCGTACATACCTGTGGATGGGGTTTTCATCAATGGAGAGATGGGTGAGACGAGGGAGGAGAGCAATCTCACTACCATCTCCCAATCTATTCCCACCCACATCCAATTCAGTGATCAAAGGAGCAAACAGATCAATATTAGACAACCTGCGAGAAATATAATGAAATAGTTTAGATGGATATATAAATTCAAATGCTGTACAATGATAATATAAACATACTCTGTCAATTGAAGATATTTGAGCGATAGTCTTCCTTCTCCTTCCAATATTCCATCTAATATCGTTCTCTCTCCATTCTCTTCCTTAGACAAGAGACGATAACGGATACTCTCTTGAGATCCCATGCTGTAAATAGACCAAGATCTTTAACTGATTGTCAAAAGGAAGAAATCGAGAGAATCCCTCGTTCCACACTCATTGTTTTGCAGTCTTGAGCCATGAATGACTCCAAAACAATTAAAATGTTCAATGATGAATATGGGACCTCCTGTACATATTAGCCCTGAGGGGATCGAGAGAAGTGGCGAGTCTCTCTAGATTATTCATAATGATGGAATGAGAATGAAGAGGAGAAGTGAGACGAAGACATTGAGTCACAGTAACAACTCCCATCTCAATTAATCAATAAAAACGTTTCCTAAGATCTATTGGAAATAATTGAGAATGTTAATAATCTCACCGAATTGTTCTTCTCTTCTTGTAATAATTCCTCACAGTGTTCTCTTATCGAGTCAATCACAGAGACCGGACCACCACACAGAATTCTCAATCAATTTGTCGTTATTTCGTGATCATATAATTATAATAATACCTCTCGTACAGATCTTTTCTGCAGAATATCTTGAGGGATTCGAAATGGATTCCATCCTTTGACATCTCGACCTTATCTCCTTCCTCTAAGATACACTCCCATACACGAGAAGTGAGAGTAGAGAAGCGAGATACCTCAACAGACACACTCATTCTCTCTTCTCGCATCACACTATTCATCTCTCCATCTACTATGGGGAGTCATCCGAAAGTATCTTCCGTTTTTTACTGTAAGAAAATATTCCGTTTCATAAGTAACCGGCCGTTGATTATCTAGAAGTTCGCTGGGGCACGCGACGCGTTTTTGAAGACGCGTCGCGTGTCTCCACCTCCCCGTGAATAAAACGTTCAGCGCTCCGTTTGAATCCTCGGCACTTTTGTAGTTCAGTGCCGGGGCCTCGCCCCCTCCGCCCCTCAGGGGGGGGGGGGGGGGGGCGGACCAGCCCCGCCCCTATCCACCCTTCCTCTCTACTGACTATTCTTTTAGCCAAACTACTAGGATCATGCCTTATCCTTATAAAAAGGCTTAGGTAAACGCAGCTTAGAGGGTGGAGTCCGGGGGGCGGGGTCACGGCACTGAACTACAGAAGTTCCGAATCCTCTATGCTAAACGCTGAATTGTTTTTGCTGAGCATTTGATTTTTACAATAAAAACTTTTATTTCTTGCAAACTATAAGGCAAAATGCCAAACTCTATTTGGATATTAATTGAAGATGCAGATGATCTAAAATGTTATATATTAAGATTGTGAAAACATTGCGTAATGATGACGAAATAAGCTCAAATATGTGTTTTCGGGCTACATCTTTAAAATTTAATATCTCAGTGGAGGATTTCGTTGTGAACACCGGATTGGAAACAAAGATGAAGAGGGGTCTAAATTATCAAATAAAAATTGTTAATAGAAAATTTCTTAAACTATGATTGACACGGCCCGTTGAGAGGTGTACTGAGATAGCGCAAACCGATTTCGAAGCGACGCGGCTAAAGTTCGGTGGGGCGCGGAAATTTCGAAGGGGCGCCATTTTATTTTCCGTGTCAGCATTTCGATATGCTTTGGTATTTTGATGTTCCACCTATTTTCATACATTCTGAAAGGTGGAGGGTGATGAGAAATATATTCCTGTGGCAAAATAAAAATTATAGAAGCATTAAGTTACTCAATAAAAAATAAAACGTGAATCAAAACCTACTTGACCTCGAACTTTTCAAGTGTTCTAACTCCACGGAAAAAAATGATCAGACCATAAATCATTAGCGTTGATTCACTCTCAATTACATGTAGAAAGAAGTTTGCTATAGCAATAAGCAAATTATTTAGAACTGTTGTCAAAAAATAACTGAATAGGTCGATTCGGGCATAACATCTGATTTCAGAAAAAGCGTTCTAAACAGAGAAATAGCGATAATTGAACTCAGGCAAGTGAACGAGTAATCGAGGGTGATGTATCGGGACAACGTTTGCTATAGCATTAATCGAAATGGCACCTAATTAAAAAAGTAAGAGCAAAAAACGAATCCAAATAAGCACCATTTTCAAGAACCAGGATCGCCGACCGGGAAATAGAATTGTAATACAGCACATAACAGTAACCCATTTTCGCACTCACATCAAGGAGACGCGTGCGGTTCTCGTGGTTCACCCTTTTTCCACTGTTCAACGGTTGAATTGGGGCGAAATCTTTCGTTTTCATACTTTTTTTGATGGTCGATTTTTCGAATTTTATCTTTCTAGGAAGTGAATTTTCCTCAATTTCTGATAATTCTCAGCTATGATTTATGAGTATTTTTTTCAAAATGTTGTTTTGTGAGAAATTCCGAGCTTCGTAGTGATGATGCAATCGAAAATTAAAAGATTAGGTAGCGCGCAATTTGAGCGTTGTCAACTCTAAATTCCCTTGAGACGATAACATGATTTTTATTTATACGCAAAACAGAGAACGGAATTTTTCAATGAAAATTGAAACTGGATTATTTTGATGAGGTTTGGTCAAATTAACGCCGTTTGTCAATAACATGAGGACATACAGTGCTCAAATGCTTAAATATTAGAGCAAAGGTTGCTAGAGCCAGCGCACTTTAGTATGACTTGAAAAGCTTCCTAGAACCTGTGAAAAATATTTTTCAAAAAATACGGAAGATACTTTCGGATCACCCCTATATATAACATAAACTCACTGCTCTCCACTCAGCTTTCGCGGGAATTCCTCTGAAGAAAAATAAGGCGTTTTCTACAGTAATCGATCGAGTGAATACTACGATCAATCGATTTAAATCTATCGATGCAGAGAGGGGAACAATAGGGCAAGATGACTCCTTGTTCACTGAATATATGTGGATATTCAGGAGATATCCATTCAATTCAATGTCAACAACCGTAATCACTTACAGAAGGAAGCAGGGGAATACAGATGGATGATATATCGAGCATACATCCAGGCTGATTGATCCTCCGGATCAGTGAACATCGCATTAGCAACTCTCTAAAATCATAACCATATTGTATTAATATTTTTTATACTTTGCTAACAAGGCTACTCAATCCCACAATCCTCAGTGCAGAAAATTGTTTTCAAACCCTTTTTTTATGTCGTTGGGGAGAAATGTCTGACCCACGGGCTGTTGTCACTGGGAATCTCATACTGTGAGATGATTTTCATTGACCTGGGCCATCTCCCAACCCAGATAAGATCAGTTTCTGTATTATCATCCCTCTCTACCTTCTACTAACCTTGATCTCCTCTTTCACCGTCTCTTGACTCATCAATCGTTCACCCGTCTCCATATCTTCGAATCGAGGGATTAAACTCATTCTCATATGCCACGCCGAGAAATTAGAGAAATTATCAGCAATCAGTTTCTCCGAGAATCTGGAAAGGAGCCAAATTAACAAAAGGGAGTGTATAATTTTAAAACTCCACAGGATGTCAAAAAATATGTTACAAATCGTCTCTTGGCATCAAAACAATTGAGTTCTAAAATGATCAATACCCTAAAATAATAAGCAATAACTGGTGACGAAAGGTAATACAAAGATCAATCAGAGTACCAATAATTTCGAAAGCTTTAGTCATTGCATGTTCTTTCGTAATATTTGCTCGGACCGGTTACCACAAATAGACAGCGAAATATCGCCGTGACTAACACAACCAAAGAAAATTAACACGATTGATTGTTTCCCAACTACCCAAAGGTAGTTATTTTACAATAATAGTAATAAAGTAAGATCTCACGAGAGTTCTTCCTCATCCGTCAACTGAGCCATTCTTGCCACGATTCGTCGATGGTCCCAACAATGAAAATTTCTAAAATTCATTGTTTGAAATTGAATAAAGATCAAACATCATTATTAAAGCCAGTTTAAACCCCCCCCCCCTTTCCATTTTCATTGTACTTGCATCAAGAGTTATTCCCCCTGCTTGACCGACCTGCAGTCCATCTTGAGCCCCTCTTTGCACATTGCCAATTCCTTCTTCAAGTCAGGCGTAGCTTGTCCATTGAGAATCCAACTGCGTTGAAACCAAGCAGAATAGGACTTGGGATTCGTCTAAAGAATACGGCCTATAAAGTCAAATCTGGATAAAATGCTCACTTTGATACACTGCTCCGTGAGACTGAGCTCATCAGCATACAATCTCTCCAGATTGATCGATTCATCTCCAGTCAGACTTTGTTCCTTCAGCTTATCGAGAACCTCTCGTCGAATGTTCCACAATGTGTAAATATCAGGATTCTTCACCAACACGGCCTCACACAAACGGAGCAGATCCTCGTTCAATTCATCTGCGAAAATCGTTGAATTAATGAATATGAATGAAGTGCTAACTTTGTGATCTCTGGACAAAAATTTGATCCCTCAAATTGCAGAACATTTTTAGCTTCGCATATCGTTGCTTCTCGATGACTGCTTTCTGTTCTGCCGTTGTCGGAACTTTCTTGACGAAATGCATGGCTGGAAACAAAGATAATTAATTTACAGCGATGAGACGATGATAAAAAAAAAGACATAAAAAGACGCCCACACGGCACACAGAACGCCTACATAGGGAGAAAGAAAACGTGCGACTATAAACTAGAACTACAAACTATAAAGCTCCACCGTAACGGTTTCACGTTTCCTCACTCTGGGCATAATGACGCTACAGCGATGTCTGCTAAACATAGAAAGACAGCGAATCGCAAACTAATTTAACCTTAAAATCAGGGTCATCGCTATGAGACCATTCAAAAAAGCTGATCGCGAACTGATTTGACTTGATTCAGGATCAACTTCTTTCTGTAGGATTTCAGATTCGCGGGCGTTTCCTGATTTCAACCTGATTTGAGGGTACGCTTTCCGCTTGGCCTATGTCGGCGGCCAGGGTGCCGTGGCGCCCAGGTGCACGGCCTCCGATCCATCGACAATTGAAAAAAGCCTTATTGCCCACCAAAATCAACTCCTGATTTTACGAATATTTCACGAGTTTCTCGTACGGAATACAGTGAAATTAGCTACAAAAATTACAATTTCATCAGGTTGGCGGCAAATCAGGCAAATTTCAGAGAAATCCGTGCAAGGTCTCTAAAAATTCAATTCAAAAAGTTGCCTGAAACCCTGAATCCTCAGGGTTAGTCAGGTAGGTTGCTTGACCCTGATGGGTTTGAATTTCGCGGGCCATTTCTGTAAGGGGCGTGGTTAGTCGGTGCTTTTTGCGATTGTCAATGGAGCGGGGGCCGTTTGGCTGCGCAGCTTCGCAAAAGTGGCGCGCAGGCAGCGCGGGAAAAAACGAGTACCATCAAAATTTCAAAACACGAAGGTTGACGAGACATCTTACCGTAATCGAGTACACAACGCCGCGACCGGGGATAAAAACCATTTGTCGATGAATCGTATTTTGATTGCAACGCCTTTGTTCTTCATGCAAATTGACTGATTCAACATCATAATTCAAGCTCTCTTCACAATGGACACTGGAGATACGGAGAACATTGCACCCACTTCTCCCGTTTTCGCTGTTTTCTATCCCGACGATATCAAGAACTCGCCTCGGGTCTTCTATCAGTCTGTCAAAGATGCAACAAAATTCGCAAATTCTCCAGAAGGACGTAATAAAGGTTAGTGATTTAAGTCTAGGTGCGTTGTACGTACAAGTGCTCTCATACAGGAGCCCGTTTCCTCCGATTCGGAAATGTATCAGAGGCCTCTCGCTTCTACGAAAGCGGAGATGTTCCTGTTACTACCACGATGTCAGAGAACAAGCCAACAGGCGGAGATCCGGTAGTCGCCTTTCCCTCTGTCAGCCGAATCGAGATGAACAAACTAAAGAAGGTATTTGATAGAGGGCTCTCGTTGTCTCACTCATCGAGGTTGTAGATTGTTGAGACGGACAATCTTACTGAATTCCTTGTCCTGGCTGATCTCAATCCGAGATTTCTAATCAATACCTCCGGAGATACAGCAGCTATCGTTCAGGTATTTCAGTTGAGTTATTGAGTAGATATATATCAAAGTCCATATATAAGAGGCCGTTTGCGTAATAGTCGAACAAAGCTTGGCACAGTAAAAAAATCGACTATGATCAAAAGTTCGTCCTAGGGGTAACGTTTGATTCTGAATCGACTGGCGTTTTCTATTTTTCGATCAGACGCTTCAGAATCCCGGTACGACGCGACGTCAGTTTGACAAAATTCTTGTTCTACGATAATAACTACACCGGGAAAGGTCAAAATGGTGCAAAATCTCGCTAATTCTCTACAAAATGAAAAAAAATTGGGCTCTACCTTTTTTCGTTTTTAAAAAAAAATCCCTATGCCAGTTTTTAGAGAATATTTTCCTGATCATTTTCGTATATAGGGTTAAGCATTTGACTTAGCCTTAAGAAAACAGGCAACCTAAAACAGCGGTCAACTTGCGTTTTTTTGTTGCAGTTTTTCGATCACAACTTTTTTCTTTCGAAGTTTCAGGACCTAACATAAAAATCCGTTTTTTTACGTGCGAAGATACGTCAGAAAATTATATACTCTGGTATTGAGAATATGAATTATTTGACCCAAAAATGGAACCAGAACACGGCAACCGGGCCGCCGACATAGGGAAAAATAAAACGTCCGAAAACATCGGGGGAAATCAGGCAAACTCACCCGGGAAGGGTCAAATCGTACAGTATTTTCAAGTTGCCTGATTTTCACGAAGTTTGAATTTTCCTAAACGGATCTCCTGATTTTCACGTAGTTTGAATTTTCCCACGGATCTCCCTGATAATCACTTTCAGTTCGCGATTCGTCGCTCACTTTTTCTATGTTTAGCGATCCCAACGTGAAAATCAGGCAACGTAAACCGCACGCGCGTGATTCGAGCAACGCGGTGGTCCCTAGAACTAGGGGTCTCCACGCCCACTGCACCCGGGCCGCCGACATACGCCAAGCGAAAAATGTCGCCAACCATCAGGGGAAATCAGGAAATGAGCGCGGGCCTTGAAAAAACATACAGTAGAAAGTTGAGCCTGAATCACGATAAATCCCTGATTTATCGTGATTCAGGATCAACTTTTTGAATGGTCTCATAGAGACGGTCCCGGAAAGTGAAAATCAGGCAACTAGAACCGCACACGCGTGATTCGTGCAACGCGGTTGTCATTGTTTTTGTAGTTTGTAGCCTAAAGTTCGCTCTTGACGTTTTCGTTGACTTTCCGGGTCCGTGCACGCCGGGAATTTCAATATCAGAGCCGGCAAAGGTCGTGTCATGGCGTGGGAAACGTCGAAACAGCGGGAATTTTAATCTACACTGCAATTTTGTTTTAATTTAATTTATCGATAAGTAGCGAATGCCTCTCACTTTATTAGCTTAGTGAGAGGCCATCGCCACACATAATATCAAGTGATTTCATTCCGAAATTCTGTGGATGAGAACATGATCAATATTGCCTATGAGTTTTAGTAAACTTTCGTTTTTATTAGCTTGCAAGCGACTTTCTTGATGCGCCCTCGGATTTTTTGCTTAACTCTTTGCAAAATTATAGCAAAATCCCTGGATGAGAAGTTTGTTTATTTTTGAAACGAATATTGCGCAAACGTCAAGCTACAAGAGCTCTTGGTTGATAGTTTCTGTTATTTTCTCTTCATTACATATTTATTTTAGGATTTTGCAAAGCAGCATATTTCATTAAGCTAATTCATCATATCGACCGCATCTGGTAAACCCCATTTGAGGATACAGTATACCTTGCGCACGTTTGTCATGACTGATTCCTTCACACAGACAAAATGAATAATATATTGATCAATTATCAGTCCGAAGGCGCCATTTCAGTTAATGCTGCCAAGAAAAATAAAATTAAAAGTGTTTGAAATTCGCCAATAGTGACCTACTTAACACGCCAAGACCCACCGAACCGATTTCGTGCGTGACTGCACCACTAGGGGCGGGGCTTAGACGGGCAGGCTAAAGCTCGCTTAGGGACCACCACGTAAAATTTTAAAGTTAATCTAAAAATTGCTTTTCCATGTGCATTTGGGTAATTGGGAGTGCAGAATTCATTAAAGTTACTCAGATTTTTATGAAAAAATTAAATCAGCGAGTTCTGATCTACCCGTCTAACTCGGGTTTTCTCGCGCTGCCTGCGCGCCACTTTTGCGAAGCCACCCTCTCCGCTTTTCGCGTGCTCTATCGCCCAGGTGAGAGAGCACGCGAAAAGCGGAGAGGGTGGCTGCGCAGCTTCGCAAAAGTGGCGCGCAGGCAGCGCGGGAACCCGAGAAGCTCCACCCCTGGTGGTTCAGTCCTGCACGCAAACGTTCGGTGGGTCACTCCTTGATAAATGTGTCAATGTTTGTAAATTTCAAACATTTTAAATTAAATTTTTCACAGAGGTTATAAGTGGAATATAGTGCCGTAATTGATAATTGATAATCACATAGTCACGTCACAAGTAATTAGCACGATCATATGTAAGGCATACCGTATCCTTGAGTTTGAACACTCGAAATAGTTTCGAAGTAGGTTAAAGGTTCACAATAATGAGAAATGGGGAATCGATAAACTAAACGCATATGGTGCATGATTCTTTCAATAGTTCAACGACCGATAAAATACATTTCGGGATGACAGATTTCTTTTATTTTTTGCACAAAACTTAATTAACGGTTGTAGAACAAATCAATTAGAAAAGTCAGAGGCTCATCCCCTGAAACGATTTCTATCCAATAAAACCCATAAACCAGGAATTTCGGGGATATTTGTGATGCTAGCTTCACATTTCTTAAATAAATGAAGAGGCGCATTCGCCTAAAATCGATAAATTCAAAGGAAACCAAAATTTAGTGTAAATTTTAATTCGCGGGAATTTCGACGTTTCTCCCGGAGACCACCCTTTCCCGGCTCTGAGTCTAACTTTTCCGGTTCGGTGGTCCCGAAAGCTCGCTGATTGAATTTTTTCTTCAAAATGTAACTTTAATCCGGCTTCCACACCACATAGGATAAAAATCAGCTATATCGCCGCACACAAAAGCATTTACCTTACGGGTTTGGTTAACGTAGTGAATGAATTCTGCACTTCCGATTACGCAAATGCAGATAAGAAAGAAGTTTTTGAGTAACTTTAAAATTTTACTTGGTGGTCCCTAAACCAGAACCGGGGTCGAAAAGGTCATATTCTCAGAAATACATGATTATATAATTTTCTGACGTATTTTTGCACGTAGAAAACGAATTTTTATGTTAGAGATCCTGAAACTTTGAAAGAAAAAAGTTTTGATCGAAAAACTGCCAAAAACGCATGTTGGCCGCGGTTTTAGGTTGCCTGTTTTCTTACGATTAAGTCAAATGCTTAACCCTATATACGAAAATGATCAGGAAAATATTCTCTACAAACTGGACTAGGGATTTGCTCACATGAGGCAATTTTTAAAAAAACGACTTTTTCTCGAAAACGAAAAAAGGTATATCCCATTTTTTTTTAAAGAATTAAATTCTGGTCATGTGCGCCAGATTTTGCACCATTTTGACCTTTCCCGGTGCAGTTATTATCGTAGAACAAGAATTTTGCCAAACTGGCGTCGTGCCGTACCGAGATTCAGAAGCGCCTGATCGAAAAACTGAAAACGCCAGTCGATTCAAAATCAAAAGTTACCCCGGGCTCATAAAGCGCCAGCGTCTGTCCTCCCCGAGCAACTAGTTTGACATGGTACCGAATTCAACCCATCGCCCCGTCCCCTTTCATACATGATAGAACACGGCGAAGCGTGCAGAGATGAGCCACGCTAGCTGATTTTGCCGACGTAGTTGGGAAAATGGCGCTAATTTACATGATAATCAGGAAGGATTCCGCTTCAATGCTCTCCACATTGCTGCTCGACACGGATCTACTCTCATTACTGAGCACATCCTCATGTTTGTATCTGATACACAATATTTGGTGAGTTCTCTATAATCCGATTGAATCTCCCGGTACGCATTATGCGTTCATGACGTTAAATAATCTATCGTAGGAGCATACGGTGAATTTATTCAGATTAAATTGTACGGTACGAGCGAAGTGGATGTAAACTTGCGAAAAGAGAACATTCTTATTTCGTATCTCAATACTCCGGACAAAGGAAATGGAGATACTCCATTGCATCTTGCTTCCAAGTGGGGACATGTCGAAGTGAGAATTCATATTTCGATATTACCATTAAACCCATCTAATTCTGCCGTATAGTTTCCTCTATTTCAGTATTTATATTTTATTGTAGATGAATTTATAGTAATTAATTGGTACGAGCAAAGTGGATGCGCCGGGGCTAATAAGTTATGAGTGGATGATATGTTATGGTTGAATCTTTGAGGTAGCTCGGATCATCGCCTCATACCGCCAGACCATCCGAAACTTGAAGAACAAGTGAGTTTCATATCAGCATCTTGAAGTCCATTAAGTATCCTTTGGTAATTATAAATGGTTATTCAGGAACAATGAGATCCCATTTGATGTTGTGTGCAGTCGATATAATGGGGAGAATAAGGAGAGAGTAACGAGACAACTCAAGACCATTCTTCATTCTTTTTATGTTGCTATCTATCGGTCAGTTTATTCACTTTTTTCATACCCTTCATTTTTTCATTCAATTTTGTGAATTGATATAGTGTTGTCTAGATGTTCTGATGAGTGTGATACTCGATGGAAAATCTCATCGGCCTATCCCCATTCATCTCTCGGTCCATCTCCTTCTTCTTCTTCTAATCTCATTGATTCTCCCTTCTCTCCCATTCTCGCTCCATTCCTTCTCACTGCAGTCGCGGGTCCTTTTGATAATGAAGAGAAGGCCAACGAATTCCAAAGGAAATGGAAGAAACAGGTCAATCTCTCCTCTCTTCGCACATTTTTAATTTTAGAAGTTTTTGATACCAACAAAAGTGTTAAAGGTTTAAAGCATATATTCTAATCTTATTTTCTGAATTTTCATATCTACTACCGTTGTGAACGAAAATGGCCATTAAGCATATAAGGCGGGGCAGGAGGTTTGTTACGAATCCCTCAACTAGTTTTTGTTTTTGTTGCAAAAATTCAACATGTCCACTTTTTGCTAAATGCTGTGTTTTAAGCCAAGTTGCAAAGATTCAACATGTAAAATCTTTGTTGAACTAGTTGAACATGTTATACTAGTTGAAGGATTCGTAACAAACCTCTTGCCCCGCCTTATATTATATCTTGTAGATTTGTTAAGTGATATTTATTGATTAATCTTGCCTTTTTCAATGGATAAAATCTTCAGGGTCTTGATCGCAGAAGGAAAGATTTCGATAGAGGAGCAGAAAAGGTCAGTGGGGTAGTGATTTTTCAAGTTTAAATAAAAAATATAATCAATGGAATATGATTGTAGGTTGGTCGTGAAATGGCATCAGATGGCTTGGTTGAGTGGAAGGAATCATGGCCGTTCCATGATGAACCAATCGATGTCAAGAGTGACCAAGGGTGAGGAGCAGGGCGGAATCTCAAAAAAAAGTCATAAAATCGAAGCTACCAAAACATACTAACACTAAACATAAAGATCTTAGTTGCTTGAACTATACGTAACCAAATCTTAGCGAGGAATATATTCTTTTCGAATTCTAGAAAGCTTTCCCCGAGCGAAAATCAGAAAAAATTTCCGAGTAGGAAAATGTATCCATTTCTTCGAGAGATGTGATCCTCTCCTAATTTTTCGCGCTAGAGTTTTGTAATAGTGCATCTAACGGCCTAACAAAAACGAAGGGAAATTGATTATATTTTCTGTAAACATCATTTTCTGATTTTCTGCGTCCCAGCACTGGTGAGAGTCATATATATGAGGCCATTTGCGATAGCGTGAACAAGTGCCGGGAACAGGCCAAAAATCGGATATGCTGAAAACTCGGTCCTAGGGGTAATTTTTGATTCTGAATCGACTGGCGGCGAGATTCTATCTTTTTTCGTTTTCGAGAAAATGCATCTTTTTGACTCCTTTACTAGAGCGAGTAGTGGAATATACTATTCGAACCGCCTTGTGACGTAGTTTCGAATGGTATATACATGTCTGTGGTTTAAAGGTAAGCAAACACGACTTTTGACCCTTTTTAAGTTTTAAAACTGATTTTTTTTGTCGAAAAATAAGCGATGTGATCATAAAAAATAGTGCAAAAACACATTTTTTAACCAACGGTCAAATTGGGAATGATATCTCACGAAACATGAACCTCAGGTTCGACTCCCCACCGATGCATGATCTTTTGCAAAAAAAATTGGCATCGAAAACTATCAAAAACCATCAGTTTATTTCTATAATGTGTTTTTAGACTATTATAAACCTTCATATCACTCATATCACCATCATATCACGCCAGAAGTCCAGTTTTAAGCTTAAAAAGTGCCAAAAGTTATATTTGCTTACCTTTAAAGCCCAGACATGTATATACAATTCGAATCTACGTCGCAAGGCGGTTCGAATAGTATATTCCACTACTCGCTCTAGTAAAGGAGTCAAAAAGTTGCATTTTCTCGAAAACGAAAAAAGGTAGAATCTCGACCAAAAGCTCATTCGAAAGAGCATCAAATTCTGGTCGGATAGGTGAGATTATTGGCCATTTCTACTATTTCCGGAGCAGCTTTTATCGCAGAACAAGATTTTGGCCAAATCGACGTCGGGTCGTACCGGAATTCAGAAGGTTCAGATCGAAAAAATGAAAACGCAAGTCGATTTAGAATCAAAAGTTACCCCTAGGACCGAGTTTTCAGCATATCCAATTTTTGGCCTGTTCCAAACCCCCATCGAACATTGTTGATTCTATCGCAAACGGCCTCATATGATGATTTTGGAGTTTTTTGCTCCATTGATGCAATTAAATAACGATGATTACAGACTGGAAATGATGGAGAAATATCTGAAGAAAAGGATTGCGATTGGGAATGGAGAGAAGGAAGATAATGAAGAAGATGAGGATGAGTATGAAGATGCCCAAGAGGAATGGAACGAGTAAGATATGAGGCCGTTTGCCTTAGAGTCGAACAAGGTTGGCACAGTGATTTTTCGATAATCGGTAGGAAAAGGTTCACAAGGGTGCTTATCATCATGGTATGTTTCATTTTTCACCAAATCAATTGGTGAAGCCGGGCTGCAACCATGCTGCAAATCACGAATTCCCGATAACTCTGCGCATAGTTGATCAAATGGCACTAAACTTTCACAGCGCACGTAATTGAGGACGGTGATTCTAATGAAAATATTTCTGATCTCAGAGAAATGAAATCTCAATTTTCAGTCGATACTTTTTGAATATATGAAGGTAGTGGCGTTCAATTTTAGAAGAGTTGGATGCGCACCGTTGAGAGGATCAATATTTGCATAATATGTATGAGGTTTAAACTACTGTTTTTTCGCTATTTCTATTTTAGTGATCTATGTTTCCCTTTTTCACGGTTCAACTCGCCCCGCAAAGGAGAGAACGTGAATGAAACACATTTTATTCTCCATTCGACAAGCGATTTGCGCTGTGAAAAAGGGCAATATAGACCACTAATGTGGAAAAAGCGTAAAAAACAGTAGTTTAAACCTCGTACATATCGGGTTGAGGAATAAGTAACGCTCGTTTTTCCAATTTCAGATTATGACCTCTCCCGTCTTTCTAAATTGTGCAATTATATTCCGGTTTTTGATGATCGATAAGGGCTTGGATACTCTCTTTAGCGCACACTATATCATATATCTCCGATCATTTAGGTGATCACAATGGCTGGCTCAATTCAAAGTTGTCGCACCTCACCCTGAGATTTTGACAGGTCAGCACTGAGGGAAGAAGAATTATTGAGCCACAATTAAGCTGCAGTAGTAAAGTATCATGGTTATACATTACACTGATGATATTCAGAGGAATATCCAAGTAAAGGCCTGTGTGAGATATGCGCCTAACGAGAGTGTAGGATTTTCAGTTACTGACCGAAAGAAGTTTTGCTAGCCGCGTTTTCTTAGCAATAGATCTAAAGACCTCAATTATGCTTGAATGTGGAGTACCTTTCCTGTTGAAAATATGGACGAATTTTGCTAAGTGTGGAGCATTCTCTTTATGAGTTAAATTGCTCGTAATTCCGATATAGAAAAACAAGCCTCGAAATCGACATTTATTGCTGTTTCCTGTAAACCGTACTAATTGAATGTAAGGCCTTAGATGGTTAAATGACGAGCAACTTTTGAACTATCATCCACCAAGTGGCCACAATTATAGAATGGCTACTATGTCTTGGGTATGGTTTAATCCAAAGTCCTCAAAACACGCATTTCTTTTGATTCCGTGACAAAATAATATTTTTGGAAAACTGTTATTTTTCAAATAGGAGCATAAGTAGCACCAAATGTTTATAGTGATAATATAGCTCCATAGTGAGTGACTGGAGCGCACTAGTGTATAGGCCAGCACCTTCGATCTTCAAGGTAGACAAATAAGTTAAGTGAACTGCAATTTTTCACGAACGTTACCCTTGAAACGTCTATAAAAATACAACAATGAATCGAGCACCATTCTCACTTCACCATGAAAGAGGTGTAGTATCGGGCTGCTCACCTGAGAATGTGTGAATTTACCGAACAGTTTCCACGTTAAATTACACAATTTCGAAAAAAATCTAAAATTTTCGAAAATTATCAGGTACATTGAAATCTAAATTTCTCTCCTACACAGGAAGCGTGATATTTCTAATAATAACGGCTATGATACTCGAGCATACCCTGAAAAAATGCTATAAAGTCAGCTCGTTTAGATTTGATTGGCGGGAGATATATGAGCCCAAACACGATGCTCAAAAACGAGCGTTACTTATTCCTCAACCCAATATTATACAAATTTTGATCCTCTCAACAGTGCGCATACAACCCTGCTAAAATCGAACGCCACTACCTCCATATATTCAAAAAGTATCGACTGAAAATTGAGATCTCATTTTTCCGAGATCAGAAACATTTTCATTAGAATCACCGTCCTCAATTATAGCCGCTGTGAAACTTTTGTGGCATTTGATCAACTAAGCGTAGAGTTATTCGGAATTCGTGATTTGCAGCATGGTTGCAGCCCGGCTTCACCAATCGATTTGGTGCAAAATGAAACGTACCATGATGACAAGCACCTTAAAGAACATATTTACGCTAAGTTTCGAAATATCACTGTGCCAACGATCACAAGCAATGTTTTCCTACAAGATTTTCTACCCAAGTTCTCGAACTATAACTTTCCTCAAAGGTGTTCAATCAACATGAAATTTTGAGGGGGTCTTCCCTGATGAACTCGGAAAAGAAACGTAGAATTAGTTGATTTTTACCGACAGTGGCTGGAGAGTATCAAGGGACCCAAATTGAACTTTTTGAAAAACGATTATTCGCCGCAAGAGTCCGATCGGGCCCAAATTTTAACCAGTGATGTATCAGTATATGCTGACATATACTACAAAATTTGGGGACTGTATCTCTTCTAGAACGAAAATTATGAAATAATTTCTGAATTTGGAGTTGTTTGGAAATCCAGCTAGGGGCTCATTCGAAGTGCGCTCAACTGTTCGTAATTTTCATCGTACATCTCTATGATTTTACTTTCTACACAGTACGTTTGAGAGGCTACAAAAAATGTTGGTGGGCCATGTCCACATTTTGCTAAATTGCCTCTGTATTATGGGCGCTGAAAACAGATATAGAGCAGTGTCCAATTCAACAGCATCATGTCATTCTTGAATGTTTTTGCAATCGAATGCTTCAAACCGCGGATCTCTATCTCAATTCCAAAAAAAGTTACAGCGATTTGAAAATAGTTTCCATACTTTTGATCGGTACTGTAGGTGCAAGTACTCCTGAACTAATTTATTCGACTTTGATTAGATCATGAGCTTACCTAGTGGTGACGCAATAAAAGAAAATGTATGTTTTTCGACCTAGTCTTTGAATTTTTATAAATCAGAGGCGGTTGATATTCCGAAGCCCAAACAAATACTGTAGTAGTAATATGTATCATACTTTTAAATAAAAATTTTAAACCAGAAATATATTTTGCGATCTCAGAAATAAGTCAGAAAATTTGAAAATCAGGGCCATTTTGGAGGTAGATTTTCAAATTTTCTATTTGTATCCCCTTCGATTGGGCTCAAATGTTAATGGTTGAACGTTTTGATTTATTTGAAGATATTTTGATCAATTTCCGGCATCAATATCTGAAAAAAAATTGGAAAATGTGTGGGAAATGGCAAGTTTCGTAGTGATGATGCAATTCGAGATGGGAAACCGGAATGGCGCGCATATTATGTGTTGACCACTCCTATTTACTTGAGACAACAAACTGATGTGTATCTATTCACAAAAAGGAGAACGGCATTTTTGTTTTTGGTGTGCTCTGTTCTACATACCGTAGTTCTTCGGAATTGTTATGATTTCACTGGTTAAAGTATCAAAACAGAAAGTCCATAGTTACTTCATCAATCGCAGCCAAGCAGGATTCAATAAGGTTCTTGAAAGTTGAAAAAATATTTAAAAAATAAAACGACAGGACTTTTGGGACAGCCCAATAAACAGAGAAATAGCGATAATTGAACTCAAACAAGTGAACGAGCAATAAAGGGGGACAAAGTTTGCTATAGCATGAATCGAAATGTCACCTACTTAAAAAAAAATTATGCGCAAAGAACGAATCCAAATAAGCAACATTTTGAAGAACCAGGATTGCCGACCGTTAAATGTAAATTGTGATACAGCAGAAAAGTAACCCATTTCCCACAGGGATACGCGTGCGGCTTTCATGGTTCAACCTTTTTTCACTGTTCAACGGGCCGTGGATTGCACGGCCAGTTGACCAGTGCAGGGCGGAACCGCAACGCACGCGTCGTTCTCGTCGGGGCGCATGATTTTCTTCGGGTCACATTTTTGAACACTTCGGTATTTCGATGTTTCAACTATTTTCATAGATGCTGAAAGGCAGATACCATTAAGAAAACTGAACTTGTTACAAAATAAAAAATAAAGTGACATTTAGACACGTGATAAAAAATTAAAAGTAAATCATGATTTACTGGACTACGGACTTTTTAAAAATGCATATCTTTTTTTTAAAACGAAGATAAAAATATGATTTCAACTTGTAAAAATTCTCACTATATGGTAGAAACTATAGCAAGTCAACATTAGTCAGTAAAATTAGATAAAACCCTAAGAAATTAATTATATAGTCAAAACTAGCAAAGGCCCGATTTCAGAACGAGCGCATTCCCGGCACGATTCGCAGAATTTAGACATAAACAATCTATTGAGCCTATGCAGAACATAAGCGCCTACAATCCTACGCTTAGTATGCAACAGCAGAACATTTCATTAATTAATTAAAAATCAAAAACCACCTAAAATAACCACAGAATGATAGAGCGCACTCGAGCTGACGTTGCGGTCACGCGACGCGGTCGCGAGGGTGGACCTTTTTCAAGGGGGTTGACGGGCCGTGGATTGCTTTATTTTGCTACTACCAAATTGTTAAGTGTGTATGACTTTCTATATAATGTATTGTATAATATTTGAGTATGTATCAATCGGGAGAGACAGTGACATGGAGTGAGGGAGACTCATTGGGATCACTCTACGATAAGATGCAATCGCTTTGCATGAACGACCACAGTGAGAGTTAGTCGACTATTATCCTCTTTCCCAGTTCGTAATCTTCATCAAGCGATAGAAAATGGTAACAAATAACGAATTTCAGTGGTTGAAGCAATAAACGAAGATGACAAAGTTAATAGAGATGAGGATGAGAATGAATCTCTAGATGGATTTGTGACTCCTCCCTCTTCTCCTCCTCCTCTGTTCATGGATGAATCTCCCAGTAAAGTAGACAGTGATCTATTCGAAGTGAGTCCATTCCAATCATTGTATGGGTAGATGATGGTCTCCTTCTCATTGAATATCATCCAGGTCCTTTCTTCTCTCCATAAATCGAATATATCCAAATATCCTCTGGTCAAACGATTCGTCTCTTCTATGAATGAACTGGATTGCTCTAAGAGATCCCATCTCCCTTCCCACAATTCTCCCAGATATTGGGCAAATTCTCCCCGAAGTAGAATCAGTAAGCACGTATTTAAAAGAAATATGCTGGCTGAACTGAATGACCTACCGTAGTTATGAATGGAGTTAGTCATTGGTGAAAGTGTCCTCTCATTCCCATTATTCACTCATAATACTCACTCTCTCACTTTGATCTATTATTGAGACAGATTTCTATGCTGAATCTTGAATACTTTATCACAACATACATTATGTACATATTATATCTATGGCTATTACATACGAGTAGTACCAGTCATGGGATTCCTTTAATTGTTATGGCATGTTGAGTTGATATTTAATCTACACTGAATCCTGAGCATGCAATTTGGTAAAACATATCAGTACATTCAAACATTTCAAAATCCCTGTGTTGTCTTAGAATGTTTTGCTAACACTGCATGAAACCGATTCTTTCATACAATAAACACTATGCGATACTTATTCTTGATTTTTTGTTTTGTTTATAGCTCTGTTGACTGGAGAGATTGACTGGTTGTCTTGGTGACAATCGGTGCGGATATTTCACTCCAATATGGACTTCTCTTTCTGAGATGAAATATGAATGAAAATGAGAATGGAAGGAGTGACTCACACTGCATGGGGGCCGAATTGAGTAGTGAGAGAAGAGGGAGGCGATTTGGATTGATCCCTTTTTGATCGGAATAAAATGAGAAGGAAGATTAGACAGGAGATAAAGAGAATCAATGCCGATACCATCAATATCAATCGAGTTATCGTATCTAAAGATTGAGAATGAAATGGGAAGGAAGGGTACACCTATACTTTCATGGGGTTCACTCGTAACATCTTGCAATCTCATTTTGTAGATTGACTTCAATTCAATCACTGCTGGAGAAGGAGATCGATTGAGATTCCTGAATACAGTACTCATTGACTGACACATACTGTAATCCACTCACTCTATTGCCTTTCTTATATTGGCCACTTTAGAGGAATCCATAAAGTGTAGAAGGACTACGGTGGAATTGGAACTCTGCCTGCACTTATCGATTACTGCAGTGAAAGAAGAGCCTGTGGATAGATGACTGGAATGGAGACAATGAGCATATATCTATATTGGAGAGACCATTTACTTTGTGATCTCATATTCCTTCTGTAGGAAATATTCGAAAGGGATCTCGAAGAAAATCTCAGTCTGTTGATCTAATGATACGGTAGTGATCTGGAAGGATACGGTATGGAGAGGGAAGATCGATGGATACTCACATGAACATCCATCTCATCCTGATGGAATGCAGTATCATTGACTTGTAGAATGAAAGAATAAGAAGGAGAGGGAAGAGTAGAACGAGTGATTAATTGACCAGACGATGAATTGATGAAGAATGGAGCATCAGAAGGATGAACCACCTACATCATCCCTCATCAATCATACATCATTCCTCAATCAATCAATAATCTCACTGAGTCAAGAGTCCTGATCGATCCCTTGATTGAGTAGATCAATTCCTCGTCATCGGGGTCAGAGGCTGTGAAAAGAGCCATTTGAGTGCCTAAAACCAACCAAATATCATTCCATTATGCTAGAGATGGATTAACCAGCAGGAATATTAGATCCTCCAACGACTGTTAGATGTTTGACTCGTGAAGAGAATCGAGGAATCGAGTCATTCATGTCATTAATCTGTGTAATTCAGTCAGATAATTGGGGTATATGAAGAGGTATCTCAAGAAGGAAAGGGAGAGCGTTACCTTGAGTGTAACAGCCAAAGTAGAATTAATCGGATGAGTCGATGATTGACATTTAAGATCACAATCAAATACAATCACCTGAATGAGATTGAGAATTATCAGAAAATGCATACGATTAAATAAGTACGAACATTGAAGATGATAACTGGTGTAATTTCTCGATCGAATGAAGTATTCGTGAATATATGGAAAGAGGAGGATGGATGGAAGAAGAAGAGAGGGGAATCGATCGTGTAACAATTATGGCTGGAATCATGAGTTGCTAATTATTTAGGAAAATATATTACCGATTGAGAGGATCGAAGTCTCCATCTTTCACTTGAGGGAGTGTTAGAATCTTCAGAGGAAATTTCGATTCGTTCTCATTAATCGATACTTCGATCGACTGAATATTGGGTTATTGAAGATAATGAGAACGAGATAGTGATTAGATGAACTTACCTTTGTTTCCAATATGGGACAATGATCATTGGCATCTTTGACCACTAGGATGAATTGGAGAGGAAAGCATTTTCCCTCTAGAGAACACACTCCAATTCTAATTGGAATGGATGATCTCTTCTCATAATCAAGAGGACGAAGAGTTGATAGAAGACCAGAAGGAGAAAGAGACAACCAATCCCATTCCTATAAATAACCATTTCGATTCTCGATAGAGGGATTCATCTTTGCTATGATATAGTTTTAAAAATCTAACTGAATGTGTTTGGTTCTGAAGTCTGAATGTAGCTGGAGGGGAGGAAGGAGAGAGTTTAATCTGTATAACTCGGTCATTCATTCTCCCTTCTTCCACTGAGTGAATCGATCCTTCCAATGGAAATTCCACAATCGGAAGAGAAGCTGAAATCCATCACTCTTTCCTATTTATTTTCTCAGTTGATGAATAGATTGGAGTTAGTTTAAAAGATGTTAAACTGACAGTTGTCGAGGATATTGACACAGAATGGAATGGATTGAGCTCCCGATTGAAGATGAGCACACACCTCAACAAGGACCTTCATTACCGTCCATCTAGATAATTTATGAAACACAAACCTTCTGATTGGCCAACTTATTGACATTCTCATTTACAATGAGTTCCCTTCTTTCGTTTACTCGGAAATGCCTATCAGTTGAGATCAGTTTGGCACTTCCATTGTATTCCAATTTGGTGACCTCAAAATTTGAAGTTGAAATATCTAGCGTTCAATTTGAAAGAATAATTTGTAGAATGACTCACGATTGATCCGATTTGGGAATTGAAGTGAATTGATAGAGATTGTAGGTTGGTCTCCATTCCAATTGGATCTCCATCTTTTCGTGCAATAACTTCCACCTCAATCTCATGGATGAAATGAATATAGAATGGATGAGAATGGGAGAACCTTGATGGACTGTTCATGGAATGGAATCATTCCCCCATTGTCCTTCACTACAAGGGAGAACGAAAGAGTTCCTTCTTCTGTCATCTCATTAGCCAAATTGACTCGACCAGTCGAAGAATTGACTGAGAACAGTCCACTGGAGTCCTCAAAATAATTTACTTTCTAATGCTGAGATGATGAATAATATACATTAAGTGTAATTGTTGACATACGATAATGGAATATTGGAGAGGATCTTGGGGATCGAGATCAATTGCCGGTGGAGAAGGAAGAGGAAGGAGTTTACCCCGAGATGATGGAATTGAGAGGAAAACAACAAATGAAGATGATGAGAATTGGGGTCTGAAGAAGAAATGAGAATGAGAATAATAATAGATGAACTTACATATGATTTTTTGTGAAATGGAAGTTGATTGGAACTCTATCTTCTCTTCTATCTTCTCTTCCTTCTGCATCTTTCACTACGATTGTCCCATTCAACCAATTTGAAGGAGGAAATTCATTCATCGACTTCCAATAAATTCTTCCCTCATCGTCAACGATAAATGGAAGGGAGGAGGGGAATTCTTCCATCGAATATCTGTCAATCACTTCATTATTTTAACTCAAGAATATCCATTCGTACGTCACATTTTCAGTTCTGCTCAAAAGAGAAAGAGCAATAATCGATTGATTGCTTGGTCTCGACACGAATACAGTATACTCCCTTCTCGAGAACGAGAGAACATCGTTGTGAGGGAAAAGAAGAAGGAGACTTTCTGAAAAATCGCTGGATCGATAATCATAATAAACAGTACTCACTTGGTGATTCATCTCTATCTCCCTTGATAAGGAGAAATAGACGAATCTGAGTGGAGGGGACAGGGGAAATCAATAGAATAGATCCATTCTTCTCGTTGATCTACAATTCAATTCATGATCATTTGATTGTAGAATGAATATATTCCATACTTGAATCCATTCATTTACTTCATCTTGAGTGTATCGTGGAGAACTCATTCTCAATACCGAGTACTTCTTTGATCCATCCCCTGATCCATTCCAATCTATTGATTTCTGTTCAGGGGACACCGTAATCTTCTCTTCGTCGATCATTCTAACCTAGAATAATTTGTTCAAATAAAAAGAAAGAGTGACTGGTACTTCGAACCTGGACAATAGTGGAAGATGTTTTATTAGGAGTTCCCCCATCCGTTGCGAATATTCGAACTACCATCTCCTCGTCTTCAATATCATCATTTATTGGCAGTCATTGATCACAAGATGATATGATATTACCTTTAATCTCCTTGGTAGTGAAGACACTTCCATCATTCTCGACTCTCAATCGGGGATCTCTAGTGTATAAATTGACTGTATTGAATGGCGAAGTCGCATCATCATCACCCACTCTAATACGACCAATGAATACTCCACCCGACTGGAAGGAGGGAGAATAAGGAGGGGGAGGGGGAGGGGGAGGGGGAGGGGGGGAGGGGAACCTTCTCATCGGCTCCTTCTTTCGTCAATCCGAATGTGTAATTTGTTTGGGAGAAAATGGGAAAATAGTCGTTTATATCTTGGACTGATATCCATATCTCCGATTCTCCCAATGATTCTCCAGATGAATTAACTGCTCTGTAATCTCTCATTCATAGTGGATTAGGATGGGAACAAACCGAATACGGAATGAGAGGAGATTATCAGTTATCAAATCTCTATCGATTTTGCCGACTCTCAAATTTCCCCCATCGACGATAAGAGGAATATTAGGAGGAAGGGATGAGATTGTGAGTGATACTCCAGGAGGAAGAGCCTTAACCATTCATCCATACCTAGGGGCCACAAGCTCCGCCCACTTTCCCTCGACACCATTCCCCTCAAAAGCGAGATCGAGGTAGCACACCTCGCAGGCGCAACCAAATCGCACGCTCAAAAGCTTGAAATATAGCTCTTGCCCTCCAATATCAGTTTCCTGATGGGCACCTTGCACCTTCATGTTTGAATAGGTCAAAAATCGATGTAAAGGTTGGGAATAGGGTGATTAGGGCACTTCCAGTGCACGGTTAATTCGTATTTTAGAGGAATTTTAAGCACAAAATTGTATTTTAAATAATTTTCCCCGAATTGTGCTCAATCGCGGAAGGAGCGCGGGAGGAGCGAGGCGAGAGAGCGGGGGAGCGAGAGAGACGCGTGCGAGAGAGGCTCCGACCCTTTCTCTCTCGTCACGCCTCTCCCTCCTCTCTGGCTGGGGGAGTTGAGCGCGCTTCTGAAGCTCTCCCGGGCTTCAAAGAAAAGTTAATGACAAACGTCCAAAAGCAAAAATGATATTGAGAACCTGACGGTCACATTGAGCCTACTTTTGACCTGATTCCGCAAAGTTGGCTATCCACTTTGTGGCCCCTATCCATACCTATTTTCCTCCATGATTCCAATAAATACTAACTGCAATGGGGAGATTAGACATGGTTTCTTCTTGGATTGAGAAATTGTATAAAGGATGAAGATGGAACGAAGAGGGAATCGGAATGGGACGAACAGAGAATATAACACGGAGATTTTGTTGAGTGAATAATCGAGTTGACGGATCAGTCACCTGACATTTTATGTTGCTTGAAGATGATTTAATTAAGAATGGGGGTACCTTGACTCTGAATGTCTTCTCTTCTTCATTTTCCGTTCTCTTCATCAATATAATCTCTCCACTTCTCTTATCGACTCTTAGATATACATTTTCCTGAATGAATTCATTCCCATTTGAATCTCCTTCTCAATTCTCACTTCGATAGCATAAATTCTCTCATTTTGATCTTGATCTTCTCTTAGTGAAAATAGTGTCGATCCAATGGGAACATCCAAAGGAATCATTATCGATTGACGAACGATGGAAGAGAATTGAGGAGGAGTGTTCACACTCAAATGGAACAATTATTTGCTGTTCTTGCCTGGATAATGCTCACTTTGTACTGGATGGAACAAGGGTGAAATTCCATAGAATGTGATGAGTGAGTCCCTCTCCTGATGGATCTCCATCTTGTATGGAAAGAGTGAGGGACCGACTCATCTCAACTCCTTCTTCCATTATTAATTCAGCCGTTGTTCCTCCTTTCCCATCACTGCCTCCTCTTCGTATAGAGACTCCCGATTGTTTCTATACACACATCTCTGTCTACTTTAATCCATTCTCTCTTCAACTCACAGGAAGTATCCAATATCGAGGTAAACCGAAAATGCCTGAATCTGGGTCGAATGAAGTGAAAGTAGTGATGAGTGAGCCTCTCCTTGCCCCCTGAAGTCATTCCATTCATTCCCAATAAGAAGAGATGGGAGGGAAATCAAACCAGATGGTCAGCATTCAAATGATTTCACTTTCCAACCACTAATCTCATTGAGTTAAAAAAAAAGTAATTACGCATTCGAATGCTTCTAACAACGCAAATAGAGTACATGATAGTAGAAGTAGATAGAGTACCTCTGGTATTCTGACAATTCCCGGTGGATCGATGAGAGTTGGAGCATTATCATTAACCTAAAAGGATGAGGATATTGATATGATATTGATATAATTATGATATTGACATCGATCAATTGAATATCCAGATTAGCACGAGACTTGGAAGATTCGGAGAAGAGAAGAGAAAATGAGACGAAGGGAACATCAGAGGATCGAATCTGGAAGTGAACTATGATCCCTTTTCTATCTTTCTCTCTGAAGACAATGAAGCATGGAATGATTGAGATTGATTCCCTCAAGTGTTCCCCCCCCCCCCTCTTCCTCCCCCTTCCTCTTCCATTCAAGTGCTCCTCCTTAATTGCTCATCTGAATCTATCTCTTCCTTGCATCATTCATGTGTCACTTCTAGTCCATTAAGATGACCCCTCACCTCCACCCCCTTTCCCCCTCCCCTCCCTCTCCTCCTTCCCTCATTCAAACCCCTCACATAGATAATGGCTTCACTGAATAAGCACCGAATGATGTAAAGGAGATTAGAGGGGTCAGTTCAACGAGAGAAATAGAGGGATAGAAGAGGAGCGGGAGAGGGGGTGAGGGGGGAGGGGAGGGGGGGGGGGTGGGGAGGGGGGGGGGAAGGGGGGGAAGGCACTTGAGAGATCATTCCCTCCTTCCTCCTTTCCTTTCTCTGTTCCAGCTGCCTCTGCCTTATCTCATAAGGATTAGTAGTACTACTTTGAATGGAAGAGAGGGGGGGGGGGGGGAGAACAAGTCACATCTATAACCCCTCCCTCTTCTATCCACATTCTCCCTTCATTCACTCTCACAGATAAACCACAGTCATTGCATAAACGTCCCCCCCGTCCCAGGTGCACCCCTCCCCCTCCAGGGTGGTAGCTAGACCCCCTCTTCCCCCTCCCCCTCTCCTTCTCCTATCGCGAGTCTGTTTGGAGGTGACTGGTGGCCCTAACGGTCACTGAAGCGTCCGACTAAAATCCGAAAGTCAAATGGTGAGAGGAGGGAGAGGGAGAGGATAGTCCACTTGAAGGATGCACCAAAAAGTGAAGAAGAGAGGAGAGGAAGTGGAATGGAGAGAGAAAGAGAGATATTCACTTAGTCTGGAGGCAGATGGACAGATATAATGAGAATAGAGAGAATGGATGAATAAATGGATGAATGAGGGAATAGGACAAATGATCATTCGATGGTGAGATAGAAGGAGATGAGTGGAGATGGTAGAATCATAGAAGAAGAGAAGATAAAGAGAATTACATCAGCATCGAGAGGAGAATTGAGACGAAGAGTGAGACAAGATGAATTAGATAGTGGATGGAGAGAGAATAATCCAGATGAATCTCCATCAATCAATCGAACTGATTCTGAATTAGGCACATTATGGGTATATACACTCATTTTATCATTGAAGATTGGATAATGATATTGAACTGACTGGGACATATTTTGATGGGAAGATCGGAATGAAGAGGAAAGTCTTCATCGATAAGAAGGAGGGAAGAATTGATGGAGATGGAGTGGAGACCTGTCAAAGATCGTCTCTTCTCTCTTTTCATCTCAACCGACTCGTGTTTCTCTCTTTGTCACAGTGGATGAAGTGACTTGAGAGTGACAGTATTACAGTCGAGAGACAGAAAGACAGTCCAAGGAGAAAGTCAGTCTAATCTATTCCAGTCACCGTCACTCATTCTCTTTCTAGATGGTACGGTGATTGAGAGAGATACTCATAGCAAGACCCCTCACAAGACCTCGTTTACATCGACCTCGAGATCCTTTCAGATTGAACCGTTAATTGTGATTGAGACGATTGAATTGCCATGAGAAATGCATTGTTATACATGCAAGAGAGAGAGAGAGAGAGACCTATTGTGCAACGATTGAAAGGAAGGAGAGATGGAGAAAGATCTAGATATCCAAGAGGGGATTATGATAGAGGGAAGAAGAGAGGAACAGGAAGATGATATTACCTTTTATAAAGAGAAGAAAGGCCAAGAATCGGTCCATTCCATGTAGAGATATAACTGAAATTACTCTTACATTTTTGTTAATCATTTAAACTGACAATAAGTACCATAGAGGAATGACAACGGAAATGATAATGGGGGGGGGGGGGGGTTACGGTGAGTGCACGAGAGAATTAAGGGAGGGGGGGGGGTGGAATAGCGGAGAAGCAGCATAAAGGATGGATAATGGAGGAAGAGAATGAAGAGGTGAAGAGAGAAGTCAATTAGTAAGGGATGGAGGAAGGGGGGGGGGGGGGGGGAGAATGACTGTGAGGGAGACATGAAAGGTCAGATGGAGTTCTTCCCATTAGATATGGTGATGATTAGAGAAGACTCGAATTAGAGAAGAGAAAGGGGGGGGATTACAGGGAGGAGATGGGAGAAGTACAGACTCGCTATGCAATTGACTCCGCCCACTCAAGGGGGGGGGAAGAAGGTAGATCAAGAGAGACCTTATGGAATGAACAGATGGATTGAAGGGAAGGAGGATTGATTGTATCACTCCATACTCATTTGACTACCGTAACCATCTGGGGGGCATAAGCTTCAATGCAAATGCAATAAATTTTTCAGGTTTTTAAAATAATATTTTCAGATGGATAGAGACCGCAAGCTCCTTCCACTTTGAGGGGAATTGAATTCACCTAATACCTGCGCCTGGCAAACACAGATCTAATTCTCAACTGAATCGGCCGATCAAAATCATATGCTGTAGGTCTAACAATGTTATACATATCGAGACCAACACAATGACCAACCTATTGAGTCTGTCTTCTCAATTTTGAAGATCACCCTGCGGTAATGACAAAGGAAACTACTTTCGGCTACTTCTTTTCTGAAATTTTGACATAACCGGTATTTCTGACCCCTATTCTATCGCTCATGAAAAGGAAAAAGCCTAATATGCATTTTCATTGCGCACGGTCTGTTACACGATACCATTGACTGGAATCCGGATATTGGAGACTTACTTTCGTATTATTCGGTTCTTGAGCCGCTTCACTATATCATAAGCTTCCAAAAAGGCGGTTATATATAGCGAATAAGTAGAAATAAAATAAAAAGGATTTCGGAGTAAATATACGGTAGGCGATTTCGCAGGTTGAAACCGTAAAAGCGTACTCAAAAAATCGCGACCTCCGTCCCTAATTTTCTCTAGTTTTTATCATATTTCTAGGAATATTTCACCGTATGATTTTTGTATTTGCCCACTTATCGAGGTGGACAAAAAATCAGAAAGTTAAATCGGAATTTTTAATCGCGAAATCGATAAAAAAAAAATTTAAAAAGTAAATCAATTAAGAAATGTAAATCCGTTCAGGAGTGTTTTGGAAGTACGATATTTGAGCAAACAAAACTCACTGGGACCTCTATCATCATTCCTCGGCCATATTTTTTTTAACGCATCAAGAGTCGATCCTCTTTTAGATTCCCTACTCTCGAAATATTTCACATCATTTGGATTTTATTCTTCGAAAAGATGATAAATACTCTTTAATTTGTTGACTTACTTTTTTTGGAATTATTAGTTTTAAAAATTGGGCTTTTGTTCTGATTAGAACAAGTATGCAGATGCTATGACAAATTAGAGCCTTTGAGACCCTTGTTGGTGTGATTCGTGTGTGTAGAGAGAGAAAGGAATGAGGAGGGATAGGATAAAGAGGAAGCATGGAGAGAGAAGAGGAGGAATCGATAGACTGAGATGGAAGAAGAGAGAAGGAAAGAGAAGGAAGAAGGAGGGGGGAAGAGTCACTCATTCCTTCCTTCTTCAATGAACTTCTTCAAGAGAAAGTTCTCATTTACAGATGAAGATGATAATGGGGAAGTTTCTCTTGATGAGGTAAGTCCATTCAATACATCTAATGACTTTTCCTCAATTCATAGCAACTGTTCCCATTCATTCAATTCCCTCTAAATCACAAATAATTTTGAAATTTATTGAAGGTTGCATCCTCTCCTCCATCTTCTTTCTCTCTATCTAAAATGGCAGAGCGAGTCTCTTCCACCATCAGGTAAGTCCCCCCTCCTCCTCCCCCTCCTCCTCCCCCTCCTCCTCTCCCTCCCCCTCCCCCTCCCCCCTCCCCTTCCCTCTTCTCTTTTTCAATTCGTCATCCTTGCAGTGCCCCTACTTCTCCCGTTCGATCATCAGATACACTAGTCCGTGCTCTGGAGAGATCTCTCCAACCCTCCACTATCCTTCCTCCTCAGTCATATGCCCCCGATGCTAAGACAATTCTCATAATAGACGACGATCTCATTGACTGGTTTGTCCCGTCATTCTCCCTCTTCACATACTTTATCCATATTTTTTTTTAATATTACAACCCTAATTACGTTTTATACATTTGTTTATCTTTCAATTTCAGGAGTAAATACTTCAGAAGCACCGGAGTTTCGAGGATTAGAGTGGAGCAGGTTAGAATAATTTCCTTCATCAAATATCATTTGTGCTCATTGCTGAGCTTATCTTTATTTTATAATAATCTTCCGATATTTCCATCTAAAAATATAAATATAGATATTTGAAGGGAAACTTTTCCGATGTCCATCTACAGTGCACTGAACATACTTGCATTGTTGAGATCAAACTTCGAGAGGGAGAATCAAAGTGAGTCCCCCCTCCTCCTCCTCCCCCCCCCCCCTTCCCCCTCCCCTCCTCCTCTTCTTTCCCTCCTTCAGACACATCAATATCGATGCCTTCCTCATTGGAACAGACGCTGCTCTTCTTCCTTCTTCGGATAGAATTATTCGATCTTTAATCACAGCCAATATTCCTTCCATCAACTCTCATTCATCTACTCTCTCCTTCCTCTCTTTCTTCGATCTCAAGAAGGTTCCAGTCTCATCTTTCTGTTCCCCAAGGGATTTTAGTAGAGACAAAAGGCCCCTTGAAGCTCATTCTGCTCGTGTTATTTTGAGCTCCATTTATTTCTCAAACGCCATGTGTTATGATAATCTAATTATGATCCATTAATGTTTATTGACAGCAACTTCGTCGGTTCAAATTAGCCGATGGATCATCAATTCCCTTCCTTCCATCTATTCATTATCCATCATTCCATAAATTTGTAAGTTCCTTGTTTTCCTTATCTATTTCTCCAACACCATCTCTTCTCTTCTTCAGAATCCAACCAGTCACTTTCCGATTGTTGTGTCAATTGGCAATGAAAAGAAAGGACAAGGAAAGGTGAAATTGATGAATTAAAAAATAGTAAATTAATTATTCATCTAATTATTATAATAATATAAAGGGTAAATAATTTTATTAATGAATGAAAATACAATAAAATCACTAAAATCAAAACTGAAACCCTGTCTCCCCTTAACTCAATCACAGAATCTCATCTTCCAATGTAGAATTCAATAAAGGTATTGTAGATAAAAGTAAGCACAAGCGAGGAATTGAGTGATTTGGAGGGAATAATCTACAAGGCTCATATAAATGAAGAGGTCAGTTCGATTAGTTAGTAGGAATATTTATGAAAATGGATGTATTTATTTCAGGTGGAGGTTGAGCCTTTCGTGGATATCAAATACGATATACACGTGCAAAAAGTAAGTATCATAGAAAATATTTGAGAGAGTTAATGAGCGATTGATTAGGTAGGAAGGGAGATCAAATCATTCGTTCGTCGAGGGATTTCATCCCATTGGAAGAGCAATGCTTCATCTGCTGTATTGGAACAAGTCAAGAATAATGAACGGTTAGAGAGACAATCCCATCTTTGATATGGGAGAGTTGTTTAAACATTATTTCCTAAGAATTGTTAGACAAGAAGAGATAGATACAGATACAAATTTATTCTGTCAAGGCACAGGTTATTCAGTATGGTAGCATCGTTTAGGGGTATTTTTTCAGAGCTGAGCAAAATTGCGACATCCGAGAAAAAATATTTTATATGACGCTTCAACGGAGAAAGTAATTTCAACATATAACATATAATTCGAATCGTATGGTTAAATAGTACGAATCAAATGATAGATATATTGTGTGTTCTAATTACTTCTTCCTTTGAAGAGAGATAGAAGATATTTTTTTTACCGGATCTTGCATTCTTGCCCAGCCCTGGATCAAATTGTCTAGGTCAGGGGATGGAATCTTCTTTGGCTTCTCAGTTCCATTGAGCTTTGAAGTAGATCTTCCAACTTCCGATGTGGTTGAGTGAGTCGGGATGTAAACTTTTACTAGGGGAGACGAATGAGCGGACGGACTGCCCCTCAAGAGCGCCACAATGGAGAAAAGACATATATAAATAATATTTAAGGCACATTGAATATCTCGAAGCGATATCAAATTATCTCGATGGTTGCTCCATTCTCTCAATGGATATTCTCGTGGCAAGAGATGGACGAGAATTCGTCCACTCATGCAGTCCGTTTTCAATACACCCACATAAACTTCCAGAATTATTGAATGAGAATTGATTAATAGTGATTGATTTAAGATGATCGTCTTCGATATTTCGGAGAATCTCAAGAGGAGGATCGTCGTGTACTGTGCTCACTCATTCAACAACTTCTATTTCCCATTTACACTGGAAATGGACAGGTAGACATGAAGATATACCATCATCCAAGGATATTCCAGCATCAATGGCGTATTAAGTGTTACTGAAAATAGACAGGGAGAATATTTGAGAATCCATTTTCAGATTTGTGAATTAATTGATTGCAGACTGAAGGCCCTTCTCGAAGACCAATTGAGAATGGAGATAAGAAAGAGAATAAGAATGGATGGGATCCATCTCTTCCTGTGGGATTCAATCCAATACAAAGAGATCATCCCATTTCAGACAAATCAAGTGATTTCAAATGGGAAGGATGGTAACTCTGGAGAGGACACGATGGGACAACTCAACGAACATTCGCAGGAATATTCGGAGATTTGTCTATATCATAGGTGCGTTGGCCATTGATTATAGCAGGATCTCGCTCTCTCCAATTGTCTGTACACTCAAGTCTTCTCTACCATTACGTAGTGATAATGCTCAACTATTGCCTTAAATCTTCACGAACAAAACGCTGATTTCATTGTGATCGGATGGTTGACATAAAGATATTTCACAAAATAACTGGCAGAAATGGCAAAGAAGAGAGGGGGAGACTGAATCATTCGAGGTAGATCAAGGGAACCCGTGGAGAATATATTGGAATATGAAGAGATAATGAATGATGACTAATTGGTTGAATAACTACGGATTAGTTCAATGAAATTGATGGTAATTGATTGGAAAAGAAGGGGATTCCCTAGATGAACTGCGTGACCTGCTAATGGAAGACGTATGCATCTACTATTAGGGAGAATTGAAAGATTTGATGCCGATGTTGGACCTGAAATACAATGAATCTCATGACGAATAGAGATGGAGTTAGATACCGAGTGAAGTGTCTTTCTCTCCATAGACAACGAGAACGGGAGTCTTTGCACGAAGGGATTCGCCCAGAGAATGAGTGTCCGAGGGAGCTATTCCTATGACACACTCAAAGAGATCCATTGAATTGATGGAGTGAGTGAAGATGAATACCTGAATCCATGGGGAACCAAGTAGAGGAAGGACATAAGGAGCTGCCATTGAAGCACACATTATTACCATTTCCTGAGATGTCACATACAATATTTAATATTGGAATTATAATGTTATCATATGTACCTTGAGTCGGAGGAATTCCCTCAAGGCAAGGATGAAATTCGGTCTCTCCTCAATTGAATTGAATCTCCTTCTGTCTTCCCACTACCAGGAAGATCGGGAGCAATACAACGATATCCACTCTATGTACAAAGAGAATCATTATCATCACGCATTCGTTCTTGTCCATTCTAAGATGTTGCTATAAGTGAGAAGGGAAGGGGTACTCACAGCAGCAAGGATGGATATATTATCGTGTTCACACCAAGTAGATGAGGTGAATGATTGGCCATGGAGGAGGAGAATGACTCCCTTCGTGAAATTACCAGAGGGAGGAACTGCATCCATATAGAACACTTTATGGGTCTAGAAATATTTATTGTATTGCAAATACCATTGAATAATACATGTTCAAGAACAATACGATTATCACTCCCCCCCCTCCCCCCTCCCCCCCCCCCCCCCCCTCTGACCCCCCTCCCCCTCCCCTCCCGGTTAACGGTGCCATCTGCGTATCTATTCGCTCCCTCCCTCCCTCCATTCTTTTCCCTCTTCTCTCCTTATGCATTGTTTGCACTATCTTCTCTTCTTGTCAAGGATAGAAACATGCTCTCCTTCCCTTTTAGTGTCCCTTCCCTCTATAATCAAAGGGAAGTCTCTATCTCTCTCACCTCGATATCGACGTAATTCCTCGTTATGGCAACTTTATCTGCTAACCTCCGTGTGTTGTCGGGAATGGAAGAAGTGAGATCAGCAGTGGAAAGGAGAGAGGAAACCATCTAGAAGGAGATGAATGGAGGGGGAGAGGGGGGAGAGGGGGGAGAGGGGGGAGAGGGGGGAGGGGAGAAGGAGGGGAGAGAATGAAGAGAATGCTGAAGAGATGCGAGCAAATCTCAAGGGAGGAATAAATATACACTTATCAAACAACGTTTCAGCAACGACTCAGAAGCTTTCTCTATGGAGATTGAAAGGAGCTTATAGAGAGAGAAGGGTGATAAGAGAGATAGAGATAGAGAGGAAGAGAAAGAGCAATCTGAATGCAAATTGTAACTGGAATTGGAATTGAATGGAAAGGATGGAGATTGGCAGTTGGACGGGTGAGTGAAACACAAAAGAGGAAGGAGAATGGAGGGTAATGAATTGATCGGAGTGGAATGGTCGAATTGGAAGAATGGAAAGAGATGGGTTGATAAGCAGAGGGAAAGAGAGAGAGAAGAGGCAAAGGGAGGGGAGAGATGGAGGAGGGGGGAGGGGGAAGGGGCCACTCTTAAAGAGGGGAGAGACTTCCACTTGTGATGGCTAAAAGGTCACTCCATGAGGAGAGAGGATGAGAGTGGAAGAGATGGAAAGAAGAGAAACGAGTGGAATGGATACAAACATCGCGATATAC
>BTSX01000004.1:29793346-29892075 GCA_036245825.1 Pristionchus entomophagus
GTATTTTCCAGTCATAACTTGGGGTGAATGGAGAAGAGCAGTGCATGGGTGTTGTCCTTGTACCTATAGATAAGTTCCATGATCTCTCTCTCTCTCTCTCTCTTTCTCTCTCTCTCTCTCTCTCTCTCTCTCTCTCTCTCTCTCTCTCTCTCCCCCTCACCTCACCTCACCTCACCTCACCTCACCTCACCTCACCTCACACATGCATTGTCTCTCACACACAGTTCCGAACGAGGCAGGGTTCAATTTGGCCATCTTCTCCAATGATTCTCTCTTACGAACCAACTCTGTCTTACCCAGAGTCTGCAATTCATCATCTTCGTAATCAATGTCATTCTATTCAAATTAAATGAGACTATCCATCATAAATGATACCTGAATGAGTTCATTCTCGATCTCTTCCCTACTCAATCCTTCCAAATCGAAAAGAACCTCTCGACCATCTCTCATGAAGGCTTTCGCGTACGGAGTTATCACCTCAACAAATTATTCACATGCTATTCATATTCTGTTTCGGTTGAGGGAGAGGGGGCTCCATATCTGGCGATTACGGGTGACCGGTCCGTAACCGACGGAACGGCCGGCTTGCACCCTCGAAAATCTGACCACCGGAACAACCGTATACCCAAATAGAAACGAAACATCGCTATTACGAAATCAATCGAACGTTTTCACTAGCGCTTTTTCTTCATATTATTTGGTAGCAATGGAGCTATGGTTAAACATTGAGCTCTCATACGCGCTACCTCGAATCCTTGTTTCGATGGACAGTGAAATACTGGCAGATGAAAGTTGTCGGTTTCGTTACGTTTTCGTTAAATGGCGCTGGAAACTCATTCTAAAATAACGGAGACTGAAAAGAGTGATTAATTTCTCTTCTTTCCAGGTTGCTTAGGCAATTCCGGCTCCGCTACTGAGATGGGTAGCCTAACCTCCGGGATGGGGAACCCGGCCATTGACATGGGAAGCCTAACCACTGATATTGGTCAATACACAGCTCAATTGAGCGATAATCATGCTGCGAAATGTGTCGTTTTCTGATTCATAAAAGCACTGTTAACGGTTGCTTCTTCTCTACATTGAGTTAGAACATACAATGAGAAAGATTCAACGAAGTTTCGATATATCCATGAGCAGAAATAACCATAAAAATACATCCAGAAGGTTTACATTATTGAAGTTTCTTCAAATTTGGCCAAGTGTTAGGCGTTTTCTATGATAAATAGTCGAAGGTGCAACCCGGCCGTTCCGTCGGATAAGGTCACGTTTACGGGTGTGCGTCCAATGTACGGCGTGTATGGTGGGATTACGGTAGCCAAGGGGATTTTCTCCGGGGATTGGTGAGCAGATATCAGGCAGGAGAATACTATATAATCAATGTATGTATGATATGGATGAAAGGTGTATACCTTATCGACATGCTTCACCAATTGCACATTGGGATTGTGGAATTGGAGTTGCGCCCAATGCCAGAATACGAATTCTTTGACTCCCGAGCGTGGTCCCTCTCCCTTGCGATCGTATCCCATTGAAAAGACCTTAAAAAACACTATAATAGATTGAATACCACCCATCATCCAACCTAGTCACTAATCCAAAGATTCAACAGGAAAAACTCACGGAAACGTTATCTCTGAATTTTATATTTCCTTGTTGGAGATAGTAGAAAGTCCTCCGAAGAGGGTTCTTTCCATACATGAACGGCATTTTGACTGAAGGGACTGATCAAGTGGAATGATCACAAGGACTTGAATATTAGAAGTATTGCAATCATCATTATATGTAGTACGAAAGTATCATGATGGTTCTAAAACCATTGAATCGGAAAACAATTAGTAAAATCAAAATCAAGTTTTATACTTTCCATCAACATAATTATAACCAATGAGAATGAAATAACAAGAACACCGATAAAGATGAAAGATCAACAAAAGAAGTCTCGAATTCCCCTATGAACTTAGACGACAGAATCGAGTCTCTTAGCCCACAACTCGACATTATTTGGGAGATTTCCATTGAATAAAGGACGGATGAGAGAGTCAGCAAGGGAGAAATGAGAATGAGAAGAGAGAGAATCGAAACGAGAAAGGAATTGAGACGATGAAGAGAGGAGAGACGACACTTCTGTAATCACAATCATTCAATGGATACCCTCAATAGACCCCCTCCCCCTCCCCCCTCCCCATCCACTCACCATTCTCTTTCTTTCCTCCATTGATCACTTCATCTAGTCTAATCAACCATCTATGCGTGTGTGCGTTCTCAAAATAATAATATTTATCAATTAAAAATACATTTAAAGAGGTTTATTTTTATTTTTGTTTCTCTCGAAGGGATAATTTCAAATTGATTCTCAATGGAATCTATGACTCTCAATTGAAGTACCTCTCCTCGAATGCATGTCGTTAAAAATTTCTGCGTAAGATATCAACGGGATACACGGTCCCCGGAGAGCCGACATAAGGGCACGGCACCCGATACGCCGACATAGGGAGAAAGAAAACGTGCGACTATAAACTAGAACTACAAACTATAAAGCTCCACCGTAACGGTCTCAAGTTTCCTGATTTTCACTCTAGGCATAATGGTCCTACAGCGATGTCTGCTAAACATAGAAAGACAGCGAATCGCAAACTAACTTAACTGGGTCATCGCTGTGACACGGCCGCCGGACCGCCGACATAAGGCAGGCAGAAAACGTCCACTCATATCAGGTTGAAATCAGGGAATGCCAGAACAAAAGAAAGGGCTACAGTACAAAGTTGATCCTGAATCACGGTGAAACCGTTGGTCTCACACCGATGTCCCGCGAAAGTCAAGCTCACTTTGCGATTCGCCACCACTTTTCTTTATTTAGCGACCGGAGCTTGAAAATCAGGCAACATCAACCATACGCTTGCGCACACAGTAAACGCTCGCGCACGGGTGCTCAAAATGACCAAATACCAGCATTAAAAAACAAGGGAGCGCGGCGGGCCAATGAGCGCGAGGGGCGGGACTTGGCAAATTTCCCAACTTACGTTGCGGTCACGCAACGCGTTCTCCTCTCGGCGTTCCTCCATTTTGAACTTTCGCGCGCATGTTCAGATTCGGTTTTAGCCATTCCCCTTGCTCATCTTGGCAAAATGCCAGCCCGATTTCACCGCCGTTTTTAATGACTGGTCTTGAGCACCCGTGTCGCGCACGCGTGCGTGATTCAGGCAATGCCATTGGTAACTATTTTGTAGTTCGTAGCTCTGACCGTTTTCGTTCGCCATATGTCGGCTCTCCGGGGGCCGTGCTATGAGACCATTCAAAAAAGCTGATCGCGAACTGATTTGACTTGATTCAGGATCAACTTCTTTCTGTAGGATTTCACATTCGCGGGCGTTTCCTGATTTCAACCTGATTTGATGGTACGCTTTCCGCTTGGCCTATGTCGGCGGCCAGGGTGCCGTTTAAGGGGTTAAAAATGTCGCTCGCGCTAAACAGCGCAATTTTTTGTCAATCGAAAATTGAAAAGTGATACTGTAAGAAAAATCGTCTATTTGTAGTTTGTAGTCGACCTCTAATCGCGAACTGAGAATGCGATTCAGGAACAACATTTTCCTACTGTAATTGCAAATCAGGCTCAACTTTCTACTGTGTGTTTTTCACGCGTCGCTTGTTTTTGCCTGATTTCCCCTGATGATTGGCGACACTTTCCGCATTTCTTATGTCGGCTCTCCAGGGGCCGGGGGATAGGGGATTGCACATCCCTTAAAAAAGTACTGTCAGCAATGACAACCAGCGACTCCCACCACGATTTGCCGGATCATACTACTGCGTTTAGCAAGGACACGACCATGTCCATGCTAAACATAGTAGTGAAGGGGGCGGGTCCATTCCCTAGAGAGAGGGGAATCCTCCCTTGATCTACCCGTCTCTGCCCTCTGACCTGACCTTTGCTCCCCTACGGTCTCTGGTCTATCTTCCGCTCTAGCCTCTCGTAAAAAAGATGACAGGGAAGGGCCGAAAAGTGGCGGAGGGAGAGAGGGTGCGCTGCGCAATCTCTCGGAGACATTTACAAGGGAACCGCAAAAGTACACCGGGGTGCCGGTGAAATTTGTTAAGGCAGGTTGATTCAGACCCCTCAGGAGACCTCCTAATCGTTTTGAAAAGTTCCGATATTTGCTTCCTAAGTACCTTTCTGAGGTCATGCAAAATACGTGGGAAATCTGTGAGGGCGGCGCTCGAGCTCATATTCGAGTTTCATGGGATCAAGAGATGTGCTCTCGTGGCGTAGTGGTAGTGGTGTTCATGGCTAACATTTTGGACGACATGCGTTCGAATCCAACTTCGACATATGTTTTTGCACTATTTTTTCGTAATATTTTTGCGTTTTTATCGCAATATTATGGCACTTGATCAATCGTTACCATGTTTTCAGTGAAAAAGCGAAAAATTAAACAAAAATATTTTAAGCTTTCCAACTGCTAAATATTACTACGTGATCATGAGGTATACTACTGCGATAAAAACGAGAAAAAAATATTACGAAAAAATAGTGCAAAAACATATATCGAAGTTGAATTCGAACACATGTCGTCCAAAATATTAGCCATGAACACCACTACCACTACTCCACGAGAGCACATCTCTCGATCCCATGAAATTCGAATATGAGCTCGAGCGTCGCCCTCACAGATTTCGCACGTATTTTGCATGACCTCAGAAAGGTACTTAGGAAGCAAATATCGGAACTTTTCAAAACGATTAGGAGGTCTCCTGAGGGGTCTGAATCAACCTGCTTTAACAAATTTCACCGGATCCCGGTGTACTTTTGCGGTTCCCTTTTAGTAGCCCTTTCCCTAATCATCTTGCAATCTGCGCGCGCATAACTCGATCCAAAATAGACCTACGACCTTCAAATTTTGGATTTCCATCATGGTTCAAGGGATCAATCAGGCTATCGTGTCAGATTCCCTGACTAAATATTGTTGCCACTCCTCCTTTAATAAACCCATGTGGAATTAGCCATACCGTAGTTTTACTGATACACTTAGCATGGATTTTGTTAACCTTCGGATTACATTGATCTACCTAGAAATAGATAAAACTACGGTATGACTGAATCCGGGTGGGACTATCGAGGAGAACAGTATGTGCAATCACGTTGATAATATTAATTCAAGAAATCTAGAAATTCCGACTGAATCTTAATTTTAGGTCCGAATTCCAAGGAGATCTGGAGTTGCCAACGTATGATATGACTAAATGTGTTTAACCTGGACAGCGAAGTGATGATTGAATGAGAAGAGACCGAGAGTGACTCCCATAATCTTCCATCCAGTCACACGATCAGACAAAGTCAACGAATCAACCCTCACAGCGAATGAAGCTGCAATCGACTTGAATGACAACAGCTACTATCAACCATAATTCACATATTTATTTACTACAACAAAATGTAATAATTATTTTGGTGTCGCAGAGTTAATTTACCATATAATCAATATTTCCGAGTCCCCCCTAATAGCCCCTTAATAGTCCCACGCAGATTCCGTCATACCGTAGTTCTATGACTGCATTGCATTCACTTGGAATGGAATTGATCTAATTGGGAATGGATTTGTGATCTACCCTGGAATTGATTTCATCTACTTTGGAATGGATCTAACTACGGTATGACCGAATCCGCGTGAGATTATAAAGATAAAGTCTGCACGGAAAAAAGAATGTTATTACAGTACATGCCCCACCAAAGAAAATTTAAAATTCAGGGCTAGTCCATGTACGGTATCGATTTTCAAGCGCGATTTTCAAGATTCAAGAATTGACTTGGACTGGATACGGAATTTACATTTTTGAACTCATTGCAAAAAAGTCAATTCCAAATTCAGTCCAAATTACGGTTACTTTGAATTCCGTGTAGGATATCGAGGTATACTGTAGTTGTTCATGCACTCTTGATTTTCGCTTATGATTGCTCGATATGTGCCTCTACGCTATCTGGTTATTTTTGTCGATAACATTGTAGGGGCATTGCGAAGCATCGAATATAAATATAATGAGATGATGTCATTTTTGGGTGGTACAGGTACTACAACAAAAATAACAACTACAGTATACTTCATAAGCAACTACCCCCCCCCCCCATACACTTCTTGCTATTACATTTTCAGATTTCAATTATTGGGGATGTAAATAAGATGGCGGCGTGGACTGGCGCTAACCTCCTTTCTTGACCTCGATTTCCGCAGAAGCCTTCGTCAATCCATTCTTCACGTCTCCAATGAACTTGATATCTCTCTTCGATCCAATCTCAAGAAATACAACGAATAATCCAATATATTCATCATATCTACACAAAAATAGATTGGATGATATGTGTACCTTGGCTAGATTCTCCATCCAGAAGAGGTCATTGGCTGTCATTGTCACACTCATCTTCCCAATCTGCATTATCATCCACTCCATTGTGATCCCTCCCCTCCCCTCCCCTCCCCCCTCCCTCCCTCCCTCCCCATTCCCCTCATTCCCTCTCTCTCTCTCACTCACCTTCTCTTTGTCTGACAGTAATCTAGCGAGAGTGATGACTGCTGAAGCTGAGATTCCATTCTTCGTCTCTGCTCCTTCCTTCTCTTCCATCATCTCAATATACACCATTCACTATCAGGGGGAGGGGGGGGGGGGGGGGTGACTACCTTCCATGGAGTTGCCTGAGTGACTGTCTTGGCAGACACGGCCTTTCCTCCTTTCTCCTTGCTCACAGACGAGTTTCCCACAAACTGCGTCACATTCACTCTCTAGACGGTCCTTCTTCTCCCTTTTTCTCCCCTATTCCATCGCTTACTTTCTTTCCCTTGACTTCTTCTTTCTTCTTCTCGTTTCCTTTCTTCGTCAATCCATTCAGATGCTTATCCAGTTTCTCATTGAATGCACCCAACAGTCTGAAATCAGTCCTATTTCCGGCACTTTTGTAGTTCAGTGCCGGGCCCAAAAAAAAAATGTAAAATGCTGGTACTTGATGAGATTGAGTTGGTCCTTCTCCAATTGTTCAACGGGATCGACATCCACAATCACTGCTTCGTCTCCTCCCTCATGATACGAATGGAGCGAATACATCACCGGAGCAGGATTAACCTTTGTTTTCATTACTTAATACTAATTACTTCCTAATTACTATTTAGATAGTACCTTCGTTCCTTGAGGGAAGTAGAGGGGGAGAGTGTGCATGGATGAAGTCATCTGCAAGGAGAAGGAGACTCATCACAAGGAATTAGTCCATTACTCTAGTAAGAAGTCAGAAGAGACAGAAGAGATACGGCACAAGACTGCGACTTCTCCATTCAATATATGAAATCACATTCAAAAATACTTTATTTATATTTAATCTATAACAATAAGAAGCGAAAAATGAACAAAATTCTCGATAAAGAATGAAATACGAGTATAAACTCAACAGGAAATTATATCTACGACTAATCTTCCAATGATAATCTACTTGATCTAACAGGAAGGAGGTCTATGCATCGAGATTCTTCAGTTTCTCTTCTTCTTCTTCCTTGACGATTTTGAGTGCTTGATATCTCCACACCTTCTGTTCATCCATCACCTAAAGGGAGAGCACTATATATATAATAGGAACAGATGGAGAGAGAGAAAGAGATATAAATAGAGATGGATAATACCTGTACAACTCTCCTCTCGAAAGCTCCTTCCTCTCTCAATTCAGCTTCATATTCCTTCTTGAGATGCCAATATGCACTGTCCACTGATCTCTCTGTACTGATGGCGTACAATCCACACACCTCAACACCCTCTGATCACTCATCCCCCCCCCCCTCCCTCCCCTCCTCTCCCCTCTCATCACATACCGCAGATAGAGTGAGCCCACTGGTGATTCCCAATCCGAATGCCTTTGCTGCTCCCAATACTCCAGCAGGGAACATGAATACTCCACCCACTAGAGCTGAATTGGATCAATTGGGTTCCACTCTCAGTCATCCTCCCACTCCCCATCTCTCTCTCTCTCTCTCTCTCTCTCTCTCTCTCTCTCTCTCTCTCTCTCTCTCTCTCTCTCGAAGGGGGATGGAGAGGGATGAGGATGGGACCGTAATGGAGAATAACTGGCATAGGACCTGAATATGCAGGCAAGTATAGAGATGAGAATTTACGACGGAGAGTGGCTGTATGTGTGGAGAGGAGACTGCAAGGGAGAAACCACAAGGGCGGAGGGGGAGGGGGAGGGGAGGGGAGGGGGAGGGTGGAGAAACTCACACGATGGAGCCGGATATGAATGCAGCCTTAGCCCCAAATGAGAATCCCTTCATTGCATATCGGATGATGGCATAATCCAATCGACGGACCTACTGTGTTCATTGATATTATCTTGAACTAGCCGAGCTACGCTCACTAGGGGTACGTCGTAAAGTTTTTTTTAGAAATTAGTTTGAGTTTTCTAGCCTAGCTGTATGCCGCAAAAATCACATTTCGAAAAATTACCACACTGATCAGTGTCAGAAAAATTACCACAATCTATGGTAATTTTTCTGACACCGTTACCTCAGTGGTTAGATTTCTGACACAGTTACCGCAGTGGTAATTTTTTCTGACACAGTCACCCCTGTGGTAATTTTTCTGACAGTCACCAGGGTGGTAATTTTTCTGACACAGTTACTTCAGTGGTAAATTTTCTGACAGAAAATTGCCCCCTTTATGACTGTCAGAAAAATTACCACCCTCGTGACTGTCACTCCTCCCCTCCACGGCTAGATCCCATCGATGCCCAGGCAGAACGGCACAATTCGGCCTGGTTCTCATAAACTTCAAGTCAGAAACACAACCACGCCGGGATTGACACTTCCCGACCACTCTTTGACATGATCCGACCACGCGAAAAATATTGCAAAAACATTTGCACCGGCTGGGATTCGTACCCGCGCTGTCATGATACGAATCCTTATCTTGCAACCACTACACCACGCTTTAAACTTACAAAGGAATGGTCTGAACTTAATTATGTGATTATGCGATTATAAAATTATGCGGAATAACCTATATACGGTCGAAGGGCATCCCCTCAGCAATCTGTTTTCAAAAAGGGCGTGTGGTCACCCAGGAGCCAGAAATGGGTCATTGAAATTTGAACGCGGACTCCACACAGCCGCACCCCTACCTTTTCTCCAATTCTGACATGGGAATGACCAGAACTCACATATCCCGATCTCGTTCTTTTTCTCATGAGAGATAGCTCTTGCATAGAGAATCTCATTACCGTTTTCAAAAGTTGCCAAAACCATCTGGAATTTTTTTTATTGGAACATTAAAATTTCGCACGCAAATTTGCACGAGCGAGTTGCTCACGTTATCATCGAATCGTAGTGTTTCCCTCCCAACGGCACCGTGGTCGAATGGTTAGAGATTAGGACTGCCAAGCAGAGGGTCGGCGGTTCGAATCTTTGCTCGACCTTTTTCGTGTTTTTTTCATAAGTTTTTTTTCTTCAAGTTTAGTGCTGTCGATACATCAGAAGCAGATGCATTAGAAAGGGGTTCAACAATATTTCATGCGTCATATGATTTTTGGCATTCAACACCATGAATTCAGTTGCCAAAAATTTCAAGATTCATTTCACAAAGAATCAAAACTTGCAAAAAAAAAAAATAAATAAATAAAAAATAAATAAATAACGAGTGCTCGGAAAGACAGCAAAACGAAAAATTTGCGTGCGAAATTTTAATGTTCCAATAAAAAAAATTCCAGATGCATTTGGCAACTTTTGAAAACGGTAATGAGATTCTCTATGCAAGAGCTATCTCTCATGAGAAAAAGAACGAGATTGGGATATGTGAGTTCTGGTCATTCCCATGTGAGAGAAGCATAGGCATGGCCTGCGTGGTGAAGTGGTTGTGCTCTAGAAATTTCATTTTTCCGACTTCGCAGGTTCAAGTCCCGCTGGATCCGATTCTTTTGCAAACTTTTGCATAATTTTTCCTAGGTGAAAATATAAATATCAATCATTGTCTAGACCATTTCATGTGAATAATTAGCGAAGAAATAATTAAAGGAAAATCAAGTAAAGCAAAATGCCTTGCAATATTAGTACCGATTCAATTGATTCGGGATATTTAACTGACCTATCAAATAACAGACTCCTTATTAGTTTATCTTCGGCGTTTCTAGTGATTGTGATAGTGCGTATTTGGAATCTGGCTGCGTTGCCCGATCCAACTATTGCAAAGAATTTAGCTTCACTTGATTTTAATTAAACATTTTAAGATGTATTCACATGAAATGGTCCAGACAATGATTGATATTTATATTTTTCACCTAGGAAAAATTATGCAAAAGTTTACAAAAGAATCGGATCCAGCGGGACTTGAACCTGCGAAGTCGACAAAATGAAATTTCTAGAGCACAACAACTTCACCACGCAGTCCATGCCTATGCTGCTCTCAGAATTGGAGAAAAGGTAGGGGTGCGGCTGTGTGGAGTCCGCGTGCAAATTTCAATGACCCATTTCTGGCTCCTGGGTGACCACACGCCTTTTTTGAAAACAGATTCCCGACCGCCAGGGGATGCCCTTCGACCGTATATGGGTCATTCAGCATAATTTTAAATTAAGTTCAGACGATTCCCTTGTTAATAAAACACTTCAACCAAAATACGGTTCTAAGCGTCACGGGTCGCTCTACACGACTGCACATTCTATTAGGCCCTATCACCGCGGAGATCCGAGCAAGGTGACCGAACTCGGAAAATTTCGGCGAAAATCGTCGTTTTCGGCCCGATAGTACCTCACGGAAACACATGCTGCTCAGCAGCTTTTCATCTAATCGACTCAACCAAAGCAGGCATCGATTCCGCAATGATTTCCGTTCTTTAGTCCGTCCCTCCCCTTCTTCTATAAATGTCAAGGGCCTGAATAGCGTTTGCTCCAAACGCCAAAAGTTCACCCGGCCATATCTCGCTCCAGGCTGGTCCTACAGTGTCGATACTCAGCTTGTTTCTAGTAGAGCTCGTCGAGAGCTTTCAGAGACAACTCATATGTAGGGTGTTTGGTTCACGGGGGCGTGCTAGACAGTCAGTTGAAGGGTCGAAAAACGGAAAAAGTCGAGTGTCCCAACTTTGACGTCATCTTTGACCTATCCAACGTCATCTGATCGGCTTGGGGATAATGCCATTCGATCAGGTACCTACCCTACTAATTCCAAAATCTTATCCCACGCCTCCTGCCCACACGACCCATTTGCTTCGACCAGTCAATTTGTCACTCAATGCTTCTTTATCTATGGTCGAACTAGCCGAGCTGCGCTCGCTACGGGTAAACCGTGAGATTTGGATGGGGATTTGTGATTTTTTAATCTTGAAAATACATTTCTCTAGCCCGAAAAAAAATTGCAAAACATTGCGCACCGGCAGGGAGTCGAACCAGGGGGTCTCTGCACGCTAGGCATGCTTCCCGACCACGTCCGGACACTTTGCAAAAGGTTGGCACTGAGTGGGATTCGAACTCGTGGGTCGTGAAATCCGCTCAAATCCCTAAATTTACCCCACGGCGCCATGCTTAAAACGCATTTTGGTGGTCCATGTATTGCTCAGCGCTGATCTATCATGACCCGTCGACAACATCCAGTAAGCCATCGGTCATGACACGATCAACGAAATCCACAAAATTCGCTTCAAAACGCAATAAAATGCTCTCTTTCGCCCCAGACCTCTCTCACGCCGAACGATGTCGCAGTCCTACTTTTGTTCCGACATTGCGGTATAGCATATCGAACGGTAGCTGGGGACATGTTTAACTTAAGTTTTTAATTAGCACTCACAGTTCCGACCGGTTCTCGCTCAGCAGGGCATGGAGTAGGTCAAACGATCGATCGCGATATTCAAAATATCGACTTTACCCGGTCGTATTAGGCTTCAAGCGCATGTGAACCCTTCATCTTCGGCACTGATCGATGCGTCTTGTCGAGCTCTACAACTTTCTTTCTGAACACGATGCACTATGACTATTTCCCGGATCGCTAAACCCCGAAAACATTAGTTTTCGGAAAGTGTACCTCCGATAACTAAATACTACAAAGCGGCTTTTGGTGCTTCGATGTTCTACCAAGTTTAGAAAGATGCGCCAGTGTTTTCTGCACCCCGAACCGCTTTGCACCGGTATTTTGCCATGCCGGCTTATATATTTTCCATCCGCCTCAATAGCGATTCGGCCGATTTCGACCTCGAAAAGTGTATTTTTTGAGTCAAAACCCGCTCCAAATCGGTTTCAACGTGGAGATCATGCGCGGCAATAGAACATATGTTTGCACTACTTCCGAGTCGATCTAATCAGTACTTTTTCAGATAATCGACAAAATGCAAAGTATGGTCACTTTGGACTGGATTTTGACCTACCAAATGAAGTCCAGTCCAAACGCCGAATAGCGCATTCGATGCGCAAGGACATTTTGGGCCTGGACCCACTATTTCCCATATATTATCCAGCCGTCTTCCCGGTCTAATACCATTTGCAAGCTGACCGGTCAATTATGAAACAGGGAAATTGTTATTTTTTTTGAAAATTTATTTTTTATAGCCGAAAAAAAATCGCAAAACATTGTGCACCGGTGAGGAGTCGAACCCGGGTGTGTCTGAGCGCTAGGCACCCTTCCCGCACATGGTCTGACACTTTGCAAAACGTTGGACTTGGCCGGGATTAGAACCCGGGGGCCATGAACGCCAGTTTAGGATCTTACCACGTGCGCCATGATTACGCACGCTCCCGACCACCCCGGACCGTTTCTTAGTGATCGTGAGGCCAGTGATAAGACGGTTCGGAAAATCAAATTCAGAAAAGACTGGTTCAGAAAGTATTTTTCAGAAAACGACGTTTCAGAAATTCCACTTCAGAAATTACCACTTCAGCAAAGCCATTTCAGAAAAGGGCGTTTCAGAAAATGTCAAAGATCGGTAGCTCAATATATATTTTCTTGTAGTTTTGTATTTGTTTTTAGATTCTTCTACTTGATTTGATATGGAATTGATAAATAATGCAGAGAAAAAAGTATTTAAATCATGCGTAAATAGCTTCACAAGATGTGTGCGCGCTCACGCGAGCGCGGTAGCGTCGCGTGAGCGCGCACACATCTTGTGAAGCTTTCTGAAACGTCCTTTTCTGAAATGGATTTTCTGAAGTTGTTATTTCTAAAGTGGACTTTCTGAAACGTGTTTTCTGAACCAGTCTTTTCTGAATTTGATTTTCCGAACCGTCTTATGACTGACTATCTGAGATTTTGGAAATAGTTCTGGCATTCGTAAAAAATGGAATCTTCTGATATTGTGGCTATAAATAGTGCTCGATGAGTGGAGTAGGGGGATATTTTTTTTGGAAATTTTCTGAATTTTTTCGCATCGGGAAATAGGGGGGTAAGCGTTATGACGTCATAGGTCAAAATCCGTAAATCGAATCTAATCGCTTCGATAGTGGGTTCGTCGCATTCCCCGTGGTATTCTAAGACTCTTTTGCTCTGAGACATTTTTCGATCCTCCAAAGCCGAAAGCTGCAAATTGATAAAAACACAAATTTCGCCATACTTAATTAATTTTGAGTAATTTGCAGATTCAAAGGTTCCAGTTGTTTTCGCTTAATATGTTCTAAATATAGCTTCAGTTATAAAGGCGTAATTTATTAAAATGGGCAAATTTGCTTATTGGGGCGTCAAAGGAGCTCAACTCGCTGTTTTGGGTTACTGTAGGCCAGTATTCGTGCAAATTGGAATATCATGCACATATGTCAATGTTTCAACATTTACTGTTTCAGTTTGTGGTGGAATAATAAGGCTTTGCACGATTTTGAGAAAAATGTTTTTTCGAACTTCACGATTTATGAATTTCGCGACACTTACTTTTACAAACGCAATAATAACACAGGCTCTTACTAGTATGAATGTGTAGTCCCGTGGCTACTGCATCGAATACATGTGATATGGGGATCTTGCAATTCCGTGGTCACCCTCATTTATTCACCCAAAAATGCGTTTTGCATAATTCGCAATTTTCAAAACCTTGCAAACTCCCGCATGTTAGTGCTCATTATGTTCGTAATCCATTGTGAGAAACATGTGATGATAGACGAACATAGTGAGCACTAACATGTTGGAGTTTGCAAGGTTTTTAAAATTGCAAACTTTGCAAATCGCATTTTTAGGTGAATATATGAGGACGACCACGGGATTTCCAGATCCCCATTTCTCATGGATTTGATGCAATAGCCACGGGACTACACATTTATAATAGTAAGAGCCTGTGTTATTATTGCATTTGTAAAAGTAAGTGTCGCGAAATTCATAAAACGTGAAGTTCGAAAAAACATTCTTCTCAAAATCGTGCAAAGCCTTATTATTCCACCATAACCTGGAACAGTAAATGTTGAAACATTGACATATGTGCATGATATTCCAATTTGCACGAATACTGGCCTACAGTAACCCAAAACAGCGAGTTGAGCTCCTTTGACGCCCCAATAAGCAAATTTGCCCATTTTAATAAATTATGCCTTTATAACTGAAGCTGTGTTATTACATTTAGAACATATTAAGCGAAAAAAACTGGAACCTTTGGATCTGCAAATTACTCAAAATTAATCAAGTATGGCGAAATTTGTGTTTTTATCGATTTGCAGCTTTCGGCTTGTGAGGATCGAAAAATGTCTCAGAGCAAAAGAGTCTTAGAATACCACGGGGAATGCGACGAACCCACTATCGAAGCGATTAGATTCGATTTACGGATTTTGACCTATGACGTCATAACGCTTACCCCCTATTTCCCGATGCGAAAAAATTCAGAAAAATTCCAAAAAAAAATATCCCCCTACTCCACTCATCGAGCACTATTTAAAGCCACAATATCAGAAGATTCCATTTTTTACGTATACCAAGAAATAATTTTATATGTCGAAAATCTCAGATAGTCGGTCTTATCACCGTGAGGCCGAGCAAAAGTTTTGTTTCCGGGCGGGGTTCGAACCCGGGGGTGCTGGGTGCTAGTCTAACCGCTAACCACCTGCGCCATGATTACGCACGATCCCGACCACCCCGGACACGTTCTGGATACTTGCGAGGCCGAGCAAAAGTTGTTGTTCCGGGCGGGATTCGAACTCGGGGGTGATGGGTGCTAGTCAAACCGTTAATCACCTGAGCCATGATTACGTTTTCTCTCGAACACTACAAATACTTTCCGAGTGATGCCGAATCCGAGCAAAATTTTCGGTTTCGTTCGGTTCTCGTTTAGAAAGTTGCTGATTCGAAAATTGGCCAAATTAAGAATTGCGAAACCGCAAATTCCGTCTTTACCCGGCCGTTTTCAGCTTCAAACACATAGTAACCCTTCATCTCCGGCACTGTTCGATGCGCCTCCGCGAGCTCTACAACTTTCTTATTCAACTCAAAGCACCACGACCTTTTCCTCGCTCTACAAATGTCGAAAACCTCGAAATCCGGAAAGTGTGCCTCCGGAAAGTAATCACCAAAAAGCGACTTTTGGTGCTACCAGGATCTACTACGTTTAGATAGATGCGCCTGTATTCTATGCATACCGTATTTCAGTCCGCTTGCATTTCCCACGCCGCCTTATATATTTCCCATCCGCCGGAATAGCGATTTGGACGATTTTGGAGCGAATTTGATCGATCATTTTCGGCGCGCTCTCCCGGCTTTCCTAGTAACTTTCCGTTATTTGTGCTTGGGGACTAAGTCTCAAATGACGATTTTTTTTAAGAGGAAAAAAGTTTCTTCAGGAACCGTAACGCTCCAGTCACGTTAAACCCCCCAATCACCACATCCGGCTTTTCAAAGCCGGGTTTTGCCTATTCAACGGCTCCGGAGCAATTTCGACTCTTCACGAAAAAAAATGCGCCGTCGAAAGATGCATATGACCCGCATATTCCCCAATCTTGATCCCACGCCTAAAACTTTTTGCAACGTTTTGTGAATTTGGCATAGGTCTTTCTTTTAGGTAGAGGCGAAGATGTAATCATCCCTCAATAAAAAAGACCGTTATATTGTCTAACCTCTATTATTGATTCATTGACTCACGACTGCATCGGAGGGGGATAGATACTTCCTCCCCTTATTGGCTATCTCGTATTGTTGCTTTGCCAGTAGATAACCACTCGTTCCTCCATATAGAAAACCTCCCAAGAATGACGCCCGAGCTATCTCAAGAGAAAGAATATCATTTGACTAATGAGATGGAATGGACTCACCCTTTGGACCAAGTCTTTCTCCATCGATTCCGTCTCGTACAATTCTCTTATCCGATCCCATCCAGACATTTCAACCTTAAATCACCATTATATCTTTTTATTAAATGAGTAAATGAGACGAGAATAAGATTGACCTGATCAGGAGGTGCTTTATCTTCGCTCCTTCCTTCACTATTCATAACAGAGTGAGTAATGGAGGGAGATGGAGGAGACGTGCGTTCAATACTCTTCTTCTCATTCTCTCCAATCACTGAGACTGGAACAGATCTCCATCTTAATACATCATTCCTCATTCACATAATCAAACGGGAAAGCCCGTCATTAGAGAAATATTATTGTAGTTGATGCAAGGCAAGCACTGTCCAAGGTTTGAGTATAACACGGATCTTCTGTAAGATTGGAGGAACTAGCCGAGCTACGCTCGCTAGGGGTACGCCGTAAGATTAAAAGAAAATTAGTTTGATTTGTCCAGCCTCGCCTATGTCACAAGACTGTCAGAAATATTACCACTCTGATCAGCGTCAGAAATATTACCACTCCGATCAGCGTCAGAAAAAATACCATACCACGATCTGTGGTAAATTTCCTGACACATTTCCTCTGTGGAAAATTTTCGGACACAGTCACCTCTGCGGTAATTTTTCTGACAGTCACCAGGGTGGTAACTTTTCTGACAAAAAATACGACAGAGGTGACTGTCACCCCTCCCTTCCACAGCTAGAGATTCCATCAATACCCAGGCAGAACGGTGCAATTCGGCCTAGTTCTGGTAAACTTTCAATCTGAAACACAACCACGATGGGATTGACACTCCCCGACATGACCCGAGCACGCGAAAATTATTGCAAAAACGTTTGCACCGGCGGGGATTCCAACCCACGCTGTCACGATCCGAAGCCCCATCTTGCAATTACTACACCACGCTTAAAACTTAATAAAATCCTTCAATCAAAACAGTGCTGGAACCGTCATGGGTCACTCTACACGGCTGTCAACTCTATTTGTCACTCCCTCCTTGTAGAACCAAGAACCGTGACCGAACTCTGAGAAATTCTACGAAACCCGTCGTATTCCGCACAATAGTACCTCACGGGAATGTGTACCATTGAGGGTCTGAAGGAGGTCCATCCACTTGATTTGGTCAATTTCACTCATTATCGATTTTTTATGTTCTACCCTTCCAATTACCATAACTCGATGAACGTTCATCTTACAATGAACAATAAAACTCATTCTACTCGTCTCTCTCAGTTCTACAAAATATTTGATGACTTTCAACGCCGGTGACGTCGTCTTCGAGGCGTTTTCTCGAAAAATCGATTTTTCATCTACAAAAGTAGGTTTTTATCGAAAATTTCTCAGAAGCCCAAAAGTTTTTATTTCTTCGGTGGACTTCCCCGACATCCCCTAGAATGACTACATAGTTCATTTCTCGTATCTCTGTCCCTTCAATAGCGATTTACTAATGGGGTCCTGGACTTAGTCGTTTTTTGTCTGATAAATTAGTTTAATCTGTTCTCGATCCAAAGTGGTCGAATCGAGCATTTTAAAAAAAGTAATCGATAGCTCTAGGTGAGCAGAAAAGGAAAGGGTTTGATGAGGTAATCGAAACGAGTGACCGTTAATTAGATATTCCACGAAATTTCCTAAATCTTTAAGAGACGTTCCACGGTATTTTGTATATACCCCACGGATGACTTTTCTGCAACCTATGCCAATAAGTTCAGGGTGAAGTCCCCATACCTAGAGCTGATAGCTGGCCCAATATGAGATGTTGGGGTGCACCCTCCGTGAAATGCTGTGCATGTCCCAAAAAAAAATCAAAAATTTCATCGGCGAAAAAAGTACGTTCTTATAGGTGTTTCGGACGTATTTTGTCATGAAAAACACGAAAAACATACTTTGGAAGCGATAGGGTATCGTCAAAATGTCGAAAAATCGAAATTCGATCATTTTTCGGTCACCGTGAAAAAATATTTTAGCCGTTGTCATTTTTTTTATTGCATATGACGCCGTTCGCCTTAAGCATTTGTGTTTATGTTATGGGGTTGTGGTATCGACAAAACACGAAAAAAGTGAAAAGTTGAAAAATCAAAAAAAAAAATTTTTTTAAATAATTTTTCGAAATCTCAAAATTTCAAAAATGTATTCTCAACGGAAAATCACTTAAATATAAGCTATGAACAATATATGAGCTTTTGGGACCGTTTCTATAGAAAAAATTATTGTCGAAAATTTTTTAGCCCACCGAAAAATGAGAATTTCAAAACAATTTCACAAATCGGCTATAACTCTCAGATATTGTTCACTACTCATATGCGAGTGATTTTCCGTTGAGAATACATCATTTGAGGCTCAGATATTCGAGTTATAAATTTTTGAAATTTAGAGATTTCGAAAAAGTGACTTTTCACATTTTTCGTGTTTTATCGATATCACAACCCTATAACATCAACACAAATACTTAATAACGATAAATGGAATATAAATCTGATGTGAAAGTGACTGAATCGTTTCGAAATTTCGAAATCTCTTGTCATCGTTCTCCCGCCAGCCTCCGAGAGAGCCTCGGTCGGGGAGCTGCACAGTCCGGCGTCGTGCTCACATAGCCGTGCGGATTTCACTGCCATGAGTGATTTTGCACGTAGATGCCGAATATGACGCCGTTCGCCTTATTTTCGAGCAAATCTGGACGGATCTGGCACAGCTCAAAAAGTCCAATTTTGTGAAACTGTGTGATTTGGGGTTATCGAGGATGGTGAAGGCGATGGGCATATTCATTTTGTCCAGACGTTTTTTTTTGTTGTTCACTGTACGATGAACATTCATCGAGTTATAGTAATTGGAATGGTAGAACATAAAAAATCGATAATGAGTGAAATTTACCAAATCAAGTGGATTGACCTCAGACCCTCAATGGTACATCAACCAACTCTGGTGGTAAGACACTTTGACCAAGCAACATGGAACAATACCGGTTCGAATAATACTTTTCGAATTAGGACATTTCGCACAATTCATTTCGAGCAATGCCGATATTTCCAACAAACCGATATTTGAAACAATACCGAACAATAAAAATACGAAAATAACTGTGCGAATTGCCCTAGTTCGAAATGTCCTAATTCGAAAAGAATTGTGCGAATTGTCCTGATTTGAAATGTATTGTGCGAAATGGTATTATTCCATGTTGTTTGGTCGAAGTGTCTTATCACCCCAACTTTCATCAAAATCGGTTACAGAAAGTTTTTCCTAGCGGAAAAATCGGTCCCTTTTCCTGCAAAATAGCAGAAGATCCGTGATAATAATACTAATACGAAAAATTTCACTCTCTATATAAAATAAATTCAGAGACATGATGCATTTGGTTTAAAAATATTAGATATGATACCTCCACCATGGTGGAGATATGAATGAAGATTCATTCTCTGAATCTGTCCGAGATGATTGAGAGGGACTGGGCATCTTAAATAGATCACTCATCCATCACATATCCAGTTCCAATCACAAGATAATGATCAACGGAAGTATACCGATTGTCTACCACAAGATTTAGAGCCAGTGTGAACATTTATAACCAATTAATAAACATTCTTTGAAGAAGTATTTAATAACAATTCATTTACAACAAATGAATATAAGAACTATAGAAAAAAATTCAATCGAGATCAAATGATTCCGTTATAAGCTATGCTCAAAAAATAAAACAACAAGGGGGGAAATGAGTATTAGTGGTATTATTATTCAATCAAATTTCGCAGAAATCTGAAACTCCAAGTAATTTCAATAATCATCCATGGCAGTTGATATCAAAGGGACATTTCCAAAGATTCTGGCGAATCTTTCAAGTGCATCGATGGTTGGAACAACGTATCGAACAAGAATTGTATGATCCATATCTAGAATGAGCATGACATTATGACTAATGGAATGATGATGGATGAGCCTACCATCGAATGGTCCGTCCATTCTCAATTCCTTCACTCTTCTTTCTTCTCTTTTCACGCACTTTGCCTCTTCCAATAGACCCATCAACTCACTCACACAAATGGGCTGGAGCACGAATTCGAATCGGAACCTCAAAAGGGCATGAGTCTCAATCCCTCTCCCACCCCCCCTCCCTCCCCCTCCCTCTCCTTCCTCCCCTCCCTTGTCTGTACCTGAGTGCCTCTTGAGTGATGGCTGGCTGTGCTACAATAGCAACAAGAACAGATTCAGCCATCCATCTGAGAGTAGATAGGCAGATTGATCCATCGGGAAGAGACCACGGACGGGGAACAACACGCATTCCATCCACTTCACTGAAAAGAGGCAAGGGATGAGAAGGGAAGGGAGGGGGAAGGGAGGGGGAAGAGGGAGGGGGGGGGGAGGGGAGTCCCTGACATTGTCCATTCGAAGACATGTCTCATCAGTATCCATCTCTTCTCATCAATTCCTCCCTCGAATATGAAGCATCTTCCTTCCATCTCGGTCAATATCCTACAATAATCAGATTCATCTGGCGTTCTTCCGAAAGAGATCATCCACCCATCATTCCAATACGTCAGTTAAAGATGGATACTGAGTTATTAATCAAGAACTCAGATTGTTTCCTTGTGCCTAGGTACTTCGAATATTCTCAAAAATATACACAAATTTTAATCAAATTACTCAAATTTTGCATACTTTTTACAACTGACGGCTCTCATCGGGGATTATTTTCGTGCGTATCTATCATACATAAATGAGTACCTAGCGTCCTTATCTTCTGAATGCGCTTGTGACCTTGGGTCCCCCGAGACTTATTAGTTGTCACGACTCTAAAACCTACAGGCATTTATCGAAAATGATGCTTGCATGAATTGTTTTCAACTGTGTATGTTAAGAGTTGCGAATGTCTAGTGTCATGCCAAATATGATTGAAAAGATTTGTCACAGCATCGCTCACAAGGAACAAAATATGAAAATTTGATAAGCATAAAATTAGGAAGGGCAATGGGGTATTAATAACCAAACCTAATGTTTATTTCTCATACTTCGCTTATCGAATCGAGTGTGCTGAATCTAACAACTGCAAAGAAGCCATAAAATCAATAATATAATTTAAAATATAGCGATTTAACAAAATATTTGACTGCCTATCTACCGTAATCGATTTTGTCGCGTTAGCGCGAATTTATTACTAGAAACAGATAATTCTGTTTTAAGCATATTTTACCATTATTTTTGTTTATTTTTAGGTATGTCAATTTGAGAACTAATGAATGCGAGTAGAGTACAAGCAAATTTGTGAGCAAACGATAATACCTGAACGAGAATTCAGTGATATTCGAAAACAATGAAGTGCTATTTTCGAAGCCGCTAAGCGATACTTCCGACTGATAGTAGCTAATCAATTTCACTATCAAATGACTCTCCAGCACCCATAGAACAAGCTGTGAAAGGCCTATTCGGTGGAGCGAAGAAACAACGACGCGATAGTGAAGAAACTGCAGAAAACAGCGAAAATACGTGATTTTGGAGCTTTAAAGCTGTAGAACTATAGACTGACAGTTTAGGGATATGTTTGTGACCGTACATCGGTCTATGACCTAACGAATGTTTCATGAAAAGGCTATTCGGTGGAGCGAGCATTAATGGAAGTTGAAGGTCAATAAAAATGCTCAAAATAGTGCACCCTTCACATGAAGATTTAAGCGTGTCTTTGAGATATCAGATTAAAGTATGTGTACTATTGAGTAAATGGATCTATGAAGCACCTCTATTCATAAAATAAATTGCTTATTCACTGCAATTAAGGGCTCGGTTATTTTGGAGTTTAGGCCGGACATCGATATCACCGATCCGGCCCAAACTTTTTTCCTGTATACCCCCATGGGTCCCCATCACCAAAAGGGACACTATATGGTCCAGATCATTGAAACATAAAAATGGCGAAATATCGACTCTTTGAAAACTCGAAAATCAGATAAAAATAATCTGGGTACATATATGCCTAACCAACAAAAACACGTTATAAGTTGGTCCGAGATTTCAATCGCAAACTGATTTTTTCAACTTTCGAAAATGGTTTTTGAATTTAAAAAAAATCCTTATGAGAAAACGCCCACATCGAGTACTTTATTTCTTGTGTTGACAGTTTGACATTAAATTGATGTTTGAACAAGTTAGTAAACATCAATTTCAGGTCAAAGTGTCAACACAAAAAATGAAGTACTCGATGTGTGCTTCAAAATGAGCACTATATTGATGAGGTTTTTGAGAACTTTTTTTTCAAATGCATCTTTCAGGTCTATAGATCTGAAAAGGGGCCCTTTTATATTTAACTCATTAAGCTTATTCGACGTAGAATTCGATGCTCTACAAGATGTACTTAGTGCCGCTTTGCGATTTTCTCATTTCAATTTTCACAATTTGAATTTCCGAATTTTATATTTTCATGGTACTAACTTGTACTAACTTGTTCAAACATCAATTTAATGTCAAACTGTCAACACAAGAAATAAAGTACTCGATGTGGGCGTTTTCTCATAAGGATTTTTTAAAATTCAAAAACCATTTTCGAAAGTTGAAAAAATCAGTTTGCTATCGAAATCTCGGACCAACTTATAACGTGTTTTTGTTGGTTAGGCATATATGTAATATTGGCATACTAACTTTGGACCCAGATCGTTCGGTTATTTTTTATCTGATTTTCGAGTTTTCAAAATTCGATATTTCTCGCCATTTTTATGTTTCAATGATCTGGACCATATAGTGTCCCTTTTGGTGATGGGACCCATGGGGGTATCCAGGAAAAAAGTTTGGGCCGGATCGGAGATATCGATGTCCGAGGGCAACGGCCGAATCCTCGAAAATAACGGAGCCGGTCTCTTAAAGTCGGAATTAATTTTCAAATACAAGCCATTTAAAAATCAGTTCTCGATTCGCGCGAAACCTTTGAAGAACTTCTGTAAGAAAATTTGTCTTGGAACACACGTTTCCCTCCCTACATAAAAATTCCAGGGTGCTATCATCAAATGAAAATGCGCGATCGAAAGTACATTAGATGCACTCGGGGGGAGGGGGGGGGGGGGGGTGACATTTCTGCAACGGGTCATAATGACTCATAACTTATTTTGTATTGTGCGAGTCCTAGAATCATGGAATCCGTGTCTTTGTGATCAGCGTCGCTCCCTCTATCGCATACAACCAGGTTCACTCATCTATTGGTCCTACAAAATAAGATCTACACCGTTGCGGAAATGTCCTATCCCCATTTATAAAGAACCAGCTGGCTTCACATAAGCTTAGATTGTGTGCCCATTAGTGTTGTTTATTCGAGTGCCAGGCGAATTTCATTTCCAAACCTATTCGCGAATGCAATTTTTCTTTTTATTTTCCTTTTCATTCAATGAAAAGGAGAAAACCACTCGCGAATGATTTTGCATTTTATTCGCGAATAATTGATCTTCTCTGGGCTGTTGTTCGCGCGGCCAAGAGTGAGAAATGATTGGATAATGCCGAGTCATTGTTCGCGAATGAATGCTTTAATTCATTCGCGAATAACACACGCGAGTGACCGATCATTCGCGATTAGAATCGAGAAATGTATTCGCGAATGAATTTCATTCGCGAGCAATCTCTGAGAAATCATTTGCGAATGCGAATTATTGGATCTAACAAGACTAGTGCCCACACTGAACGTTGACACGACTTCCAGACCGGACATGCACACACAGACACACCTTTGCGCTTATGAGATATGTATAGATTTGTAAACACTTGAAGTAAAAATAAGCGAAACTTATGGAATAATGATATCATCAACTTACTTGGAGAGTGTTTCCCTCTCCATTCCAGTCTTCTCTTCTATATTCTCCTGACTCATTCCATTGAAATCTGCTTCATTCAGACATTCGTACACTTCTCGTATCAATTTACTCTCAAAGAGGACTCAATCAATCTAATCATTCCATTGGAATGATTTGGAATGGATCCTCCTTCCCTTCTCAACTCACCTCATTGGCACTAACTCCATCTACAACATCATCAATGGTGGGAATTGGTTGTGGAAGGGCAAATACTCTTGTCATTCCTCTGACAATCGATTGGACCGAGGGTAGATCCTCTCCCATCAATCCATTCTCATCATCCATACCCGCTCCCAAGGCGACTTCTATCCTCTCCAAGTGCAGATCCGCCCCTCAAATACTTTTCTCTTTCTCCTTCTTCTCTTGCTTCTCTCACCTTCCAGATATCTAATCTGCTTGGTTACATTCTGCTGTTCACTCTCCATCAATCCACCCGCATCGAAATAGAGAAGGATGTCATCATCCACCGAGAGAAGCAACTCCTTCTGTCACAACACACTCGGTACACAATCAACTTGTAATTGTATACGTCGTTTGATATCTATCATATACACAGTATCCTTCATATCCACAGATGAATTACAGAAAATGGCGTGGTTTGCGAACATTCATTTCGAATACAACATCGTAGGAGACCTTTAGTATTTTGCATGAGAAAAACTACATGGTAATTTTGCGTCTAAAAACCATTTATTAAATTAAACCGTTGGTTTGACGGTACCTATTCATCTGTGTGCATACGCCTGATATCTCTCGCGTCTATCATACTGCGTAAACAAAGCCAAACAAATGAACAATTTGTACCTTTTTTAAAGTCGAGGAATACACGCGTAAAAACTTTTTTGTTTTGTTTACCCCGATTTACGGGAATCGGACGGACATGTCACGATTAATTATTCCTAGAAAAATAAAAATTAAACTAGAGCAATAAATATGAAAATTGAAAATAAACTAGGGATTACGGTATGTCCAGGAATTCACCGTGGAATGGCCGTTCGGTTGTCGTAAATATGGCTAGGGGAAAGTAATAAACAAAAATTGGAATAGCATATTCGTCGACTTTCAAAAAGGAACAAATTGTTCATGTGTTCGATTTTTGTATACGAAGTACCATTGGGTACCTTCCTATGGAATGCTCCCAGACTGGCCATTATCACTCCAACATCATCTTCAGTCATATTCGTCATTTCTTCCTAAAAATGAAAATGAGTATTCAATGGACTCATTCCCACTAATACCGAATCAATTCTCTCCAGCTGTTGGAATGTCAGATCGATGATATCGGGATGAAATCGATGAGAGAAGAACGTACGGAAACTTAAGCAACACAGGGGTTAAGTAGCACAAGTATCTCATTATCCCCATATCTTATTCGGAGGCATTCCTTCCACAAAAGACAAAGATGCATGACTCACTAGTAGGATAGTGTGGCATTGCTCTTGTGATTGAACTTGGCAGAGAGAGGGTCATTCGATCTCACTCGAGACACCAATCCATCGGAACGGAACATCTAAATAACATCCATCAACAATCCAGTACTTTGAAAATTAAATGAAAACAATAATAAATATATGTGCGGTAGATGAGAGTGGATGGAGATGCTCACATGGAGAGATTGGTGTAGGATATTGGCTGATATCTGTTCTAGCATTCTCTCACTGTGTCCAGGTGTATTGGACTGGATGAGAGTACCCTGGAACAACTATTCCCATCCATCACATTCATTCAATTAGCAAGTATTCATTTAAAATGGGCGATGCATACCATGAGTACATTCGTGGCCACACAATGACTGAGACTCTCTTTCGAAGAGGGTGCCTCAATACACATTCATAACTATTTCAGTCTCACACATACCATAACCCGATGGATCAAGTTCATACCGTGCTCCTTGCGGGTCTAACGGGTCCTCCAGTGGGCTCAGTCGATATCTCCACATTGGAATGATCCAGGAACTTCTCGAATATTCCATCAGATGCACTCACTCCAGGCATTGACTGAGTCTCACTGCAATCCCTCTCTCTCTCTCTCTCTCTCTCTCTCCTTCCCTCTCTTGATTCTACCTGAACAAGAGTCGATTGGCAATGGTGAATGCATTCTTGAAGAAAGAGGTCTTTGCCTCTAGAGTAGTCAGTGGATTGGAGGCCAGTTCAAGACGGAGACTACGCATTTCCTAGAAGAGAAGAGAGGAGATGAGAGGGGATGGGAGGAGAAGGGGGAGGGGGAGAGGGAGATAGTGACTCACAGGGAAGGTGGATAGATTCCTGACGATTCTCTGTAGATAGGCCAATCGATGGGATCTCACCATCTCTCTCACTCCAGCTGCCATCAGACTCTGCACACAATATCTCTTTATTCCCTCCAACTCCTCCCCCCCCCCTTCCTTCTTCCTACTCACCTGAACTGTCTTACTCCTCGATTCGGGCACATATTCATGCATAATATCACGTAGAACAGCGGGGTTGAGCCAGAATCGATAGACTGGATTGAGGAAGAAGCCAACTGCACGAATAAGGATCAACTGCAATGGGTAGAGTGAGGGGAAGAAGGGGGTTGGGGGGGGGGGGGAGTTGGGGGGAGGGGGTGAGGGGAGAAGGGGGGCCTACCATGTCTCTCTCCCTAGAGTTGAATCGACTCCTCACGTGCATTCTATTCTTCTCCGATAGGATATCCACTGGATCGAGAGGTCTCTTCTTAGCCGATGACTGCAATTCCATCTCTCCCCCCCCCCCTCTCCCCCCACCCCCTCCTCTCACCTTGGGCGTTCCCTCCAATCTCTTCTGCTTCTTCGGTTCTAATGCCATGGCTGTTCCCGATCGGATATTAATCGATGGTTCAATCATTTCTCTCTTCACCTACAATCATTCCATTCTCCTCCCTTTCTTACCTCTCCCCCCTCCCCCCTCCCCCTTTCTTCTCTCACCGTAGCCTTCTTCTTCCTCAATAATTCCATATCAGATGGCATCAATGATCGTACGAATGAACTCCATTGTTTCTCCAATCTCATAACTCTCTCTTCAATGACTCCCTTCATTGACTCAGTGTGACGACGATATCGAGAGATGAACCTGACCATGCTTCTCTTCTTCTCTCACCATGATCCTTCCCTTCTCCCTCAACAATAGACTAGACAATGGCAATTCTCCCCACCAATTGACCACTGAATGGGGTCGTAGATTGGGTTCCCAATGCCGTGAGAGATGACTGAAATGGAGAGATCGAGAGACTCATCTCTTTCTATACCAAATATAAATAAATTATACATACACGCATATCTTTGAACTGAATCCAGCACATCCATCTCGTGCTCCCATTGGATCTGCCCCCTGTTCAGCCTGGCAATTGGACATCATCATCTTCCCCCCCCCCCCTCTCCCCCTCCTTTCCCCTTCTCCTCTCACCTCATCGATTGAGTATGAGATGGGTGTTTTATCAACAGTTCCAATAGAGAATGCTCTTCCAATGGGAGTTCCTCCTTCTCCCTCTGCCTCAGATCGGAAAGAGAGACGAGTTGAAGCAACCACAGCACGGAGATGATGCCAGTATGTGTAGACGTCATTCTGATTCAGAGAGATCAATCATTGAGGGGGGGGGGAGGGGGGACTCACAACGTGTTCAAATGAATAATCATATCGATTATATCTGCTGAGGGGAGGAGTCACACACTGGAATCCCTTCTCGGAAGTAGATGTATCGTAGAGTTGACCCCTCTGAAAGGCATTCCCTTCCCTCTCCCCCTCTCTCTTCTTCTTCTATCCCCCACTAGTCATCATACCTCTCCGACGAAGAACATTGTAGTGAAGGATGAAATGAATCTATGTTGAGTGGGATTCTCTCCAATCGACATCAATCCCATATGGGACAGCATTATGCACACGTGCTCTACCTGATAGAGAGAAAGAGAAGAATGAGTGGCCCCCCTCACCCTCCTTCTCTCTCTCTCTCTCTCTCTCTCTCTACCTGCTTGGCGACTCTCTTGTCATTCATGAGGACGGCTCTCAATTTCCTGGATAGATCTCCAATGAGAGTGTGACGACGAAGGGGATCAGTCAGATATTCCATCATCGCCCATTTCTACAATCAATCCTCCTCTCTTCTCTTCTCATTGAATGGAGGGGGGGGGGGGGCTCACAGGGATGACTCCACTTGGTTTGCACACCAGAACGAAGAGAGAAAGAGGAAGGGCTGCCATGAGATCTTGCACCTATACACGTCACGCATCATCAAGAGATGGGGGGGGGGGGGGGGGGGGGGGGGGGAGGACTCACCATGAACCATCCAGGTGGCCTCCCTTCATATCTGCATCGAGGAATAAATCTAAGAGGACTCTCCTCATCCACCATACTGAATTAAATTATTCACTATTAGAGGAGGAACAAGGGGGGGGGGGAGGGGGGGGGGGAGACTAACACAGGAATGTGATCGTATTCGGTCTCCTTCCATTCATTCACTAGTCTTCCAGGAGGAAATCTATCGAACAAAGTAGGACGTTCTCTCTGAAATTCCATGTGGGGGTGAATGGGATAGAGAAAGAGGAGTGGTCTAACCTGAGATCCCCTCGTTAGTTGGAATGCCACTTCATGAATGATCATGTATCGTATCATCTTTGATTGATATCCCAATTGATTGCCTCTATCAATTGTTCTCTTGGTCATCTTAACTCCTTCTTCTCGTTCATCCTCGCCATTCTCTTCCTCTTCTTCTTCTCTCCATCTCTCACTTCTTTCATCATCTTCTTCATAAATCTCCTCACTATCAGAGTCTTTCCCTCTCTTCTTTGCTCTTTCCTTCCTTCCATTCTCTTCATTCGCCACTCGATTCGCCTGTAATCTTCATTCCTAACCCCTCCCCCTCCCCTTGGCAGTCAATGGTCTATATCTCACCTGAACTCTGAACATCTCATATCTCTCCTTGATTCCCACAGATCCGCTCTCTTGCAGTTGAGATTCCAATTCATTCTACAACTCCTTTCTATTCCCTCAATCCCTCTTCCCCACGACAATTTTTTTTAAACCAGTGAAAAATAGTGAAGCCAAAACTACGGTAATGCGGTCCAAATGTTTGCCTGCAACACTATATGGTTTTCCTAAGAGACTGTAGGGTTTTGATGAGCATCTGGTTGATCGTGAACCTCTATCATACACCACCCGCTTCTCCCTTCATTTTGAGGATACAGTATCCTGTCTCTATGTTCTCCCTCTCCCTCTCTGACTAACCAGTAATTGTTCTTCCTCCTTTTCTGCCTCTTCCTTCAATCCTGCTGCTTTCAATACCCTGCAACACTCCCTTTCCCTCTTCCCTCTTCGTCCTCTCCCCCCTCCCTTCCCCTTCTTCTTCTCCCAACTATCATACTGATCTATCTCCTTCTATTGGAATTCACACTCACTTAGTTCCCAATCGATACTGTCCATGAGGGAATATTCTGGCTTCTCTATTGTATTCCTCAACAGTTGCTTTGATTCCCTCCACTACTTCAGTCCCATCTGGATCATCGATATCTCGATGCGTCACGATTGTGATCTACAACACTCATATCCTCAAGGGGAGGAAGGGAGGGGGGGGGGAGGGGGGAGACTGGCCTTCTCCTCTCCGAGTTCCTTATTGTACACTCTAATGAGTCCCTCTCTCTCCAGTGCAATCAACACCTTCATCATCGACTTCTTATCCACCTACAATCATCATTTCTTCTATGGGAGAATATTATGCGACTCGATCAAAGTACACGCCGATCCGCATGACTCCACTAAGGAAACAAAGAGTGAACGAGATCAGCTACCCTGTGATGGATGGGGAGAGGACAGTCTATCTACCCTCACCTGATATGGATATCCCTTCTTCTCTTCAATTTGCTGTATCAATTTCATCATTTTGTGAACGGTAACGATAACTCTGATTGAATGAGTCAATTCGACGACACTGAGAAGACGAGCGAGAGAGACATCAGAGAGACGGAGTGTGCCTGATCACAACCATATCATCCTATTTATCTCTATTATCATTATGAGCGTCTACATGCATATCAACTAGGGATGTCGTTTCGGTTTCGGTTTCGGTATTACCGAAACCTTTTCTACAGGCACGTGCAAAATTTCGGTTTTCGGAAAATTCCTGTACACAATTTTCGGTAATACCGAAAATTTCGGTTTTGATTCGGTAATGGGCTCATATCTCGCTTCAAACTCAACGGGGGACCTTGGGAGCAGGGCTGGGTTTTTTTGAATTTTTTTTCAAAACATTTTTGATCAAAAAATTCAAAAAATTGTCTCAAAAATTTTTTAAATTCAAAATTTTTTGAAATTTTCTTATCTGGCTCAAATTTCGTCCAAATCTCTTCAGAAACACATTTTCAATTTAGCATGATGCAGATTGGTTGGACAGATGATCCATCACTCTTGTGCAGAGGTATTGCGCCCTAATCAAATGTTCATTTTCTGTTTACAATAGTTGTTATTCTCACCACGATTATTGAATGTGCTACAGAAGCTCAAATCCACAGAAAACAGACTAAATAATTTGAATTTGGAATTTTCCGTTACAAAATCATGCCTGAAGTGATCAATTTCAACAAAGAGTGACCGAAAAAATTTTTATTGAATTTTTTGAAAAAAATTCAAAAAATATTTTTTGATTTTGAATTTTTTGAATCGGTCAAAAAATCAAAAAATTCAAAAAATCAAAATCAAAAAATCCCAGCCCCGCTTGGGAGAAGTGTCAGTCTACCTCCCATGCAAAGTTTTATAAAATTTTAGATTTCATAATCACTATGAAATCATCACGTTTTCGCTCATAACTCGCTTCAAAATCATCGGAGACTTGGGAAAGGTACACAACGACTTAACAAATTTTAGATTTCGTCATCATTACGTAATTTTCATATTCTCGCTCATATCTCGCTTCAAAATGATCGCCTGAGGCCAAGTTCAGTATCATTTTTTAAAGCTCGTCGAGGGGGTTCGAATGGTACTAAAATTGGCATCATATGATCACTGTGAAGCGCGTTATGAGCCAAAATGTGAAAAGGTGAAAAATTACGTAATGATGACGAAATTTCGAATATGTTAATCTTTGTGTACCTTTCCCAAGTCTCTCCGATGATTTTGAAGTGAGTTATGAGCGAAAAAGTGACGATAGTGATGACGAAGTCTCAAAATTTGTAAATCTTTGCATGGGAGGTGAAATGAGACTTCGCCCAAAGTCCCCCGTTGAGTTTGAAGCGAGATATGAACCCATTACCGAACAAAACCGAAATTTTCGGTATTACCAAAAACCAAAATTTGTACAGAAACCGAAAAATAGGCGAAATTTCGGTAATAAACCGAAACGACATCCCTAATATCAACCATTCATTTGGTTCATTCTCTCCTATCTTTTCTAATGAATAGCCATATCCATTCATTGACTCACTCAATCCACAATCGGGGAATTTGATGATCTGTCCCATTTTGAATGGGCAACTTCTTCCAATCAAAGCTTCCATCTGGGTGTACAGCTTGGTGAACTTCTCCGGTTCCGTTGCTTCTTTCCAGAAATATCTGAACAACAAATTCATTCGTCTCATTATTAACGTGATAAATGTCAATTGTGGTGTGAAAGGCATTAATTTCACCTGATACTTCTCACTTTTCCCTCCATTTTTTGGAACTGCCCAATATTATCTGGGTACAGTTTCACTATCGTCTGAATATTGGCAGAAACTCTGCGATTCCCTCCCTTAAATGATAAACTGTTAGGATATAATTGGGGGAAGGAGGGAGCATCTTTCCTTAGTAGTAGCATTAATCCTCAATCTTCTGGCTATTTCATTCCTTCCCATTCCCTCTCCTCCACTCTCTCGAATAGCATCTCCAACAATATCACTGGATAGACGGAATAGATATTGGGGAGACCAGTCGAACGAATACGGTAAGTAGTGAGCTGCAAAATTTACTCCAATCAATAATCATGCACAGTTACAACGCTATTTCACAAATATCAAATTCAAAAATAGCCAATCGTTTGCCCCATGATTATGACTATTCATCACAGTTTCTTACCCAAAAACAATCTACTCACAATTGCTGATATTTTCTAAATCTCCAGAGGTAGTCGGTTCATTCAGCAGATGGACTTTTTCAACATTTGTGATATTGTTTCTCCTCTTGCTAAACATGTTGTCTCGGCGTGTTTCCTTGGAAAAGACCTGTGTTAAACTGGACAGATCAACTAAGACTGGGGATACCTCGTCTTCCGACGTGTCAATGTGCATGCTCGCATCAAAGTCATCATCCTATAAGGGGTCACTCATTCTCTCCTCTAATCTTCCATCCATACCTTATCAGATGGTATCTCCTCACTCCAATTCGAGTCCACTCTCCTTCTCTTCTTGCTCGTTCCTATTATTGGAGTCTGCTTTCCTCGCTTACCGCCCATTCTTTAAAAAAGGTAGCACATTCAGCACTTATTCATTAACAAGAAAAAAATCGAAGTATCAAACAGGTCCCGAACCAGTAGCACTCAAATATTGCCAACACTATTTGATTAGAAAACTTCTTCATTAACCAGCACATAATTTATATGAATGAAAGTAGTATACATACAAAGGGAGGTCGCGTACTCAACTAACTCAGAGTTTTGGAACGAGACTTAGTGGGACCCAGAGGATCAAATTCCAAGAATTTCTACATATTCCAACTCTGCTGGCGACTCTTCTTAGAATTTTCTCCTCAATCAACCCCACTAGGTCACGTGTGGAAACACCGAGTTGAATACGCGACCTCCCTTATTAGGAGGAACAAAGTGGCAAACATCAATCTATACTACTATATAAAGCGCAAACGTCTGCCTGTGCGGATGTTCGGTTTGGACGTCCTGCCAACACACAATCTAAGCTTAGGCGAACAAAGGTTATGTGAGGCGCGAAGCGACGAACACCGCCAATGAAAACCGCTGGTATTGTATATAACACGTGAATATGAATGAGAGAAGCGTCAATGAGTCTCCATCTTGACTTCCTCTTTCACTCCATTCTTCTCTTTATGCAATGCCTCTCTCTTTCTAATCTTCGTCATCATCTCGAATACTCCTGTCACAGTCTTCTCCACGTTACAACTCATCTCAAATGTATATATAAGGACCTTTGCGATAAGAACACACAAGTTAACAAAAGGGATCAATGGGCTGGAACATTTTAAAAAAAATCCGATTAGCTCAAAAGTTGGCCCGTGGGGAAATTTTTGATTCTGAATCGACTGACGTTTTCAGTTTTTTGTTGTGTTTGTTTTCGATCTAAGCCTTCTGAACCCGCACGACCCGACGTCAATTTGACAAAATCGTTTTCTGTGATTAAAAAAAAATGGTCCGGGAATGTGATTAAAAAACCGTGCACAATATCGGATTGGCCATATATCTCGCGTACCCGACTAGGGACCACCAAGTAAAATTTTAAAGTTACTCTAAAATTTCTTTTTATTTGCATTTGGATCATCGGGAGTGCAGAATTAATTAAAAATTACTCAGATTTCTATGAAAAAATTAAACCAGCGAGTTCTGACCTACCCGTCTAAACCCCGCTCCTCTTCACGGCACCCGGAACTCCGACATAGAACCAACGAAAACGTCTTGAGCGAACTTCGGCTACAAACTACAAATGCAACAACGAATGTCGTTGCCTGAATCACGCACGCGTGAGTACAGTATCCCACGTGAGTACAGTATTCAAGTTCCCTGATTTTAACGTTCCGTGCACTAGTGTCGCAAAGTGAGCGTGACTTTCGCGGGACATCGGTGTGAGACCAACGGTTCATCGTGATTCAGGATCAACTTTCTACTGTACGATTTTACTTTCCCGGGTGAATTTGCTTGAATTCCCCTGATGTTTTCGGACGTTTTATTTTTCCCTATGTCGGCGGCCCGGTTGCCTTGCCTCTTGGTGCAGTCACGCTCGAAATCGGTTCGGTGGGTCATGGCCACCATTTGCGAAATTCAAACACTTTTAATTTCATTTTTCTTGGTAGCATTAAATAAAATGGCGCCTTCGGGCTCATAATTGATCAATATATTGTGAATTTTGTCGGTGTGAAGGTATCAGTCAGTAGAAACGTGCGCAAGGTATAAGGTATCCATGGGAGTATCCCGAGTTAGAAAAAGTTTGAGAAAAATTACTTGAGAAGTTTGATTTTCATAATATACGATTTGAGAAAAAAATATTTGAGAATTAATTTTATCGGAAAATAAATTTTAAAAGAAAAATCACAGAAATTAAAATTAAGAAAAGTCATTTTGGAATACACTTTTTGAGAAAGTGTCATCAAAAATAACCGGAAGATGTGAAGATTACTGTAGCCGGGAATTATCGCATGAAACGTTAAAATGATTAAACTTTATTGTTTTGCCTATTTTTTTGGTCTAAATTGAAGGGATTGCGATTAAATAAAATATTAAAAGAAAGAGAAAATGCGAAACGTTCAAATTCACAACTTTTAGAAGGCGAGTATACATTTAGTGCGGGATACTGTAGCTTCTCAATTCACCGGTTCTGGTTAAAAATTTCTGAAAATGCACTTTCTCAAAAACCACATTCTGAACTGACTTTTCTGTTCTTTTTTCTGAAAATCTACTGTATCCATGAGTGAAGCCGAGGACAGTAGTGAATTTAACTGTATCTCTATTTCTAATGCACATATTTCGTACTCCAATCAATGGTTCATACAAACACAATACACAAAATATAAGAACAGATCAACAAGGGATTTTAATCACTCGTTGAACGGTCTATTTTTTTTTGTTCCATCAGTTATTTGACAAGGTTTGCCTCCAGTGATCTCGGGAAAAACTTGCCAAAAGTTCGAGTCCTGCACACTGATCACACTGAAATCAAAACCCGGAAGGCGCATCGTGAAAATAAGGCGTTAGCTAATTAAAAGGGAGGAATTCGCAAAGTATGCAATTTTCACGATGATGGTACGTTTTGGAACATCCATTTTGGAACCCTCGAAGATGGCCGTTTTGGAACCTTCCCAAAAGAACGGAAAGATGGTTCAGAACCCTTATTTGAATACAGGCGACGTTTTTATACTCTCCGATATTGAATTGCTAGCCACCCGTATTCAAATGATGATTCAAACCCGTCTTTCCGCTCTTTTGGGAGGGTTCCAAAACGGCTATCTTCGAGGGTTCCAAAATGGACGTTCCAAAACGTACCATCACCAATTTTCACGACGATTTAAAACATGTTTGCTTCCACAGGATTTAAGTTCCCGCATTTCAACGTTTCCCACTCCATGACACGACCTTTGCCGGCTCTGATTCTAACTTTTCCGGTTCGGTGGTCCCTAGTACCCGACAAGAATGAAATTCTCTAAGCAATATCTCCCGATCATTTTAAGGTCTTGGGTGAAGGATTTAACCTCTTTTGTACTGTATTGGATCACTTTTGGTGCGGCGAACTAGCCTTTTACACAAAAATGAATCTTGAAAGAGACGAAAGGGTCGAAAGTTTTATTCTCAAAGATACCTGTTTTTTTGTTGGATTTTTTGCAAGAAAGATTTTTTAGGAAGAAAAAATCACATCCCATGGCTCGTGTACTTACGATCTCATCGGCATATAATATTATATAAAGATTATAATTATCCTAGTTTTTGCAATAGCCCAACTGACTGAAAATAGTGAAATATAGTAGATGACTTACAACATTGGTTTCATCGACATAGTTGAGTATTGGTTGGATGGAGTACTCATTAGTTCTTCCAGTTGTATTCCCTCCATCGGGAGTATACGATCGGTCCAACTTAGACATCATCTTAGATGTCTCCATCACGATTGTCTGCAAGAAGTCTTCATTTTTGGGTATTCCCCCCCCCCCCTCTCCCTCCATCTCACAAGTGCCTGTTCCACTTGATCACATACTGCCATGAACTCGTTGTAGTCTCTAGTGTATTTCTCGTTCTGCTCCAACTGCAAATTAATATACATACAATACAAATGCAAATTGAAAAAAAAGTTTATGAATAATCCCTAATCAGAGGGGCAAAAGACGGCGGTGTTTTCAAAGAATAGATAAATATTTTGTTCTGCTAATGTTTTGTGGATTAAGATTCTCTTCTTTAATGAGAAGGGAGGGGGAGGGGGTTGTGAACGCACCGTCAGATTATCTCTATTCTTCAGGAGTTCGCCCATGCTCTTATTCATCTCACTGAATGACAATCGCAGATCCTGCACTCATTCAATAAATGGACCGTTTTAGTTCAAAGGGGAGGGGGAATACCTTGGATATGAGTTGCTTGCTGAGTTGCATTGGATCCATGAGGAATATTCCATCGTATGGCTGTGCTTCCTCTTCTTTTTTTTGTAAAGACTGAGATGATGATGAAGGAGCAGTGTGAGGAGTGGACGGATTGAAGGATACCGATTGAGGACCATGAGACAAGGGATTGAGAGATGGAGATGTGCCTTGAGTCAGACCAGATGGAGAAGGACCTTGGATCGAAGGAGGAGGAATCGGAGATCGACCATGACCATCCACTGAAGGAGATGGTCCCAAATGGGAAGGAATACTGAGGGATGAAGGGGAGGGACCCTCATTCCTATGTGACACTCCGGGCACACTCAGACCTCCCATCGAACCTCCATCTCCCGGCTGTCCCACTGAGCCCGGACCGGCTCCCAACAAAGATCCCGGCTGTGGTACTGAGAGAGGTCCTTGACCAGACATGGAACCAGGTTGAGGAACCGAGAGGGGACTCTGATTGGGCACTGAACCCGGTCCCCCTTGAGGAACAGACATTGGGCCTTGGGTTGGCACCGATCCAGGTCCCTGTTGAGAAACGGAGAGGGGATTCACTGATCCAGGCTGGGGAATGGAATGGGGACCACCCATGCCACTCATGTTGTATGGTGAACGGGCACCGAAGTTAGAAGCCAGCGAATTGTACACGTGAGGATTCATCCCTGATGGAGTAGCACTCTGCAATAAACCCAAGCTCGACGACCATTATTCATACAGATCATTATTTAAATGTAAATATGGAAACACTATTTACTCACCATTTGATAATGCTGACCTTGCTGATGTATATAAGAGTCGTTTGGCTGACCCATTCCGCTCAATCCATAATTCATCTAAAGAATGAGTATAAATGAGACAGAACGGCTCATACTTGGATGATGATACTCATCATCACGGGTTTCTATGTGATCGAGCTCTTTGTGCTGCTGAAACTCTCGGTATGAAAAGAACTTGCCATGCAAAAGAGAAGAAGATATTGGCAAACTAAAACCTGCATGGGTTGACTCCCTTGCTGGCCGGGCAATATCATCGGGTCTTGCTGCTGAAACATCATCTGATGCTGCTGTAAAGTCAGAATGAAAAAAAATGCCATGTAAGTTTGGAAATATGATATAATAAAGCTCTTGAAGCGATCAAGTTATAAACCTATTCGTACCTGCATCGGATGTTGATTTTGCTGATTCGGGTAACCTGACATTGTGTTGACCTAAGGAGAAATAAAAATAAAAGCAATTTGGCGGGTTTAGCAATATATTACAATAAAAGCGAATACTTTAACAAAGAAAATACGTGTGAAAAATTACCGGAAGCCTTCAAGCCCCTCATCAGGAATACTGTAGGTTTTTAGAGTTCACGGTTATGTTAGAGCACAATGTTTTTCCTTTTTTTTATTTTATTTATTTTATTTGTATTAATAATATTAAATATTATCAATATTATTATTTAATTAAAAATTGAATGCAATTGACAAAAGGAAATAGTTCATGGATGATGATGAAGTGATTTTAACAACGAAATGCATTCCCTACGACTCTGATTGATCCTTACCGATATTTTCTGAGATTGTGATCTTTCCCGGCATTGACAGACAATACACTGAGAGCACATGGAGTCATTTAATTGATTATTTGCGTGATCTACCTCTTATAGACCAGAGAACAATAAGAAAGGAAGGCTTAGAGATGAGATTCAGATACCGTAATATCCGGATGAATTGGGAGATGATCAATTGGTCTTATCAGTGACGGTAGCGTCTCGTGATCTACCTTTCTTTCATTCCAAACAATTCACAGTGCTGTTTCCATCTGGTCTTCGGGTCTATTTTCAGTGTATCTGCACCGATGGGGAATACCACTTGACCATCTCACAGAGTCAGGTCACAAAGGACAAGCAAAGTGCATGGGAATCAGAGGACAATTCCCACGGGTCTTTCTCACTCTCTCTCTGACTATCTCTTCAAACTCCTTGATCTCTCATTGAACAAGGAGAGAAATTCCCACGAGACCATGGGAATTCGAGGATTGTCCCTAGGGGAGGGCCATATAAAAGGGCCGATCCACGTACCCAGATTCATTTCTGCGCCATGCATTCGTGCCCCCAAGACGGATGCGAGTTCAAGTTTCGGGATTTCTACAATATCAATCGCCATCTCGCCTCATGTCACCAATGGACTCCGGATCAAGTAGCCGAGCTAAAGAAGGAGCGGGCTGAGACTGCCAAGAAGGTATCACATTTCTTTGTATTGTTCTTCTGTTTTCATCTAGTAGATAGATTATGAGGCGTTATGAGTTGCTGAACTGATACTCTCTCTATCCTGCTGTGTCAATAGCCTGTTAGAGAAACGAGAGAGTACGTGAAACTAAGAGACGCGAGACAGCAACTCTACTTTCTCACGGTTGACGTTCATCTAGTACTACATCTGAGATATAATTTGTCTTTTAGGAACGTCAAGCAGGACTATCCGAGAGGTGTCCCCACTGCGAGGAACGGTTCTCCACTTGGAAAGTCTGCCAGCAGCACATCAGAAGAGAGCACAAAGATAAGGTATACACACATTTTAGTTACTTTTCTCAATTTCGTCTGTGTATCATAGAACTGTTCTGTTCCTAATGCATTGTCTAGTTCTTCTGATGGAACATCCATGTTCCTCATAAGCTTGAAATAGCCATCCTCTCACTTCCATGGCGAAAAAATCAATTAAACTTGTTATTTGTTTCAGAATCCAGACTTCAACACCGTGCCCAATGGATGGCTGTGAGGATCGATTCGCATCTCGAGAGCATCTTGCTGGTCACTGTGCTGACTGTCATTGGACAGAAGAGACTCCCTTCCAAGTCGAGCAGAATGCATTCAATGATGAGGAGGAGTTCCAGGTACATTTCATTCGGTCATCTTTATACGGGAAACCTTGATTACGATATCTCTGGGTACGGTAGATTACTGTATCTCGTTGTGTCTGGTTACGGTATCGCTGAGTACGGTAGGTTACTGTAGTTTCAATTACCACAATGTTGAATAAATGATTTCAGGAGTGGAAAAGGAACTTCGAGAACTCGACGAAGTCATCTTTCACTGTCGAGTCTACTCAAGGACATCTGACCTACCACTGGTGCTCCAGGGGTAATCGAGATCGGAGGAAGGAGGACTCTCTCAAACCAAAAGTCGAAGAGAGACCAAGACTATTGTTCTGCGTTCTTCAATGTGAGTAATATCTCCTTCTCCTGGATAGCATTGAAATGTCTCATAATCTTACCTCTCATATTCTGATACCAATTGTTTCAGGTAAGACGGAACGTGGATGGGCCGATCTCCGTTCGTTTCTGCCGTGACCACTTCGGCCATGACATGAGCCTTGCAAAAGTCCCCATGAATCAAGCAGAGAAGGATCATCTATTCTCACTCATAGATCAGGTGTGTTATTCTCTCGTCGGAAAATCATCATAGTGTGCTGGTACTCTATTCAACTCTCTGACTCTCCTCAATTCACGTGATCTCTCGTTTCTCGGACTGTCTAGAGAATATGTGAATTGAGGAGAGTCTGTTCCGATCTGGCATCACTAATGCATGGTGATTACAGGGATTCGAGTTTTCGAGATTGAAAACCGAATTGAGAAATCACGGAAGAAGCAATCGTCTCTACTGGCTGAGTGAGAAGCAGATCAAGAGACACGTCTATCGTAGGAGGAATGCCGAGTTCCAGTTCTACAGCAATGACCATCAATCGGTTGTCGATCGATTCGAAGCCGGTCCGTTTCTCTCTCTCTCTTCTCTGACCATTTATAACACTAACAGAATGAGCAATATTATGTTTTATTTCATTCCTAGATGGAATTATCCTTTGTCGAAACTCCTTCTGAACTTTTCGAATTTCAGGTAATGACAAAGGACTTCGACTCGCACAGTATGACCCGGCTAATCCGAATAACACTCAATTCGGTGAGTTTACCCTCTTCCATTGGGTTGACTTCGAAGGATTGAATAGCATACCCACTGGCGTTTCGGATGAGATAATCTCCCCTGATTGCAGTGGTGATCACGGATGAACAAGTCGAGTGGATCAAGAAGTACGGTAGACGATGCATTGTGATCGATGACATATTCTCTACAACTCATCACTCTCTCCGTCTTCTCACTTTCCTCGTTCTCGATGACTACAATCGCGGACTTCCGGCTGCTCATCTCATCGCCTATTACATGACTGAGAAAGAAGTCGCCACGCTATTCAAGGTACATTCTAGGGATGACAAATTGGCATTGACCCTCCTCTTTTAGCATACTCTCTCGCCGATTAGGAAAAAAGAGAGAGAACGTGAAGAGCAGTATGGGCACCCCACAATAGGTGAGCATTCTGTCATTTCATTCCCTCTGACAATCGCGAGTGATATAGGAAAAATACTGAATAGTCTCGATTCAAATAGTTCAATATTTTCAGGAGAGGCTCTCCGGTCAACACTTCCATGATGAGCGAGGCCTATCACAAGGTGCTGAAGCACAAATGGATGCCAAAGCACGGGAACGCGAGAGTCGATGAGTTGGTGCATACTCTTCTCTGGGTGCCGGGGGAAATCGAGGAGGAACATGAGATCGAAGTGAGTATCAATTGAATTAGAGATGAAGATTTGGTCCCTTCAATTTGTGTGCTAGATCGATGGTGGGTAACGGTAGCGCTCGGATACTGTAGATGGATTACGGTGGTTAGGGAGTCTAATGATGATATGTAGATAGTATGGATAGATGTGGAAACTGCGTAATCTCACTCCAACACTCGTCATTTCCAGGATGAGCAAGGAATCTTCGAAGGGAAGTGTCGTCAGATGGAAAGCTACAGTCGACATCGTTCTGGTGCCAGTGGGTACAAGGATCAGACAGAGAAGATCGATAGAACGACTACTACCACATGGAGCATCCGATCTGAGAAGGGAGACTCAATCTACACTGTCTACACTGTTACTGACAGGGGAGCACACAAATGTGACTGCAGAGAGGTCAATCTGCATTGTTATGGGTCAGTCATGTCTACAAATCGATATTTAATATTCATTGTTATTGATTCGAATTTCTGACATCATGCTATGGTATCTTATTTCAGATGCCCAGCGTGTCCCCGTCGATTCGATTGCTCCTGTCCAGATGGAAGAAAAGCCGGAATAACCTGCAAACATGTCCATGCCTGTCTCCTCTTCTCATCTGATCAAGGTACTATTACCGTTCTCTCCATTAGATAATTCATCGATCAGATATTGATTGTGTTCGTATTCAGACGTCGCTGATCTACCGGTTCTTCCGCCCACGATTCAGGAGGTTCGGACCCGAGACATCAATCTCGTCCACGACTACTCCATGAATGAACAGGTTCGAATTTATCTTCCTCTCTCTCATTAATGCTGTATTATGCTTTTAATGCTCATATTTGAGGTTGAGCTGGATCACGGACAGATGGATGCACAAGTCAACGAGGAGGATCAGGCAGAGAGAGAGAGGCGAGAGAAGCGACAGAACAGAAGACGTCTCAAGCTTACACGAATGCATATCGTGTATGTTCACATTATTGACTTTGTTTCGGTTGTCATCTCTTTGTTTTTTGTTTTTTGTTTGTTTCGGTTGTCATGACTTTGTTTCGGTTGTCATCAGTGAGGGATGTCGGAGTGATAAATCGATTCGATTTTACCACTGATCACCGACTCGTTAGAGCTTCCATCTCATTCCCTCGCCGTTTCCCTTGGAGAAAGGAAACGACCGGTCAGGGTGATTCGCACCTCGAAAATGGACTGTTTAAACTCAGTCTACGATTAGAGTTACAAAGTAGAGGAGCGGATCTTAGGTACGGTAACATTGTGGATGCGATTAGAGGGGCGGGGAAAATTGCAACGGTTTATACACCTAGGGATGGAGGAATATCACAAGCTACAAAGGATCTACTAGCGGGACGAAAGGATTATAAGATGCAGTCAGCCGGTTTGCCTCGCTTACAGTGGCTGCTTCTAAACAGATCGATCCGTCAATCTTTCAGAAATGATAGAGAACGGTCGTATCTAAGTTACGTCAATGCAGCCATTGCGAGCGGGAAAAGCTATAAGAAGGCTGCTGCAAGAATTGCTGTAGGGAAAGGTAGAATTCACAAAATTAGGGATGGGTCGGGTAATTGGGAATGCACACAATTGGGTATAGAGAGGGTCTTCCAAGCATTTTATAACGTTTTGTATGAAGGGGACGGAGGAATAGGATATAGAACACTGACTACTTAGCTCCATTACTAACAGAGGTATTTAACAACATACTAACCGGAAGTGTCCCAAAGGGGTTTGGTGACTCGCGCACTATTCTGCTGCCTAAGACAGGTGATAGTTCTCTCGTTAAAAATTACCGGCCAATCAGTCTGCTGCCTGCTTTGCAGAAAGCCCTCACCGGTCTTTTGAATACGAGACTCACACCTATCCTGGATAGCAGTAGGAGTTGGGAACAAATGGGATTTAGACAGGGACATTCTACGGTAGATGCTATTCACACTCTCAAAACGGTAGTCACAAACTGCATTGATCATCGCTTGCCCATTTATCTACTTTTCGTGGATATTTCTAAGGCTTTTGATTCGGTTTATGTTGATGCTGTCTATAAGGCTCTGGAGGTGGAAGGTGTTCCGTCGGAAGTGGTTTCATTCCTAAGTTCCCTCTCTCGGTGTAGCAAAAGTGCAGTCTTAGTGAATGGAAAGGAAGTGGAAATCAATGTTGGAAGAGGGGTTAGACAAGGAGACTGTTTGTCACCCAGACTGTTTACAGCAGTCTTGGATATGGCATTCCGTCAATTAGACTGGGCGGGAAAAGGGATTAACATCAATGGGCGATTCCTCTCTCATATTCTCTTTGCCGATGACGCAGTGCTCATTTCTCACGATGAGCGACAAATTCAATCGATGGCAATAGAGTTGGAGAGGGAATTAAAAAGGGTGGGGCTTCATCTTAACGGTGATAAAACTGTGGGAATGTCTTCGAAGGGTAATCCCAGGGATGTCAGAGTTGCGGGGAAGATTGTGGGTATCAGAAAAGAGGTGGTCAATTTGGGAAGCATCATTACTATCAATGGGAAGGAGGAGAGGGAGATTGGCCGGCGAATTCAGGTCGCATATGGGACTTTCCACAAGCATAGATCATTCCTAGTGAATAGATCTGTCCCAATGGTTCATAAGCGCCGTCTTTTCAATGGTTGTATCATTCCCGCCTTCCTATACGCATGTGAAACATGGGCCTTGACCAAATCACAAAGTGAAAGATTATCGGTGGCCCAAAGACGCATGGAGCGTTGGATGGTCGGTTGCACTGTCTTGGATCATGTCTCGAACGAAAGGCTGCGTGGACTCACTCAGGTCAGAGACGTTGTTCGTACCGCCTTGAAAAGAAAGTGGCTCTGGGTGCATAAAGTTGCTAATGATCATGACTTGAAGTGGAGCAGAACTGTGATCGATTGGACTCCACGAGGGCCTAAGCGAGGACGCGGAAGACCGCCCACAAGATGGAACGATCTCTTCATGCGAACTATCGGACCTACATTCCTGAGACAAGCAAGAAATCATGAATGGCCCGCCATGCACATCAGAGCCTACTCTTGATAAATGTGTTAAAATCCAAATCCAAAAAATACAAATAAAATAAATAAAAAATAAAAGGAAAAACATTGTACATTTTTACATTTTACATTTATCATGTCAGGCAGTTGACGCCAGATGGTGATGGATGGTTTCAGATAGGTTTCGGGTCGGTTCTTCGTTCGAGAGAGAATCATTTCGTCTGGGTGGGGGTCAAGGGATCGGTCTTCTTTCCATTCACAGACCCAAGATATTGGCTGGAGAACGGTTGCGATCATCCAGGACGATAGGACTTGATGTATAGTGTTCATTGTTGATGATGGAAGAAGGCTCCCGTGATTTTAGAACTGAGTCCACCAAACTCGAGTCATCAATCGCGAAACGAGACTCGACGAGAATGGTATCTGAGGGACCAAACATCAGAGTAGGTCATACCCATCACACGGTGACCAGAGTCCGGCTTGGATGGGGATTCCGATCTTGTTGAGTTGATGGAGTAGACGAGGGGAACTAGAGGGATTCCATTCTCTATCAGAGAGAAATGGAGAAGGACCGCTCGCGACGACTAACAAAAACGAGAATGACATTATAATAACATACCTGATAGTATACCTGATGAGGGGCTTGAAGGCTTCCGGTAATTTTTCACACGTGTAATTTTCTTACGTGTGAAAAATTACCGGAAGCCTTCAAGCCCCCTCATCAGGTATTCTGTAGGTTTTTCGAGTTCACGGTTATGTTAGAGCACAATGTTCATTCATTTTATTTATTATTTATTATATTTGTATTAATAATATTAAATATTACCAATATTATTATTTAATTAAAAATTGAATGCAATTGACGGAAGGAAATAGTTCATGGATGATGATGAAGTGATTTTAACAACGAAATGCATTGATAAACAGAGTTAGTTTGAAGCCGGAGCCGTTACCATAACCATTTCATAACCAGAGATGGAAAAAACTCTACCATTTTCGTTAATCCATGAAATGCCGTGTTTCTAGAGATCTACATATAGATGCATCATAATTATCGAGCGAGTCTGCATTTTGTATTGTTCAATGATAATGAATGGATTGTCTACTCATTGTATTTAAATAATATTTATTCATTTCGTAGTTTTATTCTCGATTCGAGTGAGAGGAGTGCTCTTCTTATTTGCAGCCTCTGCCTTTCTTGCTCTATCCTTCCAGTAGTCCACATTTGAACGTGCAAGTCTGCAATTTAAAAAAATTCAAAGAAAAAATCCTTGCTCAAATTCAGATATCTGAACGATTGAGGCATCGAGAAAGAAAAAGATTGAAGGCAAAAACTAACTCAATCCCTTCCTTCTCCTTTTTCTGCATAGTAGATCGATAGTCGTCGAACTCTCTCTTGAGAGCATTGAGATCCTTCTCATTCGCTTCCATTTCAGATGAAGTTATCTTAAGATGACTTCTTGCTTATTTGGCAAGCATTCTACCCGGACAAGATTCTCTAACGAAACGTGTCCAGTGGGTAGTCTCAAATTAGACGTCTTAACCAAACCACTAAACAGTTCAGATTAGATGATGATCCATCGACTCACCATTGTTTGTGTATCAGTAGTCACTCCACTTTTCTTCTTTCTCTCTTTTTCAATCGCCAGTTCATTCGTGAGACGAACACATTTCATTCTCAATTCCTCTGCATTTTTCTCAACTGTTTTCTTCTCTTCTTCTTTCCTAGCAATATCTTTCTGCATTGATTCCAACTTCACCGTCAATGAATTCATCTCTTTATTAATCTTCTCAAGTTCCTGTCGATTCTTCTCTCCCAATTTCTCCATCTCCTCGAAAGGCGATATTCAGTACAAATGGAAAAATCGGATGTTTTTAAAGATTAAAATTTAATCCCTCCAATTTTATATGAGGCCGTTTGTGGTAGAATCAACAAGGGCCCAACGGTGGTCTGGAATTGGTAAAACCTAACATATGCTCATGGTGTCTGACTGGAAAACATCACCTGCGGACGGGAGTCGAGCCTGCCTGCGTCGGCATGCCAGTCAGACACCATGCCCATCAGCATAACTTTTTTCTTTCGGGGTTTCATGAGCTCTAGTTAGCAAATTCGCTTGACGGAGGCTAGTGGTTGGGACGCGCGCCTTTCTCTGCCTCTTGCAAAACACCATGCCCATTAGACCAATTTAATCCCTCCAATTTTATATGAGGCCGTTTGTGGTAGAATCAACAAGGGCCCAACGGTGGTCTGGAATTGGTAAAACCTAACATATGCTCATGGTGTCTGACTGGAAAACATCACCTGCGGACGGGAGTCGAGCCTGCCTGCGTCGGCATGCCAGTCAGACACCATGCCCATTAGGCCAGGGCGGCCTACCGCAGGGAACGCTTGACGGAGACTAGTGGTTGGGGCGCGCGCCTTTCTCTACCTCTTGCAAAACACCATGCCCATTAGACCAATTTAATCCCTCCAATTTTATATGAGGCCGTTTGTGGTAGAATCAACAAGGGCCCAACGGTGGTCTGGAATTGGTAAAACCTAACATATGCTCATGGTGTCTGACTGGAAAACATCACCTGCGGACGGGAGTCGAGCCTGCCTGCGTCGGCATGCCAGTCAGACACCATGCCCATTAGGCCAGGGCGGCCTACCGCAGGGAACGCTTGACGGAAACTAGTGGTTTGGGCGCGCGTCTTTCTCTACCTCTTGCAAAACATCACCTGCGGGCGGGACTCGAGCCTGCCTGCGTCGGCATGCCAGTCAGACACCATGCCCATTAATGGGCATGGTGTCTGACTGGCATGCCGACGCAGGCAGGTTCGACTCCCGCCCGCAGGTGACCATTAATGGGCATGGTGTCTGACTGGCATGCCGACGCAGGCAGGTTCGACTCCCGCCCGCAGGTGATGTTTTGCAAGAGGTAGAGAAAGGCGCGCGCCCCAACCACCAGTTCAAGCGTTCCCTGCGGTAATGGGCATGGTGTCTGAATGGCATGCCGACGCAGGGGCATGGTGTCTGACTGGCTACCTGCTAACGCAGGGAACGCTTGACGGAGACTAGTGGTTGGGCCGCGTGCCTTTCTCTACCTCTTGCAAAACATCACCTACGGGCGGGAGTCGAACCTGCCTGCGTCGGCATGCCGGTCAGACACCATGCCCATTCAGACACCATGCCATTCAGACACCATGCCAGTCAGACACCATGCCCATTAGGCCAGGGCGGCCTACCGCAGGGAACGCTTGACGGAAACTAGTGGTTTGGGCGCGCGTCTTTCTCTACCTCTTGCAAAACATCACCTGCGGGCGGGAGTCGAGCCTGCCTGCGTCGGCATGCCAGTCAGACACCATGCCCATTAACCTAACATATAAGGTTGGCCTTACCGGTAGTTTTTGATTCTGAATCGACTGAAGAAGCCCGTTTTTCGATCTGAGCCTTCTGAATCCCGGTACGACCCGACGTCGATTTAGCCAAAATAGGTTTCTGCGATAAAAAATGGTCCGGGAAGGGCCGAATTGGCCGAAATTTCGCGTACGCGATCAGAATTTGATTCTCTACAAACTCAAAAAAATTAATGCTCTCTTTTTTGGTTATCGATTTTTGCAATTTTTTGAGTCTAACTTTTTTCTTTCGTTATTTCATGATCTCTAACATAGAAATTCGGTTTCTACGTGCAAAAAATACGGCAGAAACTCTTATTGTCAGGTGAAAATGACTTTTTTGACCCAAATATCGACCTTGACGATGACCTCAGAGATCAAAAAACTTTTTTTTCCAAACATACTTGACTATATGAGTTTCTGGCGTATTTTCGCACGTAGAAACCGAATTTCTGTGTTAGAGACCATGAAACAATGAAAGAAAAAAGTTAGACTCGAAAAATTGCAAAAATCGCAGGTTTTCGACACAAAAATCGATGTAAAATCACTTTCCCACAAGTCAAGATCCTAACCCTATATGAGCCCGTTCGCCTAAGAGTCAGACAAAGTCTGGAACAGGAAAAAAGTAATGTATGCTGAAAAATTGGCCCCTGGGGTAACTTTTGATTCTGAATCGATTGGCCTTTTCCGTTTTTCGCTCTGAGCCTTCTGAATAAAAAAAAATCGAGTTTTCATCATCTCTAACATAAAAATTCGGGTTCTACGTGCGAAAATACCCCAGAAAATCCTATTGTGATATGTTTTTACGATTATGATTTTTTGACCCAAAAATGAACAAGAACAAGAACAAGAACAGAAAAAAATCATCATATTTTGTCGAAAAAATCATATTTTCAAAAATAATAGACAATAGGATTTTCTGGGGTATTTTCACACGTAGAACCCGAATTTTTATGTTAGAGATGATGAAACCTTGAAAGAAAAAAGTTATGCTAAAAAAACTATTAAAATCGCAGGTTTTGGACACTAAAAGTGATGTGAAACAACTTTACTCACTGATAAAGCCCTCATCCCATATATTAAAATGATCACGAAAACATCCTCTTTCTCATGTATGGGTATTTTTTGGGCATGAGCAGTATGTCAAAAATCGATAAAAAATCGATCATAACTCGGTACCGGATAAAGATAGAACCTCACCGAAAATTTCATTTGGTAGAGAATTAAATTCTGGTCGGCGAGATCTGTGGCCATTTCGGTTTTCCTGGGCAGTTTTTATCGCAGAACAAGATTTTGGACAAATCGACGTCGGGTCGTATCGGGATTCAGAAGGCTCAGATCGAAAAACGGAAAAGGCCAATCGATTCAGAATCAAAAGTTACCCCAGGGACCAACTTTTCAGCATACATTACTTTTTTCCTGTTCCACACGCTAGAGGCCTTTTACTGACTCTTAGGCGAACGGGCTCATATACCAAAATGATCAGGAAACGATTCTCTACAAAACGGCCGAGGGATTTTCTCCACTAACTCCATTTTGAAAAATCGACTTTTTCTCGATAACCAAAAAAGAGAGCATTAATTTTTTTTCAATTTTTAGAGAATCAAATTCTGATCGAGTGCGCGAAATTTCGGCCAATTCGGCCTCAGTTTTTATTGCAGAAACCTATTTTGGCCAAATCGACGTCGGGTCGTACCGGGATTCAGAAGGCTCAGATCGAAATACGGGCTTCTTCAGTCGATTCAGAATCAAAAACTACCCTTATGGCCAATTTTTGAGCATATGTTATGTTTTACCTGTTCCAGCCACTTGTTGACCCTAACGCAAACGGTCTCGTATCAGAATAGAACATTGGCTATCACATTTACTTTTATGTAGCAGAAGTAGTGCAACCGTCACACCGGATGATTTGTGTAAATACCATAAACACAAACCTTATCTTTCTTCATCTTCATATCATTCATATCATTTCTGTGTCTATTCACTTGGACGGTTCTCTCTCCAATCATCTGCTGTTGATCCCAACAACGTTTCTGCATTTCAGCCTCAATTTAATTTATGACCCGATTATGACATATTTACTTTGAATATGTGTGTCCTTCTAACAAAATCTCTTACAAAATGTACAGTATCGTCCACAAGTCATGGGTGAATTTTTCATTCTTTCATAACTTTTGACTCATGATAGATTTCTGTCTCAAACTTGGACATGTTATAGCACACACACCGAGCGTTAGGGATATGCCATTGGGATATCAGGAACTCCCTGGTTGTTGCGTAGTGATGACGCAATCAAGCAATATTTTTTCAAACAATCGAAGTTCTTACATGAGTTTTTCCTCAGCCTTCCTACTCGGTGTGATAATAGAAGGCCTCAATACCTTTTCGATGAAAACATGTACTCATGGGAGGATTACGTACAGTGGCTTTAGACTGTCTCAAAGTAGGGTCCCGAAAAAATGGAATTTCGTTCATAGACATGCTAGAGACTCGTTCAAAAGCTCAAAAAAATCTTTACCACAATTCCTGATGATCCCCAAAGTTTGGTAACGATAGCTCTCTATTTGCCCTCAGGGCACGAAAAAAAAAGAAAAAACGAATTTTCACTTTTTCACATGACCCTATTTTGAATGTTTACAGTTCTGACGGTGATTTTCGTTCAAAAGTCATTCCAAGACATGACATGGTAGCACATCCATGGAATATCCGATTCACAACTTTTTAGAGCATTTGGATAACTTTCCCGCCCGCGGCAACCGAAAATCCGAGATCAATCGATTTCCAAACCAAACAATGACCATGATACCCCCATCATTAGTCGAAAATTTTTATCTCTCAGAACCTGACTACATTTTTTCTGGTGTATATTTGTGTGCTGAATCCGAATTTCGATATGAAAGCCCATGATATCATTAATGAAAAAAATTAAAAGTCATTATGTCGAAAAATAGCCGATTTTGAAAATCGATTGACCTCGGATTTTCGGTTGTCGCGGGCGGGAAAGTTATCCAAATGCTCTAAAAAGTTGGGAATCGTATATTCCATGGATGTGCTACCATCATGTCTTGGAATGACTTTTGAACGAAAATCACCGTCAGAACTGTAAACATTCAAAATAACGTTCATGTGAAAAAGTGAAAAATTCATTTTTTTCGTGCCCTGAGGGCAAATTGAGAGCTATCGTTACCAAACTTTGAGTATCATCAGGAATTGTGGTAAGGATCATTTTGAGTCTTTGAACGAGTCTCTAGCATCTCTATGAACGAAAATCCATTTTTTCGGGACCCTATTTTGAGACAGTCTAAAGCCACTGTACGTAATCCTCCCATGATTACATGTTTTCATCGAAAAGGTATTGAGGCCTTCTATTATCACACCGAGTAAAAATGCTGAAGAAAAATCCATGCAAGAATTTTGGTTGCTTGAAAAAGTATTACTTGAATGCGTCATCACTACTCAACAATCAGGGAGTTCTGGGATATCCCAATGGCATATCCCTGACACACGATGGGTGTACTACTGCATGTCCAAGTTTGGGCCAGAACTCTATCATGAGTCAAAAGTAATGAAAGATTGAAAAAGTGTCCCATCACCTGCCGTCGATACTGTACTAAAAATAGTAATTCGAATGTTCCCTCACTATTCTTTTCTTGACATCTTCATCCTTCGTTCTCATAGCATTAATATAATTGTCTCTCTCCTTAACTTGCTCCTCTATTTCGTTCATCTATAAAAAAAAAGAAGGATCAACAACATTAACTTTATATGTAGTGCAATTCTGAGAGCAACCTTCTTTTTGAGATTCTCTATCTCCTCCTCCATTCGATCCATCTCTTCCATCTCCGTTGATGGACCAACCAGCATGCTTTGTTCGGCCTATTGCATATTACATAAATATATTTATTTGAAATAAATCGCTCAAATAAGTATTCAATATTCACAAGTGCTTACTCACCCTAACGAGACAATCGATTCTTTCGTCTTTAAGTCTGTTCTGTCGCTTCAACTGGCTGATTTCTTCCATCATTCCATTGAATTTCTCCTCTACCTTTGATTGGATATCATTGACAATCTCAGTTCTCAATCGTTCCTCCAGTATCTGAAATTACTTCTTTTTTACAACAACATGTCAACATAACAACCGATACGTTCAAAGCTTGATTTCAATTTTGTTTAGTAACTGGAACATCAGAGATTTCCATGGTGGCGCTCGTGACTGTATGTCAGTGCGCTCCATTCGTCTCACCCCCCCCCCCCCCTTGAATCATTAAAAAAATGAAAATTAGGTCAGATTGTTATCTTAAGCATCTCTGAGAGAATCTTCCTATTTTACCACTTTCAGAGGAGATTCCGAATGGATCTATCTAGTTGAGATCCGGGTAATGAGATTACCGAGGATAACAACAAGAACTACACAATTGTTCTAATCCCCCCATTATCCTATGCTCGTGTATGCTAATATACTCTAATCCGCAATATGACTAAAATAGTTTATGCAGAGTTCATTGACCATTGTCTCCCCCTTGCCCATAAAAGGAGAGAGCCCTCTCTCCTCAGTTCGACTACGACGACGACGACTCGGACTGACGCATGTCATCTACCGCCGTCTACGCTTGCCGCCCCGAGCTCGTCGACGATGATGGACAGTCTGTACCTAGAGACCGCAAGCTCCGCCCACTTTGAGGGGAATTTAATTCCCCTAAAACGTGCGCCTGGCAAGCACAGATCTAATTCTCAACTGAATCGGCCGATCAAAATCATTTTCTGTAGGTCTAAGGACCCTGCACAAACGACGTGATGCACAGATTGATCGGTCAACTTTTAGTAGGTCAAAATTGACAGTTTTTGGTCCAGAGTATCGATTTGAAGGGTTTCTAGTGATCGTACCCAGCTGCGCACCTGGCTTTGTCTTCATTTCTATATTAGATGAATTTTAAACTTAATTCCAGAATTTTAACTAGCTATTCAAAACAGCGGGAGTCGAACCTGCCTGCGTCGGCATGCCAGTCAGACACCATGCCCATTAGGCCAGGGCGGCCTACCGCAGGGAACGCGGGACGGAGACTAGTGGATGGGGCGCGCGCCTTTCTCTACCTCTTGCAAAACATCACCTGCGGGCGGGAGTCGAACCTGCCTGCGTCGGCATGCCAGTCAGACACCATGCCCATTAGGCCAAAACATCACATGCGGGCGGGAGTCGAGCCTGCCTGCGTCGGCATGCCAGTCAGACACCATGCCCATTATTTTTTCTCTACCTCTTGGTGTCTGACCGAATGGGCATGGTATCCGATGAGCATGGTGTCTGACTGGCATGCCGACGCAGGCAGGTTCGACTCCCGCCCGCAGGTGATGTTTTGCAAGAGGTGGAGAAAGGCACGCGCCCCAACCACTAGTCAAGCGTCAAGCGTTCCCCATTAGGACTCTTGCAAAACATCACCCGCGGGCGGGAGTCGAAACTGACTGCGTCGGCATGCCAGTCAGACACCATGCCCATAATGGGCATGGTGTCTGACTGGCATGCCGACGCAGGCAGGCTCGACTCCCGCCCGCAGGTGATGTTTTGCAAGAGGCAGAGAAGCGCGCGCGCCCCAACCACTAGTCTCCGTCAAGCGTTCCCTGCGGTAGGCCGCCCTGGCCTAATGGGCATGGTGTCTGACTGGCATGGTGTCTGAATGGCATGGTGTCTGAATGGGCATGGTGTCTGACCGGCATGCCGACGCAGGCAGGTTCGACTCCCGCCCGCAGGTGATGTTTTGCAAGAGGCTTACGCCCCTAACTAAGACCCATTCTCCTATTCACCAGCCACATCCTCTCCATTGGCCGCCCTGGCCTAATGGACATGGTGTCTGACTGGCATGCCGACGCAGGCAGGTTTTTTTATTGGAGGTAGAGAACGCTACGTTGTATGCCGGGCAGGGCTGGGCAATATTGCGAAATCCGTCAAATTTTATTTTCTTTACCGCTCGAATGGATGAAACAATTACAACACACAGTATATCATTCGAATCGTACTCACAATACGATTCGAATGATATACTGTGTGTTGTAATTATTTCATCCATTCGAGCGGTAAAGAAAATAAAATTTGACGGATTTCGCAATATTGCCCAGCCCTGATGCCGGGTCGTAAGCAAAGGTTAACCATGCACCACTTGCTTGCCAGTGGGGCGTATACCGTTGCTCGTGAGGCTTCAAGCGCTCTGAAAAAGTTGCGATGTAGCCGCTCCGCTTCGCTCCGTGGCTACATCTGCAACTTTTCATCCACGCTCAGTATACTTGAATGTGTTCCGCGTCGAGTGTCTTCAAAATTTTAAATAATATTTTTTATATTGTAAGATTCAATAACTCAGTTAATGTCATGGCTGGTTTAGCATACAGTAGGCACGATGAGCGTAACAAAATATTCGCTAATTATTTATTTAGTTTTCCAATATTCCCGATCTTTCTCTTATGTGATCCTGGACTCAAAATGCCCTGATTAAATACAAATACTAAGGCCTAGAATCCCTTATTAATGATTGCTAAACACAGTAGATTGGACCGTTCGTAATAACAAGTGAAACGGTTTATTTTCTTGCAATAAAATGACAAAAGAAAAACAACTAGTCAAATGAAAATTGGTGGTGTGTTTGGCACAACGCCAAGATACGGTAAGACAAATCTTCAACCTTCTTTGACTAGCCGATTTTCTTTTGTTATTTTACTTGATTTAAGATTATTATTTTAAAATTTTGAAGACGTCACTCGACACGGAACACATTCAAGTATGAGTTTGTCTCAAATTTCTTTCCCCTCTGGCTACAAAATGCTAGGGACCACTAGGGGCCAGCAGGGGCCAGCCGGGACGATCCATGTTCAGGGGGACCGGACTGTATTTAGACACGTTGGAGGCGAACTTAGAAAAATTTTTCAAGTTGCTACTCAATCGCACCTTGGCTGCAGAATGACTCAAAAATGGAAAAAAACAAAATGATCCTTATGATAATTCCTGATGATCCCCAAAGTTTGGTAATGATAACTCTTAATTTGCCCTCAGGGCACGCAAAAAACGAAATGTTCACTTTTTCACATTACCCAACTTTGGATGTTTCCAGTTCTGGGGGTGATTTTCGTTCAAAGGTCATTCCAAGGCACGATGGTTGCATATCCATGGAATATACGATCCCCAACTATTGAGTGCATTTGGATATCTCTCCTGCCCGCGGCAACCGAAAATCCGAGGTTGATAGATTCTCTAGTTTTTCTAGCAGAATTTTGAAGCGAGTTATGCCCGTTTTCATGAGGCGACTAAAACCATGATCTCCTGGTAATTTTTTAGTATAGAATCTATCGACCTCGGATTTTCGGCTATACTCAGAATGTTTGGTGTTCAGGGAAAAATCTATTCAAGAATTTTTATTTTTTGAAAAAAGTATGTTTTGATTGCGTCATCACCACGCAACAACCAGGGAGTTCTGTGATATCCTTATGGCATATCCCTAACACTCGGTGGGTGTCCTATGACATGACCAAGTATGTGCAAGAAATCTCATATGAGTCAAAGTTTTCAAAGAAATAAAAAAGTGTCCGGTGGCTTATCTGTATTTAATTAAATACCTGGAGTTCCTTTTTCTTCTCATCCAATTCCTTAGGCAAGATAGCATTGGCTCTTTTAAGTTTCTCATTCTCTTTTATGTCCTCATTTCCTCTCAAGACGTTTAACCCTTTCTGAAAAATAATGCATATCTGCATAATCTATTTTTAAAAAATTAACACTATTTGACCTCGACTTCATTCCTTAGTTTCGCCTCTTCATCCATCAACTTCTGCTTTCCATTCAATTCTTCTTTCTTCCTAGCCACTTCCTTTATCTGTCAAATTTATATATTTATTATTGCCATTATGAAAATAAATACGAGACGAGAGCGAAGTAAACATAAGAAACAGGGTTGAGCAACATTGCGAAATCCGTTAAAAAATATTTTCTTTCCCGCTCCAATGTAGATATGAAGTAATTACAACACACAATATATCATTCGAATCGTACTCACAAAACGATACGAATGATATATTGTACGTTTAAATTACTTAATCTATTGGAGCGGGAAAGAAAAGAAACTTTTACGGTTTTTGCATCTTACACAGATAAGAAAGACAATAGCGATTTATTCGACTTATGTTTCTTACCCTTCCTTCTACCATGATTTTCTCATGTATTATTTTTTTTTCTTTCTTCTCTATCATCTCTTCTTTCGCAGTCAACGCATCTTCCTCAAATTAATCGTTCATTATTTCTCAACCAACCGATATTGAGGAGGAATACCTTCAGTTTCAATCGTGCTTTCTCTTCGTCCATTCTTCTTCTCTCTTCAAGTAGCCTTTCCTCCTCCATTTGACATGATCTCATTCTGTTCTCCATATCTTCCAATGACTGTTCCAGATAAAACATCATGATTTTGAAGCATAAGATACCTTTATCTCGAGTTCATTTCTCTCATTTTCTATTTCTCTCTTCGCTTCCTCCATCTTCTTCATCGTCTCATTCATCGTCGTCATCGTTTCATTCTCTACATCATCTGTGTTCACTCCGACATGTATCATTATAATTTCCACAGTCTGCAATTTATAACATCATCCGCATTTTAAATGTATTACAGCAGTGAATGCCCTAAATACATCTCGTTTCCCTTCTTTCTTTTTCTCGTTCTGTCATCTCTTCTCGTCATATTTCTACCATATCACCTTAACTCCGTGATGTTTTATTTCCTCCCACGTGTCATTCGTCACCTCAGTACACACCGAATCGATAGAAAGTATCTTTCCCTGCAACAACACTATCTCCAAATCGGCGCTATCTACTTGCCACGTATGATAAATATTGCAATTTTTTTGTTAAATTGGTCCACTTTCTTCTCATCCTTATCGTACATTGTATTACCTCACTATCATTGTTAGATGTTTCTTCTTCCTCCTCAATTTGTTCATCTTCCTTCGATCTTATCATAGCTGGAGGTATTGATATAGGGGAGTATAGACTTGCCGAAGCTCTTCCGGGTGCCCAAGTCATTCGACGAGATTTCTTATTCTTGAAGTCACTCTTCTTATATTTAAACGCGTAATCGACACAATATAAAAATATATAAATAACAACTAAATATGTTATTCTCATACCAGGAATGGTTCTTTCTTATGTTCTCCTCCCACTAGAATCAATCTCATCAGTTCATCCAATTTCTTCTTTTTTTCTTCTTCTTTGTGGTCAGCATCTACTTTGTCCTGAAATATTGTATTCGCTCTATACTTATAAAGTTACAATGTCTCTTTGTTTGTTCGTTTGTCTGTGTGTCACACTTTTCAAAGCTCAATAACTCGCTTTCTACGCATCGCCAGAGAACAAGTCCTTGACCAATCGAACCACCGTAAACTCCTTTTTCAAAATTGATAATCTGGTAACTTTGGACCCTGTTGGCTTTTTTGGATACCGACTTGGTACCACATCTGGTACTTTGGTACCTCATGGCTTTTTTGGGTACCGACTTGTTTTCGCTAATAACTCGCTTTAAAATCATCGGAGAGCCTCGGGAGAAGTGCCAATCGACACCCCGTGCTCATATTTCGCAATTATCGATTTCGTCATCATTACGCAATCTTCACGTTTTTGCTCATAAGTCGCTTCAAAATCATCGGAGAGGCTCGGGAGAAGTGTCAATCGACTCAGGATCGTCAGCGCTTTTCACCGACAGCAACTATTTCGCAATCGTCAATTTCGTCATCATTACGAAATCTTCACATTTTCGCTCATAACTTGCTTCAAAATCATCGGACAGGCTCGGGAAAAATGCAAATCGACATTTTATGATCATTTATAAGTTTTTTTTTAGGATACTTCGGCCATACCGTTGTGAAAAGCTCGTGAGGCTGAGAGCGTGGAGGAAAAGTTGCGATGTAGCCACGGAGCGAAACGGAGTGGCTACATCGCAAATTTTCCTCCACGCTCTCAGCCTCACGAGCTTTTTGCAACGGTATATGCCCCACTCGCAAGCAAGCGGTGCTTGGCTAACGTGTATAGCGGCCTAAAGTTGCTAAAATAAACTTGATTTTGTGATTTTGCCTATGCTCTGGCCATACCGTTGTGAAAAGCTCGTGAGGCTGAGAGTGTGGAGGAAAAGCTGCGATGTAGCCACGGAGCGAAGCGGAGTGGCTACATCGCAACTTTTCCGGAGAGCCGAAGCCTAAAGAGCTTTTTGCAACGGTATACGCCCCACTCGCATGGAAGGTGGATCATGATTAACCTATGCGCACGACCCGGCTTATAACGTAGCAGCCAGAGGCTGCTAGTTTTTCAAATCATCAACAGTCATCATCCAATTTCAAAAGCAGACTTCTGAGGGATTATCTCTCTTAACCTTGAGTTGTTCCTTCAGATCTTCGATTTGCCTCATGTATGAAGCGAGAATTCCTTCCTCTTCCACATTCTCATTCACTTTAGGGGCAACAGACACTTTGACTGCACATTTTGCAAACTGGGAATAGTTATCATTATTTGTATAAGAGGCATTATCAGGATATATTTCAAGAGAATAAGATAGTACCGCACATCCCCACCACCTTCTCCTTTACCCCTCACCACCTCCCTCCACTCTCCCTCCGCCCTCAATCATGACCCTACCTTGAGTGTAGATGCAGTCTCAGTGGTCACTCCTCCATCTACTGTTCCGATAATAACGATTCGTGAGTTACCAGAGAGAGACGGTTTGAGAAGACGAGTCAATTTACTCTCTCTATACCCAATATGAGACCTGTCAAATTCAACATGAAATCAACTGCAAGTACCATTTCGAATTATTCCAATATATATCGAATGGATGCTTTAACGAAACCGACTGTTTCTCTGAGAGCTGGCTGATCACTTTGCACAGTGCGAGAAGAGACTTGTTGATAAATTTACCCTCCGTCAATCGAGATCCCTATAACGAACGCGTACAGTATTTCATATATACATTCATGAAGGAGTAATGGAATGATACCTGACTGAGGAGAGCATTCTCACATCCAGCTAGATCCACAATACAAAGAGAGGAGGAGAGTGATCGATTGGATGAATTAGATCGAGATTCCATATGAATCAGGAAGAGGACGTGAGAACGAGAAGATCTCTCATTCCTCATTGTCTCTCCAGTGTTTCTACGACCTCAAAATCCAATAGGATGAAGTTGCACGATCAAACAGCTTCTTCATCTCCAAACTATCTATATTCCCTCGAAACACTCACTGATGGATGCATCAACAATTCTCTCTGCACTGGCCAGGTCAGTGAGAGGTGTCTCCGTTAATCCTTCGATTCGCATATTTCCATTTGAAGTCTCTCTGATCGAAAGATCTTCTCCATTTCTAAAAAAGAACTGCACATACAACTTTCGAGAGGTCTACTAATGCTTTTCACACTTTGCAAAAGCATCGCGTATTATTTGCGTATCGTACTTCCAAAACATTTCCGAACAGATTTACATTTCTTATTTTATTTACTTTTTTCAACATCATCAGGTTCGCGATTAAAAATTCCGAATTTAAATTTCAAATATTTTTATTAATTAATTAATTAACTTATTGTCCACTCATTTTTTTTGTCCACTCCGATAAGCGGGCGAATACAAAAATCACACGGTGAAATATTCCTAGAAATATGATAAAAACGTGAGAAAATGTTATGAAATTTGAAAATAAACATGAAATTACAGTAGTATCGAATAAAACAGTCGTTCCTACCGTAATCTCTAGTTTATTCTCAAATTTCGTAATATTTTCTCTCGTTTTTATCATATTTACGGAATATTTCACCGTATGATTTTTGTATCTACCCGCTTATCGAGGTGGACAAAAAATAAGAAAGTAAATTCGGAATTTTTAATCGCGAACCTGATGATGTTGAAAAAAGTAAATAAAATATGAAATGTAAATCTGTTCGGAATTGTTTTGGAAGTACGACATGTTCTGAAACAATTTCAACAAATCAAACTAACTTATACGCAGGATCATATTTTTAGGATATTTGCCAAAACAGGCGCACATACGTGACTTTTGCGAGTATCAAATTGTAGTCAAATCTTATGGGGGACGCGAAGTGCGGCCTAGCGAGCGGTCGTCGAGGGCGAAGCCCGAGACGGCCGCGAGTCAGCACGCGGCAGGCGATAGCGCCGTTAGGCGCTAGTCTTAACTAACCCGATGAGATCAAATATTTTTTCATTGTAGACTTCGCATATCGATATCCTCAGAGCGAATGTTCTGTTGCTCTATAATAACAATTCCTAATATCTTTAAGATCACGTCTAAATACGTCTACCTCCTCAATTTGCCTAAAGATTCTTGTGAGAGACATTTGTACGATTCCATTTTCCATGCGATTTCCGGTCAAAGAAAATGTCTTCCCCGATCCTGACTGGCCATAAGCCATAATTGATCCGTTCATTCCCTGGAAGATACGAAAGTAAATGTGAAGAAAGGATTAAAAGAAATATACCAACTATCTAGTTAAGCAAAATCAATAATAATATTAGAATCCAGAAATCGCGTTGAAGTGGTCAGAAATATTATTTCTGGCCACTTCAACGTGCTTTCTGGATAATTTTCGTGTGAACAGGGAAATAACTTTTGAAATATTGTAACAGTTCGAAATATATCTGCTTAATAATAATAAAATAACCTTCAACGATCCATCAACCAATTCCTTCAGATTCTCGAAGATGTCTTCATTTCTGGTCAATTCATCGTATATTGTTTCTGGAAAACGCGCCTGTAGTTCAATTAAAATACAACCATGTACCAAAGGTGTAGGACTCCGTTCCTCTCGAGATGTTGTTTTTGAATACATTCCAAATCGGAGGTGCGAAATCGTTTCTAAATGGTAACAAGATTAATTCGATAGCAAGTTAACTCGACGGCATACCCTAGTCGCGGGCGCACTCTAATAGAGCAGTGAATAGAATCCGACATCTGTAAAGCCGAGTTGTTTTAAGGATGAAATAAAAAAATACATATTCAAATAGCATTCATAAATTAAGAATAACCGCGTAAACCCGTAAACTTGGGTTTTCCCGCGCTGCCTGCGCACCACTTTTGCGAAGCTGCGCAGCCACCCTCTCCGCTTTTTACGTGCTCTCTCACCTGGTCGAGAGAGTGTGTGAAAAGCGAAGAGGGTGGCTGCGCAGCTTCGCAAAAGTGGCGCACAGGCAGCGCGGGAAACCCCGAGTTCGAAATCTGGAAATGTCGAAAATGCGGGAAATTTGAATTGAGCAGTATCGTATGACGACGAATCGGTAATTAGTAGGGACCGCAGCCGGAATATTTGAGTCCGGAATATTTGGCTACACCCTCCGACGCTTTCCTGTCAAACTACCGTAGTTTGGCTTTCAAATTCTTTAATATTTTTGTGAAGCATTTTAAAAATATTTATATTGTTTTTCAAGCTGTTTTGTTGATTGGAATGAATGAAAGGACAGAGGGAAAGCACATGAAGCATGTAATGAAGAGGGAATACACAACATTGAAGTCGCACGAGGCAACGAATAAATTGGGTGTTTAAAAAAAAAGTATTGTCTGGTGTAGCTTTTCACACCATCGATAGATTCTGCAGCACAAAAAATAGTTATCAGAATGAAAATAATGCCAGAAGAATATTTCACGAAATATCAGCCGCGACAGTTGAGCATTTTCACGACAAGAAAATGGATTTGCCGCAAAATCTCAAACAGCCAGAATAGTACATCTGAGATTTTTTGATATTTACTTGAGGATAGGATCGTCTACGGAATGCGTGAAAATTAGAAATATACTATTCTGGCTGTAAGAGAAATCGATTTTTAAATATCCGGACAAAATTGTGACACAGTGAACAACCGTATTCGGAACCTTAGTTCCACTTCTCTTGTTAAATTGTGATTATTAAAATTAAAATTTTATCTTGTCATCGTCCCTCGTAACATTGGTAGCGTGAGACGAGCATAGCGTAATTTATTGATGCCGATAAGAAATATTCCTGCGATTTCAGTATACGATAGCACGACCAGAAGACTGACCCTCCACCTATCTTCTTTATCATTTTACTTAATATTTTGCCATAATTTTCAAAAACCAATTTGAAAACCTTGAATGGGGTAAGGTGAGCTTCCATTTGCGCACCAATTTGTGCATTGTTTCGTTCATCCATTTACACCGCTGCCGTCCCTAGTAATTAGGGAAGGAGGCACGGCACCCGGAACGAAGACATGGGCCAAGCTGAAAGCGTACCCGCTCCTAAGTGTTAAATCAGGAACCGCCCGCGAATCCAAAACCCATACAGTATTTTCAGGTTGCCTGATTATCAATTTAAAATTTAAACGTTGGTCTCATAGCGATGTACCCTGATTTCAGATTTCAGTTCGCGATTCCCGGCTTTGCGCGGTGCAAACTCCCTGATTTTCAATTAGAGTTTCTATTTTTAGAAACCGACTCGAGAACTGAGAGGAGAATCAGGGATTACCGTTTTTCGGCAATGTTAACCTAATCGGTAGTCAGGCAACTCGAGCTGTTGGTTTCTTGGTTTGTAGTTTGTAGTTCTGCACGTTTTCGCTCGCCCTATGTCTTCTCTCCGGGTGCCGTGCGGAGGTCGTGTCAACAGATGATCGAAACAATTCACAAATTGGTGCGCAAATGGAAGCTAAGCTTGCCCCATTCCGAGTTTTCAATTTACTTTTTGAGAAACAATGGGAAAATAATAGCAAAATGATAAAGAAAATAGTCGAGGAGTGAGACACAATCGCTTCGCCGAGTCCAAGCTGAGTCTGAGCTGAGTCAGACTTCAACTTGAAATCCATACATATGTACATACATACATACATACATACATACATTTTTATCCAGGTCGCAGGTTCTACAATGGGGTCACAGCAAAAAGACAAAGAAACGAAAGGGATCAATAATCTTTTTCACTTGTATTCTTCGAATCGCAGTCTCCTGCTCTCCTCGCTAGGCGGGGTCTGGATGCGCCGTTCGTTCTTTCCACAGTTCTCGATTGAGTGTGTGTCTCTCAGTTAGTCCTTTGAGTGCAAAGTCCTGCCTTTTGCATCTCATCCATGTCATTTTTGGCCTTCCAACTGGACTCCGCTTCGCTCCGTGGCTACATCGCAGCTTTTCCTCCACACTCTCAGCCTCACGAGCTTTTCACAACGGTATGGCCAGAGCATAGGCAAAATCACTAAATCAAGTTTATTTTAGCAACTTTAGGCCGCTATACACGTTAGCCAAGCACCGCTTGCTTGCGAGTGGGGCATATACCGTTGCAAAAAGCTCGTGAGGCTGAGAGCGTGGAGGAAAATTTGCGATGTAGCCACTCCGTTTCGCTCCGTGGCTACATCGCAACTTTTCCTCCACGCTCTCAGCCTCACGAGCTTTTCACAACGGTATGGCCGAAGTATCCTAAAAAAAAACTTATAAATGATCATAAAATGTCGATTTGCATTTTTCCCGAGCCTGTCCGATGATTTTGAAGCAAGTTATGAGCGAAAATGTGAAGATTTCGTAATGATGACGAAATTGACGATTGCGAAATAGTTGCTGTCGGTGAAAAGCGCTGACGATCCTGAGTCGATTGACACTTCTCCCGAGCCTCTCCGATGATTTTGAAGCGACTTATGAGCAAAAACGTGAAGATTGCGTAATGATGACGAAATCGATAATTGCGAAATCTGAGCACGGGGTGTCGATTGGCACTTCTCCCGAGGCTCTCCGATGATTTTAAAGCGAGTTATTAGCGAAAACAAGTCGGTACCCAAAAAAGCCATGAGGTACCAAAGTACCAGATGTGGTACCAAGTCGGTATCCAAAAAAGCCAACAGGGTCCAAAGTTACCAGATTATCAATTTTGAAAAAGGAGTTTACGGTGGTTCGATTGGTCAAGGACTTGTCCTCTGGCGATGCGTAGAAAGCGAGTTATTGAGCTTTGAAAAGTGTGACACACAGACAAACGAACAAACAAAGAGACATTGTAACTTTATAAGTATAGAGCGAATACAATATTTCAGGACAAAGTAGATGCTGACCACAAAGAAGAAGAAAAAAAGAAGAAATTGGATGAACTGATGAGATTGATTCTAGTGGGAGGAGAACATAAGAAAGAACCATTCCTGGTATGAGAATAACATATTTAGTTGTTATTTATATATTTTTATATTGTGTCGATTACGCGTTTAAATATAAGAAGAGTGACTTCAAGAATAAGAAATCTCGTCGAATGACTTGGGCACCCGGAAGAGCTTCGGCAAGTCTATACTCCCCTATATCAATACCTCCAGCCATGATAAGATCGAAGGAAGATGAACAAATTGAGGAGGAAGAAGAAACATCTAACAATGATAGTGAGGTAATACAATGTACGATAAGGATGAGAAGAAAGTGGACCAATTTAACAAAAAAATTGCAATATTTATCATACGTGGCAAGTAGATAGCGCCGATTTGGAGATAGTGTTATTGCAGGGAAAGATACTTTCTATCGATTCGGCGTGTACTGAGGTGACGAATGACACGTGGGAGGAAATAAAACATCACGGAGTTAAGGTGATATGGTAGAAATATGACGAGAAGAGATGACAGAACGAGAAAAAGAAAGAAGGGAAACGAGATGTATTTAGGGCATTCACTGCTGTAATACATTTAAAATGCGGATGATGTTATAAATTGCAGACTGTGGAAATTATAATGATACATGTCGGAGTGAACACAGATGATTTAGAGAATGAAACGATGACGACGATGAATGAGAAGATGAAGAAGATGGAGGAAGCGAAGAAAGAAATAGAAAATGAGAGAAATGAACTCGAGATAAAGGTATCTTATGCTTCAAAATCATGATGTTTTATCTGGAACAGTCATTGGAAGATATGGAGAACAGAATGAGATCATGTCAAATGGAGGAGGAAAGGCTACTTGAAGAGAGAAGAAGAATGGACGAAGAGAAAGCACGATTGAAACTGAAGGTATTCCTCCTCAATATCGGTTGGTTGAGAAATAATGAACGATTTATTTGAGGAAGATGCGTTGACTGCGAAAGAAGAGATGATAGAGAAGAAAGAAAGAAAAATAATACATGAGAAAATCATGGTAGAAGGAAGGGTAAGAAACATAAGTCGAATAAATCGCTATTGTCTTTCTTATCTGTGTAAGATGCAAAAACCGTAAAAGTTTCTTTTCTTTCCCGCTCCAATAGATTAAGTAATTTAAACGTACAATATATCATTCGTATCGTTTTGTGAGTACGATTGGAATGATATATTGTGTGTTGTAATTACTTCATATCTACATTGGAGCGGGAAAGAAAATATTTTTTAAACGGATTTCGCAATGTTGCTCAACCCTGTTTCTTATGTTTACTTCGCTCACTTGGTTTTCAATCGTTTTCATACAGCTCGCACTCAAATGTGACCTACCACTCATTGTTACTTTTAGCTCTATTTCCATTGAAACTTTAAATTTCGACATTATTTTGATTATATTTTCCCTTGCATGTATCCCCAATCCAATTTCATAAATATAATATTCAAAATACAACTAAAACGTGTCCATTACAAAAAATGAAGTCGCATAATCAGAGATGTGACCTAAGGATGCTCTCCAACTCGAAAAATATTACGGTATTTTCCTGGTAAGAAGTTATTTTTTTAAAAGACATTTTGATATATTTTAACATTTTTATTTATTTTTTTAATTACTAGTATTAGATTCGTCATCCCCGACTTGGTATCTCACCGAAATAGGAAGTTCGGGCGACCAATTTGAAAGTCACCCCGTGTGGTCCCTACACTAAATAAATTATAAATGGAAACGTATTTCGGACAGAGTAAATTTTTTAACGAATGAAGTTAAGGTTGATGTTTTATTCATGAACAATGTTTATAATACAGAGATCACATCGACTTTTGAGTCTTAGAGAGGAATAGTGCTACGGATTTAATGAATCGATTCAATCTTAGGAATGGCAACACGTGATTAACGTGTCGTAAGAGAGCGTTGTACTGTTCACATGCTTGCGAATTAAATTTCTTCATTGCAGGATTAGCATCGTATTCGCGTAGATGGAGAGTACGAGCGCAAGTCTTGTAATTGGCGGAGTGCAGCCTTCAAACAGAAAGGTTTTTCATAATTAGTGGAAATGATTGTGCACCGATCGATAAGGAAACTAGTGTTCCTGAAGAGATGAGGTTCACGAGAAATAACATATGCAGATGCATGGCAACCATTGTCATAGATGATAGTGGATGGCATTGTTTCAGGAGTGAATCGAGTGACGAAGAGACGGAAGAGAGAACGAGGGCCTTCAGATGAGGTGAGCAATTGGAACCCATAGCACACACGATGGGGGCAACAGAATAGACGCAGTCCAGGAGACAGGTTAGAATGAGCCCCTACAATCAATTATTTATTTCACTCTTAGAACTCGTGTCTACCTAGGACTTTCCGTGAACATTCCATTTCCTCCTGCCGCTTATCTTTACTATACTGTGCTAGTCCTCTTTTCTGTTCCTACATGGGAAAGTAGTCGAAAGGGGAACTCTGGATGGGGCCATACACATCATCGGGATGAGGCTCTACGTCAAGTACCTATAAGGAGTGCTGAAGAGGATTCATATGTTACTGGCAACTAACATCATCATTGAGAGTGATTAGTACTTTTGCAGCTTGGAGTACGGTATCCGGAAGTGATTGATTCTCCCACAGCGGCTTGAGGATACGGTAAAGAACAGGTTGGTGTTCAATCAATTCTGTTTCGTGACGTAGGATGGTCGGGTCGTGCTTTCCCACTACCAATCGATCTATCGCTGCTCTAGCAGGTCCATCCAATCCCACCTCAACTTATATGAGATTATTTACTATTGAGAAATAGCTTTTACCTTTAGAATATCGGTGACAGGGGAATCACTGAACCAGTGATTAATCAGAGAGCAATAGCGGCTGTCAATGAAACCAGTGGGAATAGTAGCTGTGTCTAGTAAATCTCGAATCCAGTAGGGAAGACCACTAGGAATGGTTCCCTTTCCTTCTCCATACTCTCTGATCGCCTCTCTAGTCTTTTTTTATTGAGAATCCATCCGGGATTAGTCGAATTCAGTACCTAAATCCACAATAGTGTAATCGGAGTGTGTGTGAAAATTACGGTAGTTCCGCGTAAGAGTACGGTAGCTTCCAGGTCGGCACGAGATCCCAAACATATACCATCGCTGACAATCGTAGAGGGATAGGCTCCACATTCATTGCAACAGAAAGCCGAAGAGGGAATAACTAGATTGTCGAGATAAATTCCCCAGGCTTTCTGGAGGGATGATAAGAGAGGATACATCATCACCCCCACTCATATGGTAGTCTCTGAGGGATGAATAATAGCCTCAATAGAGTATGACACCATTCATTAAAGAGGTTGTTTTTTTCTAACCTGTCAGACTAACTTTGAAAACAGGGAGGAATATTTTCTCAAGAGTCTCTCATCTATTGCTTGCTTTCCAGAAGTGAAAACGAGATGTCGAGAGAACACCCCCACAGAACAACAGAAATTGATTCCCTTCTCTATCGTGACTTTCTCTCCCATTCCCTCACTGTCGACAACTACGATATCTAAATAGTATTGTACTAGAGCGGTTGGACCCAGCCTGCCCTTCGACCTTGCTCATATACACCCTCAAGAAGATTGAGGAGGGAAGAGCGCTATCGACCCTCAAGATTGTCTCATCTGCCTTCTCCCATTTCGCTGATCCCCTCTCCCAAACTCACTCATATCCTGTCTTATCTCCAAGATTCTACCCGTAGAAAGTGTGTAGTCACCCATCATTCCCCCGTCGACCCCTCTATTATTGATTCATTTGTACAGTATTCATTTGCCAATCCATCTGATCCCAACGCCATTCGTACCACCTTAGGGGCATCCTTGTCCTTCTCCGCCCTTCTAAGGGTGAATGAGTTGCTTTCCCTCCGCTGGAATGATCTCTCGTGGTCAGAGGGCACCCTTCGAGTGTCCGTCAAGAAGGCCAAGAACGACCAGTTTGGCGAAGGGAAAGACACTTTCATCGCAGTCGACAAGAACTCCCTGTGCCTCTCCCTCTTCCATTCGTACAAGGATTCTGTCCCCCCTTCCCCCTGGGTTTTCTCCTCTCGCTCCCACCCAGACCGAGCCATTTCTACAGACGCCTTCAGGAAGGACCTGCCTCGTCTCTGCACTCTCGCGGGAGTCACAAGGATTACACCACACCAGCTCAGAGCGGGAGGAGCAATGGAATCGATCCGTCAAGGCGTCTCCCTGGATGCAGTTCAGAGAAAGGGGAGATGGAAATCAATCGCCGGTATTGCCCCCTACATCTCCGATACATTGGAAGCCCAAGGCTGAGCCCTCCCTCTCCCTTAATCCCGTCTTTTCCTTCTCTCATTCTTCGGTGTCTCGTCCTACATGTGCCATTTTCTCAGTTTGTTTCTCAACATCCACCTTTTTCAACGTTCACTCATTGTATCATCTCGCATTTTGCCTGTCTCAGGCTGTTGTTTGCTCCTTAGGCGTTTTTGCTTCTCCCCTCTGTTTTTCCCTTGCCGCTGGCATCTAGTGCCCCCAGTACTGTCTCATGGTTGTACCGTTGTCCCCGACCCGATAAAGCCGATGCCATGGGAGCCAAACATGAGTTATCACGTATGGAGTTATATTCAGAACGAGAGAAGGGATAAAATTGTGTCTGAAATTGGAGAGATCATTTCTCACTCGGACTCATTCCTGTCTGAAGTCTCGCGAGGGGAGCTGTTCTTTCAGACACAAATTGCCAGCCCTAGTCGGGACACGAATAGGTAACAATACATACATGAACAGATATATTTATAAATCTATTTCTCCGGATCGATCTAAACGGTATTTCATTAAATGGGTTAGGGGTTACGAGCGGAGTTCTGGCAAGTTTCGCAGCTGTGACAATAATGAATAGAAATGGTTGGATTAATTTCAAATTCTAAAGGTACTTTAATCAACCAATCGGTAAAGCGCAGCACAAGAACAAAGTCTAAGAAATCAATGTAATACAAATTTCGGAATTAGTCGAGTCGAATCCTCTTTGAAATTGAAGTCGTCCTCGTTGAGTGATGTCGAAGGCATTATTGACCCCGCGTCAAAGAAGAGCTTCCGGCGTCGTGCCTGAAATACTGACGATTATTTTATGAGCTACTCCTTATTAAATGTCTCTCTTTAGTGCCGTGTTATCACATACACCCTGTTAAAATGAAATCATTAGCATATATTTTTTATTATTATTCAACTGAAACGAAAAATATACATTTAAACATCCAAAGCTGACAGGGGGGGGGGGGGGGAGGGGGTTGACAATTAGAGCTCGAAAAAGGACGTGTCGGTCCATGTTTTATCGATTTTTCGCATCTTTATTTAGTTTTAAAATATTTTTCAATGATTGCAATGTATACTTCAGATCTCTGTTAGCACGGCGCGATACTTTGTTTGCTTCAGATGCGCTCGCAGTGCTCACAAATGCAGCTCAAAATTGGAAGCTGCATTTTGACCTACCAGTTGCTTATATGGCATGCCGCCGCTTAGGTTTATATTCACAATTATTCTGAATGCACGCGCGATACTTTCGATACTATCCACGGCTCTAGAAGTTGAGTCGGAACTGATTTATTGGGCAAAAATGGTTGAAAATCTACTTTGACCGAGATTCCTTTATATCGAATGCAACCGCTTAAGTTTATTCGTCCTATTATTCTAGAGAACCTCACGGTTGTTTTGATGCTTTCACGATTCTGGATATTTAGTCGGAAGAAAGTTCTATAGCTTCGAAGTCAGCGAACCTTAAATTTCATAATTCATCGTTTTTTTGGAATATACAGTGAGTTTTCCCGCAAAATTCTCTCATGCCTACTCCCTTATACATAATAGTATAACTATTATGTATAAGGGACCACCAACACCACCAATCAGATGAAAATAATTTTTAAAACAAAGGAAACGTTGTTGGTTATAACTTTGACACGACTCTACACAAGAAAGTATTACTATGGGTCCGTTCAAGCCGCAATTTACATTAATTGCTTTAGTTTTTTTATTTAATAACTTTAAAATATATTTTTGTTTGTATTCGATTCAGCAGCAACGAATCCATAGAAAAAATTGGACGGAATGATCATAGTATTTTTCCGAAGATACCCCTCTGCGGTCTCTAGGTAAGCTTACAGTAAGTAGCAAAAGTATATTACTATAATACACACAGGAAGTTACCTCGATTACTACTATTTTATTACTCAACAAAAAGGTTAGGAAAAAGTAATTATGTGAACTACTCCAGTCACTACGTTCCATACATATAAACACATAATGTGATTTTCCTGCGATGAAAACACAAAGGAGCGGCTGCTTTATTTCGTTTAGACCCAACAGGGGAAAAAAACATACAACGATGAGTGAGTCCAGGGACCCACTAGGGATATGGTCGTGCGAGTAAGGAGAGCAACAACTGCGTACGAGTAGAAACAGACGGAAACGAATGAAACGAGAAGGAGAAGAGGGAGAAAACACAACAACAACAACAACAACGAAGTGAAGAAAGAGAGGGAGAGGGGGATCAAGGGAGAGAAAGGCCGAATCCCTGAAGCTCTTCCGAATGCCTGAGATAGCTTGATAGGCCTTCGAGGGACTTCCAACGCCCTAGGGATTGAATCTGGGCCAGAGTGGCTCCCTGTCTGAGGGAAGACTCCCGCGACCCCAAGTGAGTGAGGGGAGAAAGAAGGAAGGGACAGGGTAGAGCAAACCGAAGCGATGGCCTTGCTGAAGAAGGAGGGGGGAAGGGTTTGGAGGTGGAGAAGGACTGAAGGAGGGGGAGGAGGGAGGGGGTGAGGGATACAGTAACTGAAACCGGGACCAGAGGGAGAAAGCCGTAGAGGGGATGGGCAGCTGGAAGATGGAGGAGGCTCCTTGCCCTTACTGGTCGTTCTTCGCCTTACGCACCACGAGAGAGATGAAAAAGGACTGAGGGGATAACTTCTGCTCGAGGTCCTCCCACTGGAGAGCGGTCGCTTCGCTCACTCTGAGGAGAGCTCCGAAGGAGAAGTAGAGATAGACCCCGAGACGGAGATCCTCGCGGTACGCATCCTCTCTATTGAGGTGAGCGAAGATGGCCTTGAGGACCTTTGTGGGGATATCCGGGGTGGGCTTCTTCGGAATCTTCTTCCCCACAGATCTAATGAGGGAGGAGGAGAGATCCACCGGGATTTCGGAGCTGACTAGTTCTCCCCCGAAGAAAAGAAAAGAGGAGCGGATGAGGGCCAAAGTGGACTCGGACGCCCCGGCAAGGACTTTGGATAGAAGGAAAGGAAGGAGGGAATGGGGAAGGGAGGGATCCAAGGAGAGGGATCTCGCAAACTTGCGTCTTGCGTCCTCCTGCCGGGAGTACTGCACGACGGAAGAGGGGGCCACTGCGCTGCAGACGGCCTCCTCGAGCGCAGAAGCCAGATCATCTCGGCCGTGACCGCTCAGCAGCTCGAGCACCGATCGGAGAGACAGTCCCTTCGGACCTGGAAAAAGCACGCTTAGAGGGGCGGGAGGGCGGGTTTGAGGGAAACTACTTTCCCTTCGAAAAAGCAACCTTAGAATGACTATTTTAGATTGGGAAAATCGGCCTCGATTTTGACTATCGAAAACGCGACGCGTCTGACAAGCGTCGCGGTCACGTCGCCCTTTGTGAAATCGCAGAAAATTAGCATTATGTGAACTACTCCAGTCACTACGTTCCATACGTATAAACACATAATGTGATTTTCCTGCGATCCGCCAATTCGTGCAACGAGTCTAGTCCACTCTCACATTTTGCTATACGAACCGCAGGCTGGTTATCACAAAACACCCTCACGGAGCGCCCTTTCACTTGCTCCCGAAATGTACTAACCCCGAACGAAATGGCCAATAACTCCCTGTGAGTACTAGAGAGGGGGATCTGTGACTAATTCCAGACTATCGGGGCACCGCAGAATCGCCCCCAAGGCAACACTGGAAGCGTCCACTTCGATCAATAGCTCATCCCCTCTGGAGGATTCCGTGAAGGATCGAGAAGTGGGACCTTGGATCCAGTCCAACCAGTAGGCCAACTTACTTGTCTCGCGAGGGGACAGCTCCTTGTGGGCAATACGCTGATCCTCCATCTCTGACACGACGGCGTTGAGGGCACGGGCATGGAAGCGTCCCTCGTCACCTGCCAACAAACTGAATGAGGCGATAGTGTCCGTAACTCTCTGTCTCATGAGTTTAGAGGGGCAGGGAGCCCGCCTCAAGGACTGAAACCTTTCTCTGGATTTTTCCCGTCTACGCTCCGAAAGCGCAACCGTGCCTTCAGCTAGGTCGATGACATAACCCAGCCACTCTCCTTGTTGAGCTGGGTCCCACTTACTCTTCTCGGGCTAAGCGACGGCACCCGCCCTGTCTAGATCCCTCCTCACGACATCTGAGGCTGCCTGGCACGCCTCCTGTGACGACGCTAGAATTATACAATCGTCGAGGTAGAGGGCGCACTGAATACCCATGGATCTCCACCTAACTACTAGGGTACGGAACACCTTGGTAAACACCCAGGGTGCGCAGTTGAGACCGAACGGGAGAGCGAATGTACGGAAGAACTGATCATTCCAAACAAGACCCATGAACTTTCGGGAATCTGTTTTCTAAATGCTCAAATGATGATAACCGGACTTTAGGTCGACCTCACATCATCAGAATAGAGACGGTGAATTGTCGTGACAAGAGAAAATATCGCTCGAATTACCACTACATACGTGGTTTGGCCAAGATGAAGCAAAGAAAAAGAAGCAGAAACACGTATGTAGTGGTTTGGCCATGTTTCTAAAGAGAGATTGAAGAGGAAGAAACCCCCAGGAGAGGGGTTTGGCCATCACTCACTATCAGACTCACAAAAACGATCAACACTCATCAAAAGACCATTGATTTATTATTGTCACATATTGCAATCTATTCTACTCAGGATGCTGGCTAATAAGAGCAATCGCTCTCGCAAGTCCACTCTAGACATCACGGGAACTAAGCGCTCACCTTCTCGATCTCCAGCTCGTGTAGTGAAGAAAAGAGTTGTCGATAGAGATCGCTCACCTGTTCCACTGCTACTATACATCGATGAAACAACTGAAAATAGGTACATGATGCAGTAATGGGGATAAATATCGAGTGAATCTATTTAGTGATAGTGATCTACTCTCCATCTATGCCACCGATTTGAAACATAAACGAGACATGGTCGGAGTATTGATCTCAGGTGGTTCTTCAACAACTATGATTAATCATACATGGGATTTCCAGATAGATGGACCGTTTGCCTTCCTGATCAAAATGAGGGGAAGATTTTATTGGGAAGGAGGCTCAAGTATTGTAGCGTGTCATGCGAGAGAAAGAACGGTAAAATATAACGTTTTTCACAACTGACTCAAGTAATTTAGATGCAATCATTCGCCTCTGCGCATGTGCTCACTCTCGTAACGAAAGAATACATTCATTCATTCATTTATTCCTTTCAAGGGGGAAAGTACAAGAAATTGTCATGAAGAGTTGTTCAAGAAACGGAGGTCCGTCGATATTGTCGAATCGGGTGTTTGCCGGGCAGTAAGGGTAGGGGAGGGGGGGAGGGGAAAAGGAAAGATTAAAGATCAAGCCAATTACAAATAATAGAGTCGGGGTAGAAAGAGGTGGGTTGAGAACGAATGAAGTCACGAAAGACGTTATTTGAAGAATTAACAATGTCAGGGGGGAGAGAGTTCCAGATGGAAATTGTTCTAGAGGCAAGGGTGGAGTACGAGTTATGAGGGATAAATGGCAGTGAAATGCGAAGACTATGACAATTTCTGAGTGTACGAGAATTGGGAGTACACGTAAGCAGAGAGGAAACATCCATAGAATATCGGTTATTGATAATAGAGTGGAGGTATATAATATCCATAGTGAATCTACGGCGTTATAATGTAGACAAACTCAAATCGCGAAGTCTTGTTCTATATGGAACAGGTGGAAGGGAACAGCGATAGTAAAGCCTACGCGTGAAATCACGCTGAATCCTTTCAAGCGCTTTAGTCAAATCTACACTGTGAATTGGGTTCCAAATAATTGAACAATATTCAATGTTAGGGCGGAGGAAAGTAGTGAAAGACTTTAGATACAACTCGGGGGACTTGCTACGGAAGGATTTAAAGAGTAGATTGGCTTTAGAACGAGTACTAGAAATAATTTTAGAAATATGGGACGAGAAAGAGAGGGAAGGGGAAAAATGCACACCTAGGTCTTTAATGATACAGTTGCTAGGTTCTGTGAGGACAACATTATTGATTGTGAATAATCTACGAGGGTTATGAATGCCGTAATGCATAATGTGACATTTAGTCTCGGAAATACCTAAATTCCATTGTGAGGACCAATCAGCAACAATGTTCAAAGCAGATTGCAAATCATCTGAATAAAGAGGGGCTTCAGCAAACAATTTGAGAATACACGTTAGTTTCAGTAGTGAAGTGATTTACCATGAATACCAACTGCGTAGGCACTGCATGATACTGTATGGGAACACACGTCTGAGCTTGAGGACACGGAATGCATTCACATCAAAGCAACAGTTGCCCTTGAGATCGAAAGTGAATGGAAGATTGTGGCGGAGGAGATTTCCCACTCATTTGGGTTATGATAATATGAAATGATGTCAGGAGGAAGTGGATGTTGAGGGTACTGTGAATGATGTGAGGCAGTTTCATGACTCACCCGAGCTCTGGATGATTTCATCGAGAAACCATTGGGCTGGAGTCGTGAAAGTGACTAAGACTAAGCGAACGTTTATTCTATGTCACAAAGAGTCATGTGTCCACATAGAGTGAGGATAGACTAGAACATTTCAATTACACTTACCGTACTTTATAGGAAGATGAAGGGAGAAGTGGGCGATCATGTGAGAGAAGAGAGTGGAGAGGATGATGACGATACCCATCTGAGAGAAAATATTAGATGGATTGACCAAGAGTAGAAGAATGTGAACATAGAATCAGACTCAAGTACCGATTCGAAGGTGATTTCTTTTCCCTTTTACCCGCTCTAGTACAATACTATAAGATATCGTAGTTGTCGACAGTGAGGGAATGGGAGAGAAGGTCACGATAGAGAAGGGAATCAATTTCTGTTGTTCTGTGGGGGTGTTCTCTCGACATCTCGTTTTCACTTCTGGAAAGCAAGCAATAGATGAGAGACTCTTGAGAAAATATTCCTCCCTGTTTTCAAAGTTAGTCTGACAGGTTAGGAAAAAACAACCTCTTTAATGAATGGTGTCATACTCTATTGAGGCTATTATTCATCCCTCAGAGACTACCATATGAGTGGGGGTGATGATGTATCCTCTCTTATCATCCCTCCAGAAAGCCTGGGGAATTTATCTCGACAATCTAGTTATTCCCTCTTCGGCTTTCTGTTGCAATGAATGTGGAGCCTATCCCTCTACGATTGTCATCGATGGTATATGTTTGGGATCTCGTGCCGACCTGTAAGCTACCGTACTCTCACGCGGAACTACCGTAATTTTCACACACACTATGATTACACTATTGTAAATTTAGGTACTGAAAAAAAATATTAAAAACTAAAATCAAAGAAGATAATCGATAATTACTGAACGAGTCACAACGTGACAAAGCGTGGTGTAGTTGTACAGTACATTAGCGACTGTTCCTAAATATTCCTTGCAAATGGACCGCACTTTTGGCCGCACACGGTGGTATCTAATTTAGTGGTGAGTAAATGATTGCACACCTCGATATGAGATACTTCTCTGATCAGATCATTCATCTCCTTTTGCAGCACATCTTGACTTAGTATAATGCAGTCAGTCGCTGAATCTTCCTATCCCATCGTCATCGCTCATTCCCTGCAGTTACACTTTGACACTGAGTTCAGTACCGATCAGACAGGATTATCTGGCTATTGATCACTGCACACGATTTAACTCACTTGGGATTCGTTATCACTACCGGAGAAGGAGTAATTATTGTCACCGTCGTTATAGCCTGCCATTATCTAGAATAGTCTTTCTGTTCTGCAATGAAAATCATAATTAGCCATTAGTCAGAACGGTCATAATCAGTCATTGGTAATAACCAGAAATCGGTTCCGCAAACGATAATTTGCAATAATGAGAAATATTTACCAGTAAATGCAGTCAAACAAATTAACAAGACACCAGTACATTGTTTGTAAGTCAAGAGTAAACGACATCAAGCTAAAATCAATACAAAATACGTTACTGTCCGCGCTCAGTTTTCGGGGCATTGACCACCCAAACCACGAAATACGTGGTTTGGGTGGTCAGTGCCCCGAAAACACATGAGAAGGGGTTTGGATAGGATAGGGAATCCTTACTCATATAATAATTGCACTGATTATATTTTTAAATTTTGAGTATCGTACTTCGTAAACATTCCGAACAAACTTACATTTTGTAAATAATTTTCATTTTTTGTATTTTGCTGGTTCGCAACTAAAAATTATTATTATTGTTTCTTATTTTTTATCCACCCCGAATTCCGGGCAAATACAAAAATTGGACGGTGAAATAATCCTAGAAATACGATTTAAAAAATAGCAAAATAGTAAAGATTACGGTAGTATCGATTAAAACCCTCGTCCTTACCGTAGGGAGGGCATCGTGTGTTCCAAGACGAATTTTCTTACAGAAATGCTCTTCAAAGCTTTTGCGAGTATCGAGAACTAATTTTTCAATGTCTTGTCTTTGAAAATTAATCCCGACTTTAATTGCATTCAATTAGCTATTTATTTAGTGAATAGTGGTGCTTCGTAGACCCGTTAACAACATCCTTCATACGCTTTGCTCAGATTATTCGAAAATGAGCGTAAATATTCTTACAAAGAAGGCACTATTTCATAAATCGTTTTTGATCAAGTGACTCTTTCAAACGCGATGCCGTCGTTAGCACACTTCATGGAATATTCGCGGGGGTGAAGGCTATGCAACGGACATACATTCGTGTACCCTCAAATTTGACCGTGTTCAACGCACATTCGATAGTTCTCAAACTGACATACCGAAAAATAAATAAAAATATTGTTTAAATGTTTTAAAATAGAATCAAGCATTTCCAGTAATAAAGTTGCGCTAACTCTATAGAAATGATTACGGAAGGTGGACATTCAATCTGAGATTTTGCGAAATCGCTATATTTGTTATATTATTTATTTTATGTCTTTTCTTAGTTGCTGCCAGATTCAGCATGCTCGATTCTATAAGCGAAGCGTAATGAATAAATATTAGGACGTGTTTATAAATACCCCATTGCCTTCTCTAACTTACCGTAATCTCAGTTTCTGTTAAATTTACATAATAATTGTAGATACCACCGTGTGCGGCCAAAAATGCGGCCATTTGCGAGGAATATTTAAGAACAGTCGCTAATGTACTGTACAACTACACCACGCTTTGTCGCGCAGTGACTCGTTCATTAATTATCGAGTATCTTCTTTGATTTTAGTTTTTAATATTTTTATTTTATGCTGATAGGTTCCCCAGCTCATTCCGGATGGAACGTGCACGTGATTCCCACGATTGATTGCGAAACACCCGTGCAATCCGTGTTATTAGATTTGGCACCTCTTATTTTTTTCGTTTTTCAAACCTATCTCCGGAAATCGACGTGTCTAGTCCGTTCTCTGTTTGGAATCATGTTCTCTAAACCTTTCGCTTCGCTCTGCTTGCTTCCACTATGCCCAATTTTCGTTCGTTTTAACGCCATATAGCTCTGAATCGGCTCGGTTGAGTGTTTTTATTTTTTAAACGGATTTCGCAATGTTGCTCAACCCTGTTTCTTATGTTTACTTTGCTCACTTGGTTTTCAATCGTTTTCATACAGCTCGCACTCAAATGTGACCTACCACTTATTGTTACTTTTAGCTTTATTTCCGTTGAAACTTTCAATTTCGACATTATTTTGATTAAATTATCCCTTTCATGTATCCCCAATCCAATTTCATAAATATAATATTCAAAATACAACTAAAACGTGTCCATTACAAAAAAATCAGTCGCGTAATCAGAGATGTGACCTAAGGATGCTCTCCAACTTGAAAAATATTACGGTATTTCCTTGGTTAGAAGTTATATTTTTAAAAGACATTTTGATATATTTTAACATTTTTTTAAATTTTTTAATTACTAGTATTAGATTCGTCATCCCCGACTTGGTATTTCACCGAAATAGGAAGTTCGGGCGACCAATTTGAAAGTCACCCCGTGTGGTCCCTAAATAATTGCTCTTTTTTAAATCGTATTTCTGGGAATATTTCACCGTCAGATTTTTGTATCTGCCCGGAATTCGAGGTGGATAAAAAATAAGAAACAATAATTATAATTTTTAGTTTCGAACCAGCAAAATGCAAAAAATGTAAATAATTTACAAAATGTTGATTTGTTCCGAAATGTTTACGAAGTACGATATCTCTTTAATTTTTAAGTGTTCATTGAATCAATCCCCATTGGTCTCTCAAAGGGAGAGGCAGAGCAGGAACTATTCGAATATATCATAACAACAGTAACATGGTGTTCTGACAAGCAAATCACAAAACAATATCCGTGATACAAAAAAAATTAAAGGAGGCGTATGTATAGACTAGACGCTCTCTAGCCGCGACTAATCTGATTAGAATCGAAACAGATTTTAAAATTTTCTATAGGCTTTTATTAATTCTTTTGAAATATGAATCTAAGTGGATCCATTTTTCCTGAATCTATTAGATCCAAGTTAGATCTAAGATCTGTCAGATTAGCGTATTAAAAATGAGTTTCCTGAGATTGTATTCCACTATCGATGATATTTTTCAGCATTTTATATCAGATTCACCGTCTAACGCAATTTTGAAACTGTTTGCAAAGACACTTGACAGCATTTTCAGTCTGGTATTGAAACATATTTCTTTGTCGAATCCTAAACTATTTAAATTTGAAATCTATTGTTCACATTTTATCACTAATAAAGAAACAGAATAAGCATGGGAAATTGGGAGCTTGCTATATATTTTTTTAATCAAGATTTTTGTAGATGCATTTTCCATCTGCAAATTATTTTTTCAGAATTGTGCAAAGTTAGTTTTTTTTCCATCGTCATCCGTGTCGAGCGTCAACCGTGTAGAGTTTTTTTTAATGTTCCGATTTTTACGAATTGCTCGATATTTGGGCTTGACTTCGCATTTGAACTCTAGTTCGAGTTAATTCATCCCAAACAAATAGGTCGAAAAGAGCCGAAAATAACCGAGTCGTCTTCTATTTTTAATTCGGGGATTTTTCTACATAGATCAAATATATTCGCAAAGCGAGATCACCGGAATCTCCTCGACGTATAGAAACACTGAGAACGAAAACATCAATTTGTTTTACGTTTAAGCTGTTTTATTACATATCGTAGTATTCGACAATCTTGCAATATTCAGTGCATATTTTTAAATCGTGTTTCATGCACGAATTGAGCCCTCAATTCAATTTGGATGCAGTTCTTCATGGTGACGAATATGCTTGAGGGCATCTCATCGTCATACCATAATTAACCCTCTCGCTCCTTCCCCCGCTTCATTCTCGCTCATCTCATCTCCACTTCTATCCAATTCGAAATACTAATTAACTCTAATCTGTATTTACGGTTGTCGACCATCAACGGAATTCTCTCTTTTCTCCACAATTGAATTAGAGACTGGCCTCTTCAACTGTTTCATTCCCTTCATTGCTCTCAATGCATCTATTCATCCTCTGTCTCATTCTTCTCTCCGTGGATCCTTCCGAACAGAGAAATCTTCCAATTTCACATTGGTTCCTCCCACATGTCATTGGATTCAATAAGAATCACAGTAAGCTATCAATATCATCTTTTTCTCAATGAAAAATTCTCAATTGCTTCAATATTTCAGGAGTTCAACGAAATAGGAACAACGTCATTCATTTGATGCCCGACGAGACAAAGATGAGAAATGCACAATTTTATGAATGATTGAGTGCATAAATGGTTCTTCCCGTTAGACAGAATGATGATTGAGAGTGTGATTGACATGGATAACTTCCCCTCCTCCCATACATTCTCGCCCATTATAGAAGACGCACATCTGAATGGAATTGATGGGATTGTCTCCCTAGAACAATTACCTGTCCTGGAGATACAGCACGAAAAGGAAGGGAAGGTATTACGGTAGTGAGAGAACTATCGATAGAGAATGAACATCCAATTGGAGAGTGACTACGTTGAAGTCGACAAAGCAATTTTGAATCTAGGAGAGAACTATGAAGATATAAGTGATTGTACAATATAATACCATTGGAAGGGGCGTCTACAATCCATTCGGGAGTTTCTATTGTGAATTGAGTCGAGTAAAGAGAAGGATGGCAAGAGGATTCAACCTGTAATATTTTCCTTATATCCTATTCCTCTCCTCTCCTCTCACTCACAGCATATACTGTTGCATTCTGGGCTTGAATCCTCTGTACGAAGTATCCCAGATGACTCCGTGAGCCGATAGACAATCTCTTTCCCACAGTGAAATTGTGTATTCCCGTGTGTTCTCCAATCTTCTCCCCACTAATTCCGTCAATTATCGGCCCATTTCGATTTTCGATGTACTGCAATCATCCACATTGAACTGAATACTCCACCTCAGTATATTTTATAACAGTAACGTACTTGCTCAAGGAATTCGTCGAAATTCTTCTTCTTGCCGACAAAACAAATTCCAAAACTCTGAAATGGAGTGTGACTTTTCCCTTCATGCTTACAGTACCCCATTCACTCCCCCCACCCTATCTTACAGTACCCCATTCCCTTCTCCCTCTATCTTACAGTAAGCTACTCACTTCCTTCCGCTTCGCTACTTCTTCTAGATTATTCTCGATTGCGATTTCTTTCACTTGTTTCTTAGTGAGTGATCCGAGGGGGAACATGGACCTTCTAAAGAGAAAGACAGTCTCTTCTCTCCATTGCATCAATCTCTCTCACTTCAATTGTTCCTCGTTGAGAGTACATAGGAAGAAACTCTGATCCTTGAGTGGATCTCTTCCCTTCAGTAAACGGCATTCTAAAAAAAATAAACATTCAAGTATGGAAAGAAAGATGATGGGCACTCCCGTTGTGAATCCTCACTTCCATCCAATGTGTTCTCCTGGTTGAAATCTCCTCTTGAAGTAGTGACATAGTGACCTGTTGCGATGTAATCAGCTGAGAATCTAGAGATAACAGTCAATTGAATGGATAGATGGATGGATTGATTGATACCTCTCAATAGCAAGAGAATGTAGATGATGAAACTTGATTCTTCTATTGCAATCGATATCAGGGACGATGGTCTTCCCACGCGAATATCCCTCCACCATCCTACTGTAGAGAATACACTAGAACAATGAAGGAGTGAGTGGCACTTACACGAAAACTTCGTTCCAATATTCCTTCACGAAGTTAACTGTGTGGAACGGGATCGATAATCTATTATTTTGATCTTTGATCTCTCCATCTCTCATTCTCTGACCTCTCGGCTATAACTCTGGCATCAGCCTCATCTTTAGTACGAGGACAAGAGGATGTTCCCTCTTCCATCGAATCCCAATTAACCTCAACAATGTGTAAATATTTTAGTTATACCGTACTCTGCCTTCAGTACTCACCATGTGTACTCCGATGACATCATATCCTCTATTCTTGAGAATAAGAGCACTCACTGCACTATCTACTCCCCCTGAGAGACCCACAACAACCCGTCGAGACATTCTGAAATCAAAGATCAGATCTAATTAAGAAATTGTAAATATCCAATACGGTAAGACACCATTCACGGTAGTAACGCAGTGTTCGCAGGCATCGTTTATCGATCTCGTACCCGTTAACATCGAGAACAATAATATTTAAAAAACACTACGAGCAAAATAATAAACAGAAAGTTAATTCTAATGACTACCTCTATAATCTATCTAATTTATCTTCTTCTCCTCTGATTTCTCAGCTGCTTGCTTGACTGCTTCCGCAAAATTCTTCTCATCCTTAGTCAATAAATTCTTGTGATAGTACTCTCTCATGTAACCTCATTAATCTGATCGAGTCTCTTCGTCAATCTCTCGTGTTCTTCACTTCTCAGAACTCGAATGGCCTCATCCAACTGATCTTTCTCCTTCTGACTCAACTTAAATGGAAAACTATCATATAAATGGTAGCTTTTCAAGTTGACTCAACATACCCCTACAGCCAATTCCAGCCGATTCAATCCTATTGTATACGTATGATTACTCTCTAATACTCCTTCCTCTCTTCATCTTTTCATCGGTGTGATTCTTCTCTCTCTATCTTCTCCTTTTTCTCACCTTATCATTCCATTCTCTATTTTTGTCCATCCCATTGAACAATCTCTTAATTTGTTGATGAGTCTCTCCAGTGAGTGAGTATTCATCTCCTCTTCCTTGAAGTGCACTCTGTAGTCGAGCCAATTCGTGACGAGATACCACCTAAACAACAACCACATTCAATTGATGAGTACCATCATTCATATATGAGGCCGTTTGTGTTAGGATCAACAAGGGCTCTGGAACATCAAAAAACTAACCTATGCTCAAACATTCGCCCTTGGGTAGTTTTTGATACTGAATCGACTGATGAAGCCCGTTTTTCGATCTGAGCCTTCTGAATCCCGGTACGACCCGACATCGATTTGGCCAAAATCTAGTTTTCTAAGAAAAACTGCCCCGGGGAAGGTCAAACTGGCCACAAATCTCGCCTTCTCGACCAGAATTTGATTCTCTACAAACTGAAAAAAAAATTAAGGCGCTATCTTTTCTGGTTGTCGAGGAAAAGCCGATTTTTGAAAACGAATTTAGTGCGAGAAATCCCATGGCCAGGTTGTAAAGAATCTTCTCCTGATCATTTTGATGTATTATGTTCAGCATTTGACCTAAGGTAAAGCGGTTTTACATAACTTTTAGTGACGAAAACTTGCTATTTTTGCAGTTTTCAGAGTGCAACTTTTTTAATTCGAGTTTTCATGATCTCTAGCATAAAAATTAGTTTTCTACGTGCAAAAATACGCCAGAAACTTCTATAGTCATGTATTTTAGAAAATATGACTTTTTCGACCCTAACGTCGTCGTCGAGGTGGATTCTCGGGTCAAAAAAAGTCATTTTCTCAGATTCACCTGACAATAGGAGTTTCTGTCGTATCTTTGCACGGAGAAATTTTTATGCTAGAGATCATGAAAACTCGAATTAAAAAAGTTGCACTCTGAAAACTGCAAAAATAGCAAGTTTTCGTCACTAAAACGAAACCACGTTACCGTAGGTCAAATGCTTAACATAATACATCAAAATGATCTAGTTTTCTCAGAAAACTAGATTTTTGCCAAATCGACGTCGGGTCGTACCGGGATTCAGAAGGCTCAGATCGAAAACGGGCTTGATCAGTCGATTCAGAATCAAAAACTACCCCCAGGGCGAACTTTTGAGCATAGGTTAGTTTTTTTAAATGTTCCAGCCACTTGTTGACCCTAACGCAAACGGCTTCATATGAGGCCGTTTACGGTAGGATCAACAAGTGCCAACAGGTAAAAAATAGGACATGCTCAAAATTTTGCACTAGGGGTAACTTTTGATTCTGAATCGATCTGTGGAGTCTGTTTTTCGATCTGAGCCTTCTGAATATCGGGTACGACCCGACGTCAAAAAGGCCAAAATTTGTTTCTGCGATAAAAGCTGAAAGGAAGAGCAAAATTGGCCGAAATCTCGCATACGCGACCAGAATTCAATTCTCTACAAACTGGTAGAAAAAGTTAAGCGCTAGCTTTTCCCGTTTTCGAGAAACGGTCGAATTTTGACAGAGGCCTAGACTCTGGGAAAGCCGTTATCAAAAGAAAGAGCATACTTCCCTGATCATTTTTGTATATAAGGTTAAGGTATTGACTTAAGGCCCGATAGTTGGCAAACGCAAAAAAAAACGCGAGTTCGCGGCACAAAAATTGATATAAAACTATCGGGTCTTAAGTCAATTCCTTAACCTTATATACCAAAATGATCAGGGAAGTATGCTCTTTCTTTTGGTATCGGCTTTCCCAGAGTCTAGGCCTCTGTCAAAATTCGACCTTTTCTCGAAAACGGGAAAAGGTATCACTTAAATATTTTTACCAGTTTGTAGAGAGTTGAATTCTGGTCGGGTTTGCGAGATTTCGGCCAATTTTGCTCTTCCCGGACCAGTTTTTATCGAAGAAACAAATTTTGGCCTTTTTGACGTCGGGTCGTACCGGGATTCAGAAGGCTCAGATCGAAAAACGGACTCCACAGCTCGATTCAGAATCAAAAGTTACCCCTAGGCCCAAATTTTGAGCATGTCTGAATTTTTACCTGTTCTCGGCCCCTGTTGAGCCCTTGTTGATTCTACCACAAACGGCCTCATATACAAACTGAGAGAAACAAGAATATTCCTTCGGAGAGGGAATGGATCCAACCTTCTGTTCTTCTCTTCTCTCGAATGGTCTCAAGTATTCATACAATATCTCTGCCTTCTCTCTTCCGATTCTTTTCACTCCTTCGTGTTCAATCAACTCACTCAGTGCATTCTTAAATCCATATTTATTTAGCATATTTATAGAAAGTGAGGGGAAGTGAATCGTTGACCTTCCTCCTAATCAGTCTTTATTCTTCTAAACTTCATTCCATATAGAGATATTTCATCTCTCTCTCTCTTACAATTAATCATCGAACCTCTCTCATTTTCGCTGCAACAGGAGAATCTCCTTCTGAGTGTGATATTTGCATCTTCCGTAACACCTGCACAAATGTTTCCTTGTATCGATTGTAAATGCATCTACAAATAATGCTATGTAATCAAGTCCATCCGAATATCAATATCAATATCAGTATCAGTATCAATATCAATCTCTCTCTCTCTCTCCCCCCCCCCACTCTGTTCTCTACCCTGACCAAACCTCCATTGCCTCCCTCAGCATTATTTTGCCCTTGGGCATTTTATCGAGTGGAGGCTCGTAGAATCCATATTCCCACACTGGATCATTCTTGTGCATGAACTCATTCTCACGAGTAGGCAAGTCTCTTCAACCAATCATCACTTATTTAGAAGTCAAATGAACGATAAAGTCAGATATGAGAAAGCTCTTTGTACGAGTAGGAACTTACTTGGACTTAGTCCATCTTTCGGGAGGATTCGTAGACTTGATAGTTATCTTGTTCATGTTACCTACCAATTTATCGTGTTTCTTGCTCAGTTCCTGAAAATGTTCATTATATCGACCCATGGTAGATCAATAGTACATCTCTTATTCTTCCATCCTTCTGAGCATTCTCAAAGTGTTTTCTCTCCGATACATGTTTAGGTGCTGACTCCGTCTTCACTTCTCCCTTCTCTAATTTCTGAAAGAACGATCAGGTTTGAGTGAATATGAGTGAAGTCCAAACAATATATCAAGTTGCTTATCTTCAGCACACATAATGAACTAACCTCGATGTGTTTAACTGCATTGACTTGATAGTTAGCATCCTTAGCCGGCTTCCCCAATGCATTCCACAGTCTTTTCATCACTCAAATCGAGAAGGCTACTAGCAGTATTTATCTCAACAAAAACTGAGAAAATCTATTTTGAATAGGGACCCCCACACCGGGAATTCTAAAATGAGAGCCGGCAAAGGTCATGGTGTAGGAAACGTCGAAATGCGGGAATTCAAAATCACACTGTAAATATGTTTTCCCCAGATTTATCTAGGGACGGCAGCGGTGTAAATAGATGAACGACACAACTCACAAATTGGTGCGCAAATGGAAGCTTACCTTACCCCATTCCGCCTTTTCAATTTAGTTTTTGCAAAATTATGGCAAAATATTAAGTAAAATGATAAAGAAAATAGGTGAAAGGTGCGACGCTTTGAATCCAACTGGAGCACGGCCCCCGATCCATCAACAATTGCAGAAAGTACCGCCTAATTGCACCACAAAATCGACACCTCATTATCAGAATAGTTCACGAGTTTGTCGTACGGAAAGCAGTAAAACTAGCTACAAAAATTACAATTTCATCAGGTTGGCGGCAAATCAGGCAATTTTCAGAGAAATCCGTGCAAAATATCTAAAAATTCAATTCAAAAAGTTGCCTGAAACCCTGAATGCTCAGGGTCAGTCAGGAAGGTTGCCTGACCCTGATGGGTTTGAATTTCACGGGCCATTTCTGTAAGGGAAGTGGTTAGGCGGTGCTTTTTGCGATTGTCAATGGAGCAGGGGCCGTGCTGGAGCGCATCACATGTCAGCCCTCTGATCAGTATATTGTGAACTGACTTTTCTTCAATTTATTTGTAAGACGTTGATAAGTTAAGTTCTTGTTGCGTATGATTTTGACTGCCGTGGAAAATATCAACAAGAGTATAAGAAAGCTATAATAATTATATTATAGGTCGGGATTTGAGACAACTGCTTAAATTACGGTAGTTCTTCCTGTCACAAAGTTGTCCTGGAAGTTAAAATTCGAGTTTTACAAATCGGGGGACTGTTCATCGCTTCTTTTTTGACTATCAACATATATTACCAGCCATAAGAACATATTACAAAAGATCGGATGAACAGTCCCCCGTCTTTGAGTAATTGAGAAAAAAAAACAAAAAAAAATCATTTCCTTGCTGTGAAAATGCTCGGCTTTCGCTGCTTCAATAACATTTGCTACTTCCCTAACTTTATTTATATTTTCAGAACTATTTTTTATGCTGCGCAATCTATCGATGGTAAGAAAAGCTAGATCAGACAATAAATTCTAAAACCACGCCATTTCTTCTTGCCCTACTGTCCTATCAATATTGCGTATTCAAACTTCCTGCCATGCTTTGTATACTTTCATTATGTCATGTTATTCATTCCGATGAATGAAACAACTTGAAAAACAATAGAAATATTTTTAAAATGCTTCAGAAAAATATTAAAGAATTTGAAAGCCAAATTACGGTAGTTTGAGGGGGGGGGGCGTAGGAGGGTGTAGCCAAATATTCCGGCTGCGGTCCCTAAATTTATCGATTTTAGGCGAATGCGCCTCTTCATTTATTTAAGAAATGTGAAGCTCGCATCACAAATATTCACATATTTTTTTTTCTTTTTTCACACACAGAAAATATTTAACAATTCTACCATCCCGAAAGTCTAATTTATATTGCGAAATTCCTCGTTTATGGTTTTTATTGGATAGAAATCGTATCAGGGGATGCGCCTCTGACTTTTTCTAATTGATTTGTTCTACAACCGTTAATTAAGTTTTGTGCAAAAAAATAAAAGAAATCTGTCATCCCGAAATATATTTTATCGGTCGTTGAACTTTTGAAAGAATTATGCACCATATGCGTTTAGTTTATCGATTCCCCATTTCTCCTTATTGTGAACCTTTAACCTACTTCGAAAGGAGTGAAATGCGTGTCATTCTAATAGATTGGTTACGTGTTCCACTATTTCGAGTGTTCAAACTCAAGGATTCCATATACCTTACATATCATCGTGCTAATTACTTGTGACGTGTCTAAAAAACTGACTATGTGATTATCAATTATCAATTACGGCACTATATTCCACTTATAACCTCTGTGAAAAATTAAATAAAAATGTTTGAAATTTACAAACATTGACACATTTATCAAGGAGTGACCGTTTACCGAACGTTTGCGTGCAGGACTGCACCACGAGGGGCGGAGCTTCTCGGGTTTTCCCGCGCTGCCTGCGCGCCACTTTTGCGAAGCTGCGCAGCCACCCTCTCCGCTTTTCACTCACTCTCTCGCCCAGGTGAGAGAGCACGTGTAAAGAGGAGAGGGTGGCTGCACAGCTTCGCAAGTGGCGCGCAGGCAGCGCGGGAAAACCCGAGTTAGACGAGTAGATCAGAAATCGCTGATTTAATTTTTTCATAAAAATCTGAGTAACTTTAATGATTTCTGCACTCCCAATTACCCAAATGAACATGGGAAAGAAATTTTAGACTAACTTTAAAATTTTACTTGGTGGTCCGAGTACGACACGTCGGTTCAAGAGCGACATTAGAGGGAGAGCCGGAGCCACCGATTGGGAAATGCCACACCATGAAACCTATGGCGACTATTATCAATCTACCCTTGGCCCGACGCCGCACGCTAAACGAGACGGGTTAGAGACAGGCCTCTCTCTCCCCTCTCCCTACCCTCTGCTTCCCTTCTGGTAGCAGTTTCTGTCCCGTCTCGTGTAGAGAGCGCCGCGGTCATGAAGTCGCTCTCTCCGCCCCCTCTTTCAGCTTTCACGCTAGAGAGGAACCTCTGCAGAAAATTTGGCAAATCCCGTGTCTGCCTAATGCAATTTTTGCACGGGGCTGAATCGACGTGTACGAGCGGGTGTTGAGCCAGGTCAGACTTCAACACGAAAAACGGTGGATTGCAAACTAACTGTTCACGAAATATAAATATTTTAACTAATAGATTTATTGAGATTGTAGTCAAGGTGCATTCCAGGGGTGCCATAAATATGATTTCGTACTAAAGAACACATTACATGGCCTCTTCGATATAAACTACTGTTCGCTGGAGAAACTACCGTAACCCGGTTCATTGAAACCACTCGTTCACGGCGTTCTGCTGGCAACGCGCCAAGTGAGCTTTCGTGGTGAGACCATCGCTTCCTCTCTTGCATTTGCATGCTCTCTAGTTATTCCCCTGACCGCTCTCTTCTCTCTCGCTCACCCCATGCAAAACGCCGTGTCGTTTATAAAAACCGCTGTATAATATTCGCTGCTTTTATATTCGCATATCAGGGTTTTTACGTGATATCACGTAAAATCCCTGATTTATCGTGATTCAGGATCAACTTTTTGAATGGGCTCATAGCGACGGTCCCGGACAGTGAAAATCAGGCAACTAGAACCGCACGCGCGTGATTCGGGCAACGCGGTTGTCATTGTTTTTGTAGTTTGTAGCCTAAAGTTTGCTTATGACGTTTTCGTTGACGCTATGTCGGCTCTCCGGGGGCCGTGCCTAGATAAATATAGGGACGGAGGTCTCGAATTTTTGAGTACGCTTTTACGGCTCCTACCTGCGAATTCGCGTACCGTTTACCTGTGTTGTAGTTGTTTTCGTTGATTATCTTTTGAACCGCTATTATTATTATCCAATTATGTTGCGAAAAATATGAAGAAGTCATCTAGGAATAAGCCTAAAACAATATTTCGGGAGTGCGCTACGATAGCACTCTGAGGTTGCGGTCACAAGTGGACACCATCGATAGAGTCTGCATCACAAAAAATAGTTATCAAAATGAGAATAATGCTAGAAAAATATTTCACAAAATATCAGCCGCGAGAATCGCTCATTTTCACGGCAAGAATTCGAATTTTTTGAAAAAAATAAAATTGGGCAAACTGTTCATCCGATCTTTGAAATATGTTATCAAGAACGGTGCTATGGATGTATAGTGAAAAAAGAAGGCGTGAACAGTTTGCCCATTTTTAGCAAATGATTTAAAACTTTCAGGACAACATTCTGACCCAACGAACCACTGTATTCAGCTTCCATTTGCGCACCAATTTGTGTATTGTTTCGTTCATCCATTTACACCGCTGCCGTCCCTAGATTTATCGAATACTTCGAGATGCCCCATTCCAGTTTTTAGATAAATATGAAGCTCTGATATCAAAGAATCTCAGATAAAAATAATTCAAAAATCGTATTACGCAAACAAGCTAAATTTCGCGTTTAATTTTCAGCACTGGACGTTTTTACCAGCTAGGGATTGAATTTTGTGATGCCCCATTCCACTTTTTACTCCACTTATTATATGAGCCGAGACCGACGTCTATGCCAAAAATTAGAAAAATAGTATTACGCAAACCTAATCAAATCAGATGCTGAAGTTTCAAGAAAGAACGCGCAACTAAAGCTCTTAGGAGTAACTTTCTGAATCAGTGAACATATTTGTGCAGATGCTTGGCACTAGGCAAAAAATCTAATTCGCTCTAAATGTGTGAGATGATAGTACTCGACGAGTGTAGCTCAAGCGCCGCTGGTTTAGTGTTCTAGATCGTTCTCCGCTAAATGGCGGAAGATTTATTTATTTTTAAACCGTAACCCAACCGACTTTGCTGTTTCGCAATCGTTTCAATCGTGTCATATATCAAACGACGCACAATATTCATGTGTTCATACATACCCACTTTCTTCCCGATCGCATTGAAAATCATCGAGAAATTTTGATTTTTCAAAAAAAAAATTTTCGAACTTTTCTTGTCAGCTTTTTTGGTACACAAACAATGGACCTTTTTTATTTGATTAATCAAACGAGCAACCATCCTGCTATGCTGTGTGAGAAAATTGTGAAGATCCAGGATACACCCGGGGGTTTTAGATCGAAAAAAGGAGCTTGACTGAGGGTTACAATTCAAATTTAACGCACTATGTCGAGGTATTCGTGCAAATTGGAATGGTAAGAACACATGTCAATGTTTCAACATTTACTGAATCAGATTATGGTGGAATAACACGACTTTCCGCGATTTTGAGAAAAAGTGTTTTTATCGATCATCTCGATTTATGAACTTTGCAACAGCTACTTTTACAAACGCAGCAATATCGTAGGCTCTTACTAGTATAAGTTTGTAGTCCGTCGGCTTCTGCATCGAATACATGTGATAAGGGGCTCGGGGACTTTCGTGCTCATCCTCATTTATTCACTCAAAAAATGCAATCTGCAAAAGTTCGCAATTTTCCAAAAAGTTGCAAACTTCTACTTGTTAGTGCTCATAATGATCGTCTATCTTCGAATGTTTCTCACAAAAAATACGAACATAATGAGCACTAACGAGTGGGAGTTTGCAACTTTTTTGAAAATTGCAAACACTGCTGATTTCTATTTATAGCAAATAAATTATGGTGAGCACGGAAGTGCCCGAGCCCCATTTCACATGGATTCGATGCAAAATCCGACGGACTACAAACCTATACTAGTAAGAGCCTGCGCTATTACTGCGTTTGTAAAATTAAAACGCGTTCTCTGTAATACTGCAGGAGAGATGGCACAGTTGGCTTAAAACAGTCGTATGGGTCTCAAACTTTGGGTGTATGACCCATTTGGGTCAAAAAACTTTTTTCATAAAAATTTTGATCTTTGATCTCCAAAAATTGATAGTTTCAAATTTGAGATATCAATGTCATGTGACATATCTTTCGGAAGAACATCGAAAGTTAAGTTGAATGGTCGAAGGAAATTTGATTTGAGCTATTCCGACTCGAGTTATGGTTCAAAATGTGAAAAATTCGGTCACTTTCGGTAAACATCGATATGGCTACCCATGAAGATGTGATTTGCACATCCCTATTTTGAGATATTTTGTGTATTTTTTAATGTAGGAAATAATGATACTCTTTGCGGGGCCGATTTTCACGGACGTGGTATCGAAATCATCAGTTATCCGTGCCTACTCACCTACTCGAACTGTTGATTTCGACAGTTTTTCGAGCATAACTTTTTTCATTCCTTGTTTGCACGCAAAAACACACCAGAAACACATATAGTCATATTTTTTTCGAGGTGAATTTGTTTTCGACTTTGACTCCTTTTCACCATGTGGTCCCCCCTTATGGTTAATTTTTGGTAGAAAAGTCGATATTTCAGAATCATGTCACCATAGCAATCTCTGGCGTATTTTCGCACGTAGAAAATGAATCTTCTATCTAGAGATCATGAAACTTCGAAATAAAAAAGTTATGATCACAATTCCGTAAGTTATTGGTTTTTTCGAGCAGAACTTTTTTATTTCGAAGTTTGATGATCTCAAGATACCAAATTCGTTTTCTACGTGCAAAAATACGCCAGAAATTGCTATGGAGACATGATTCTGAAATATCAACTTTTCTACCAAATATTAACCATAAGGGGGGACAACATGGTGAAAAGGAGTCAAAGTCGAAAACAAATCGGTGTTGAACGGTGTATGGCCACTTTCACCAACTGTGCCACTTTATCCCCATTTCCCTGCAGTATTACAGAGAACGCGTTTTAAGTGTCACGAAATTCATAACTGAAGAAAACGCTCACACCCTCAGCCAAGCTCCTTTTTTTCGATCTAAAACCCCCCGGGTGTATCCTGGATTTTCACAATTTTCTCACACAACATAGCAGGATGGTTGCTCGTTTGATTAATCAAATAAAAAAGGTTCATTGTTTGTGTACCAAAAAAGCTGACAAGAAAAGTTCGAAATTTTTTTTCGAAAAATCAAAATTTCTCGATGATTTTCAATGCGATCGGGAAGAAAGTGGGTATGTATGAACACATTAATATTGTGCGTCGTTATATATATATATGACACGATTGAAACGATTGCGAAAGAGCAGAGTCGGTTGGGTAACGGTATTTTAAAAAAAACTTCCGCCATTTAGCGGAGAACGATCTAGAACACTAAACCAGTGGCGCTTGAGCTACACTCGTCGAGTACTATCATCCCACACATTTAGAGTGAATTCGATTTTTTGTCTAGTGCCTATGTCAGATAGTCACTCTTAGTAGATCGATTATTATATTTTGTTCACTGCGTCTGTTTAAACCATTCATTGGAGTACGAAATATGAGCATTAGAAATTGAGACACAGTAAAATTCAACACTTCTCGCGGTTTCACTTATGGATACCGTATACCTTGATTACGCGTGTCCTGAGTGATACCTTCACACAAACAAAATAAACAATATATTGGTCCTAAGAGACCGTCCAGGAGCTAGTGAAAAAGGTCCACGGATGGCAAAAAAATAATTCCTGCCAAACTTTTTTCATAGAGTGAGGATCCCAAATGCTGATCGGCGGCACCACTAGCTAAGACCTCAGGTCGACTTCGGCCGACTTACAGTAACCGACAGTTTTTGGGGTCGAAAAAGTCACCATCTCAAAAGTATCTGACTAGTATTTTTTCCGACGTATTTTTACTCGCTGAAACCGAATTTCTAAACTAGACATCGTGAAACGGTCATACGGAAAAGTTATACCCGAAAAACCTTTTTTTTTTGTCAAAAATAGGACAAATCGTGAAATTAAAAAATTAGATGTCCGAAGCGCACTTTCTAGTTATCATTTTCGGAATCTACATCAAAAAGAAAGTCTAGTGAATTTTTTTCAGTATTTTAAAAATGAGGTGCATAGGTGATGCACAGGTCGGAAGATCTCCCTAAGTATCGATTTGATCAGGCTCGTTTAAAGGGTCAAAACAGTTTTTATCACACAACCACCCCACTAGTAGATTTTCTGGCGTATTTTTACTCGTAGAGATCGAATTTCTACATTTGAGCTATGAGAGCGCAAATGAAAAAAGTTCTGATCGAAAAACCGTGTCATTTTTGGCGAAATCGAAAGAAACTCCGAAAATTGAAATTTCACTCGAATTGATAATTACTACACAAAAATCAACTTAATCTGGCATGTAAACCCAGAAAATGTAGTTCTCAAAGAGAATACACTCCATATGATCGAAATTTCAATTTTCGAACTTTCTCTGGATTTCGGCAAAAATGACCCGGTTTTTCGATCACAATTTTTTCATTTACGCTCTAAAATCGAATTCACTCTAAATGTGTGGGATGATAGTACTCGACGAGTGTAGCTCAAGCGCCACTGGTTTAGTTTTCTAGATCGTTCTCCGCTAAATGGCGGAAGTTTTTTTTAAATACCGTTACCTAACCGACTCTTTTTTTTCTAAAAATTTCTAAAATCGTATTGTGATCAGTATTGCCTCTACTAATATACTTTGCACCAATTTCACACCACATCAAAACTTGTTTTCGTCTGATTCCGTCACAAAATAATATTTTTGGGGAAAACGGTTTTTTTTTTCGTTTTTTTTCGTAAAGAAGAATTAGTAGCATTAGTTGTTCATAGTGATAGCAGTGCCCCATAGTGTGTGACTTGAGCGCACTAGTGTATAGCACAGGATTTTCGATATAATGGAGATAGGGCCGTACAACGATTTTGCAACCTATGCTCAGGATTTGGAACATACAGTATCGTCCATAAGTCATGGGTCACTTTTTCATTCTTTCATAACTTTTGACTCGTATGAGATTTCTTGCTCATACTTGGTCATGCACAACACACTCACCGGGTGTTAGGATTATGCCATTGGGATATCACAGAACTCCCTGGTTGTTGCGTAGTGATGACGCTATCAAGCAATACTTTTTCAAACCATCAAAATTCTTACATGGATTTTTCCTCAGACTTCCTATTCGTTGTGATACTAGAAGGCATCAATACCTTTTCGATGAAAATATGTACTCATGGGAAGATGACGTACAGTGGCTCTAGACTGTTTCAAAGTAGGGTCCCGAAAAAATGGATTTTCGTTCATAGACATGCTAGAGACTCGTTCAAAAGCTCAAAATGATCCCTAAAGTTTGGTAACGATAGCTCTTAAATTGACCTCAGGACACGAAAAAGACGAATTTTTCACTTAATCACATAACCCTATTTTGGATGTTTACAGTTCTGAGGGTGATTCTCGTTCAAAGATTATTCCAAGACACAAAGGTAGTATATCCATGGAATATACGATTCTCAACATTTTAGAGCATTTGAATACCTTTCCCGCCCGCGGCAGCCTAAAATCTGAGGTCAATCGATTTTCAACCGAAAAAATGACCATGATACCCCCATCATTAGTCGAAAAAAATTGTCTCCCCGAACTTTCTGACTAAATTTTTTTCTGGTATATCTTTGTGTGCTGAATCCGAATTTCGATATGAGAGCCCATTATATGATTAATGAAAAAAGTAAAAATTCATTATGTCGAAAAATAGCCGATTTTGAAATTCGATTGACCTCGGATTTTAGGTTGCCGCGGTCGGGAAAGGTATCCTTATGCTCTAAAAAGTTGGGAATTGTATATTCCATGGATATGCTACAATCGTGTCTTGAATGACCTTTTTACGAAACTCGGCTTCAGAACTGTAAACATCCAAAATAGGGTTATGTGATTAAGTGAAAAATTCGTCTTTTTCGTGTCCTGAGGTCAAATTAAGAGCTATCGTTACCAAACTTTGGGGATCATCAGGAATTGTGAGAAGGATCATTTTGAGCTTTTGAACGAGTCTCTAGCATGTCTATGAACGAAAATCCATTTTTTCGGGACCCTACTTTGAAACAGTCTAGAGCCACTGTACGTCATCTTCCCATGAGTACATATTTTCATCGAAAAGGTATTGATGCCTTCTAGTATCACAACGAATAGGAAGTCTGAGGAAAAATCCATGTAAGAATTTTGATGGTTTGAAAAAGTATTGCTTGATAGCGTCATCACTACGCAACAACCAGGGAGTTCTGTGATATCCCAATGGCATAATCCTAACACCCGGTGAGTGTGTTGTGCATGACCAAGTATGAGCAAGAAATCTCATACGAGTCAAAAGTTATGAAAGAATGAAAAAGTGACCCATGACTTATGGACGATACTGGACATGCTAGAGACTCGTTCAAAAGCTCAAAATGATCCCCAAAGTTTGGTAACGATAGCTCTTAATTTGACCTCAGGACACGAAAAAGACGAATTTTTCACTTAATCACATAACCCTATTTTGGATGTTTACAGTTCTGAAGCCGAGTTTCGTAAAAAGGTCATTCCAAGACACGATTGTAGCATATCCATGGAATATACAATTCCCAACTTTTTAGAGCATAAGGATACCTTTCCCGACCGCGGCAACCTAAAATCCGAGGTCAATCGAATTTCAAAATCGGCTATTTTTCGACATAATGAATTTTTACTTTTTTCATTAATCATATAATGGGCTCTCATATCGAAATTCGGATTCAGCACACAAAGATATACCAGAAAAAAATTTAGTCAGAAAGTTCGGGGAGACAATTTTTTTCGACTAATGATGGGGGTATCATGGTCATTTTTTCGGTTGAAAATCGATTGACCTCAGATTTTAGGCTGCCGCGGGCGGGAAAGGTATTCAAATGCTCTAAAATGTGAGAATCGTATATTCCATGGATATACTACCTTTGTGTCTTGGAATAATCTTTGAACGAGAATCACCCTCAGAACTGTAAACATCCAAAATAGGGTTATGTGATTAAGTGAAAAATTCGTCTTTTTCGTGTCCTGAGGTCAATTTAAGAGCTATCGTTACCAAACTTTAGGGATCATTTTGAGCTTTGAACGAGTCTCTAGCATGTCTATGAACGAAAATCCATTTTTTCGGGACCCTACTTTGAAACAGTCTAGAGCCACTGTACGTCATCTTCCCATGAGTACATATTTTCATCGAAAAGGTATTGATGCCTTCTAGTATCACAACGAATAGGAAGTCTGAGGAAAAATCCATGTAAGAATTTTGATGGTTTGAAAAAGTATTGCTTGATAGCGTCATCACTACGCAACAACCAGGGAGTTCTGTGATATCCCAATGGCATAATCCTAACACCCGGTGAGTGTGTTGTGCATGACCAAGTATGAGCAAGAAATCTCATACGAGTCAAAAGTTATGAAAGAATGAAAAAGTGACCCATGACTTATGGACGATACTGTATGTTCCAAATCCTGAGCATAGGTTGCAAAATCGTTGTACGGCCCTATCTCCATTATATCGAAAATCCTGTGCTATACACTAGTGCGCTCAAGTCACACACTATGGGGCACTGCTATCACTATGAACAACTAATGCTACTAATTCTTCTTTACGAAAAAAAACGAAAAAAAAAACCGTTTTCCCAAAAATATTATTTTGTGACGGAATCAGACGAAAACAAGTTTTGATGTGGTGTGAAATTGGTGCAAAGTATATTAGTAGAGGCAATACTGATCACAATACGATTTTAGAAATTTTTAGAAAAAAAAGAGTCGGTTAGGTAACGGTATTTAAAAAAAACTTCCGCCATTTAGCGGAGAACGATCTAGAAAACTAAACCAGTGGCGCTTGAGCTACACTCGTCGAGTACTATCATCCCACACATTTAGAGTGAATTCGATTTTAGAGCGTAAATGAAAAAATTGTGATCGAAAACCGGGTCATTTTTGCCGAAATCCAGAGAAAGTTCGAAAATTGAAATTTCGATCATATGGAGTGTATTCTCTTTGAGAACTACATTTTCTGGGTTTACATGCCAGATTAAGTTGATTTTTGTGTAGTAATTATCAATTCGAGTGAAATTTCAATTTTCGGAGTTTCTTTCGATTTCGCCAAAAATGACACGGTTTTTCGATCAGAACTTTTTTCATTTGCGCTCTCATAGCTCAAATGTAGAAATTCGATCTCTACGAGTAAAAATACGCCAGAAAATCTACTAGTGGGGTGGTTGTGTGATAAAAACTGTTTTGACCCTTTAAACGAGCCTGATCAAATCGATACTTAGGGAGATCTTCCGACCTGTGCATCACCTATGCACCTCATTTTTAAAATACTGAAAAAAATTCACTAGACTTTCTTTTTGATGTAGATTCCGAAAATGATAACTAGAAAGTGCGCTTCGGACATCTAATTTTTTAATTTCACGATTTGTCCTATTTTTGACAAAAAAAAAAGGTTTTTCGGGTATAACTTTTCCGTATGACCGTTTCACGATGTCTAGTTAGAAATTCGGTTTCAGCGAGTAAAAATACGTCGGAAAAAATACTAGTCAGATACTTTTGAGATGGTGACTTTTTCGACCCCAAAAACTGTCGGTTACTGTAAGTCGGCCGAAGTCGACCTGAGGTCTTAGCTAGTGGTGCCGCCGATCAGCATTTGGGATCCTCACTCTATGAAAAAAGTTTGGCAGGAATTATTTTTTTGCCATCCGTGGACCTTTTTCACTAGCTCCTGGACGGTCTCTTAGGACCAATATATTGTTTATTAAGGTTGAAAATCGATTGACCTCAGATTTTAGGCTGCCGCGGGCGGGAAAGGTATTCAAATGCTCTAAAATGTTGAGAATCGTATATTCCATGGATATACTACCTTTGTGTCTTGGAATAATCTTTGAACGAGAATCACCCTCAGAACTGTAAACATCCAAAATAGGGTTATGTGATTAAGTGAAAAATTCGTCTTTTTCGTGTCCTGAGGTCAAATTAAGAGCTATCGTTACCAAACTTTAGGGATCATTTTGAGCTTTTGAACGAGTCTCTAGCGTGTCTATGAGCCAAAATCCATTTTTTCGGGACCCTACTTTGAGACAGTCTAAAGCCACTGTACGTCATCCTCCATGAGTGCATATTTTCATCGAAAAGGTATTGAGGCCTTCTATTATCACGCCTAGTAGGAAGGCTGAGGAAAAATCCGTGTAAGAATTTGCATTGTTTGAAAAAGTATTGATTGATTGCTACATCACTACGCAACAACCAGGCCGTTCTGTGATATCCCAATGGCATAATCCTAACACCCGGTGAGGGTGATGTGTCATGACCAAGTATGAGCAAGAAATCTCATACGAGTCAAAAGCTATGAAAGAATGAAAAAGTGAGCCATGACTTATGGACGATACTGTAGAATCAACTTTGGACGTAGAGTTCGAAAATCGATCTTAGAAAGCCGTATCTTCAAAACGCCATTCCCTGTGGTACACTTTACGTTGTGCGGTCGGTATTTATATCTCATGAACGACGCTTCGGAGACCCACGAAATGATACAAATTCTGAAAGAACTTGATGAGAAAAGACTTTTTACAATTGATAGTGAGGGGCTAGCTCATCTCCGAAAGAAGTTATACCCTCTGAAAGTTTTTAAAATGTCACCCTGAAAAATTTTTGTTCGCGCCGTGCCAAATAAACTTTTCATTCTATTGCGCCCGGGGGTGAAATCGCAAGGGGAATCGAATGAAACAGTTTTTTTGGCACGGCGCGAACAAAAATTTTTAACGAGCGGAACGGAAAAATCGCTGGCAATTTGCCAATTGCGTTTATTTATCTATTATTTAATAAAGATAAATGACTGGAGTAGCGCGAAACTGTGACCCAGACACGCTAGCAACACCCTTGTCAAAATGCCTGCGATTTTCTCGTTCCGCCCGTTGTTTTTGCGATTTCTACTTTACCGGAAAATAGGGCACACCACTTTCCTACGATTTCTGTTCTCACAGTACTCTCTATTTCCAAGAATCGTGCGCGCATGTTGCGTTGAAAAACCGGAGTGGTCACACAGTGTGACACACCCTTTCCCAGCTCCGAGATAAATTTTCCGGTTCGGCGGTCCCTAAATAGAATTGACAAAGAAGTGAACAGTAGATGGAAATCCAACCATGAAAAGTATAAGACGGTTTGTAGCAATTTAAACTGCTTTATCCCTTTTTTATGTATATAATACTCAATAATGCGTGAAATTAAGTCATAGCATTAAACCGAACAATGAGAGCGTCATAATCCTTCGGAAGGATGGAATTATTAAGGTCGAGAATATGAATAGAAAATAATTAGAAACGAGAACTACATGCAAACGAGATTTAAC
>BTSX01000004.1:29893075-30097852 GCA_036245825.1 Pristionchus entomophagus
GTCTACCTTTGTGGCTTGGAATAATCTTTGAACGAGAATCACCCTCAGAACTGTAAACATCCAAAATAGGGTTATGTGATAAAGTGAAAAATTCGTCCTTTTTCGTGTCCTGAGGTCAAATTAAGAGCTATCGTTACCAAACTTTAGGGATCATCAGGAATTGTGAGAAGGATCATTTTGAGCTTTTGAACGAGTTTCTAGCATGTCTATGAACGAAAATCCATTTTTTCGGGACCCCTACTTTGAAACAGTCTAGAGCCACTGTACGTCATCTTCCCATGAGTACATATTTTCATCGAAAAGGTATTGATGCCTTCTATTATCACGTCTAGTAGGAAGGCTGAGGAAAAATCCGTGTAAGAATTTGCATTGTTTTGAAAAGTATTGATTGATTGCTTCATTACTATGCAACAACCAGGGCGTTCTGTGATATCCCAATGGCATAATCCTAACACCCGGTGAGGGTGATGTGTCATGACCAAGTATGAGCAAGAAATCTCATACGAGTCAAAAATTATGAAAGAATGAAAAAGTGACCCCATGACTTATGGACGATACTGTATATATATATATATATATATGTACAGTCCTATTGGGTCTCACTGTGAACATGCGTCACCCGGAGTAGCGCCGAGTAACTCCGGGTGACCCATCGTGACCCATGGATTTTTACTACCTCTAGAATATATTTAATCACAACAAGACTATGATTTTCTTATTCAGCACGTCGTCCCTCTATCGATCCATATCCTTTATTAATTAAAAATCGACTTTTAAAACGCTACTTTTAATTAGATTTTAGTGAGATAATTATCGCGCTCTGCGTGGAATACCGTAGTTAAGAGGCTCACAAATTTTTCTGGCGATCGAGAACTGATTTTATAAAAAATAAAATTAGGGTTTTCTTAATTTTTGATTGATATTTGCTGCCTTTTTAACAAAAATAAACTAAAATACAAGCGAACAGCAATAAAAAAGCAAGAAAACCCGAATTTTATTTTTTATAAAATCAGTTCTCGATGGCCAGAAAAATTTGTGAGCCTCTTAACTACGGTATTCCACGCAGAGCGCGATAATTATCTCACTAAAATCTAATTAAAAGTAGCGTTTTAAAAGTGGATTTTTAATTAATAAAGTATATGGATCGATAGAGGACGACGTGCTGAATAAGAAAAATCATAGTCTTGTTGTGATTAAATATATTCTAGAGGTAGTAAAATCCATGGGTTACGATGGGTCACCCGGGGTCACCCGGAGTTACTCGGGCGCTACTCCGTGTGACGCATGTTCACAGGGAGACCCAATAGGACTGTATATTTAAATAATAATAATTCTTATTTTTTAAATATTTTTTATTTAAAACGTGAGATATTTCTCAGAAAAAAATGAACAACCTAAAACGCGTGAGAATGGTGTGGTCTTTTTTGTAGAAAGAGATGAGATGGAGATGGAGAGAAAATGTATTTTAGGTGAACACATCCCCCTGATGTATCATTCTGTGGAGTATCGGGAGTGAATACCAATCGAGTCTTCTATCATGCACTCCATTCACTCAGACCTCCTTCCATCCATATCAAGGGTCAGAGATATAACTCTCATTGAATAGGGATGGAAGTGATCATTGTAGATGTGGAAGTGCAGTCGGGGCATTGCAAGAGAATGAGAAAGGAGTGATTCAAGCACTCCCTCAGGTACCTCTTCATTCCAACCCTTTCAATCCCTCACTTATTCTCCATTATAGTATTCTAATTAAGAATCGTTTGTTCGTTGGAAGTTGTTCGTCCAAGTATCTCGCATGGTCTTTCCCCGATCGATCCATTCGAATAGGGACAATCGATGGAGATAAAGTGAGTCTCTCCCCCCTCCTTCTTTCATTCATATTCCCATTTCAGTCTTCGTGTATTCTAGAATTGAACGATACATCTGAATTAACATGTGCTGCAATGGGAGATGAGAGGTAAGGATGTCCCTCCCTCTTCTCCCCCCCCTCCCCCCTCCCCCTGCCCCCACCCCCTCCCCCCCCTCTTCTCCTTCTCCCTCCTCGCTCTCCCCCCTCACCCTTCAGTCTACATATCACGTGTCGCCTAAGTGGCGAATAAACATTGGTACATTGAAAAAGTCGAAAATGAGCTGAATCCTTTTTTGGATACCCCATACGAGATAGTGTCAAGCTTTGTTCCCTAAGATCGATTTCGAAGGGTAGGTAGGTCATCAAACTTTTCAAGTGCCGAAAAGAGCACTTTTCGGATTGATGCCATGCCTTCCGGAGTGGTCTAGGAGCTTGGTGCTCAACAGATAAAATGTGCCTATGGTCATGGAGAACATGCCTGAGCAACCGGCCCAACGATATTTGCATTTGAATTTTTGTAAATCGATTAAACTGAATAACTGTCGCCACATATTCGGGCCAAAACCTTTGAAAGGCTTCCTCGATCAAGCTCGACGAGACGGTTTGAATGGTTATTAGAACCCCTATTTTATTTTAGTGAGGAAAAATAAGAAATAAATAAATGAACTAAAAACCCAGAAAAGTGGCAGAGCGGAAGAATAGATAACCACAAAAAATGCGCGGAAATGGCGATCTCGGCATGAAAAATGGTCGTATGGTTTTAAAACTGTAATACCTCTCCCCTCGCCAAATTTCGCAATAGGCGCGGAGGACGAGAGGCCGTATTGCCAACCCTACTACCTACCCTTCAAAAGCGATCTTAGGAAACAAAGCTCGACGCTATCTTGTGGGGGACCCTATGGGGTATCCAAAAAATGCACAAAACACATGGGTCAAAAAAATGTGTCAGCCACCCCCTGATTTTATTCGAAAATTAGGCGACCCGAGTTATTGCAGATGTCTGTTTCTGGGTTCATCAGATGGATGTGTCTCTGTATGGAAAATGGACAGAAGAGGGAATAAACTCATTCGATGCAAGACACTCGATGCCCATTCAGATGCTGTAACTTGTCTGGTTAGTCATAGAGGCGAGGGGGGGGGGGGGGTGGGAGAGGGGATGATCTCTCTCTTTCAGGTTGTCTCCTCCTCTCACAATATGGTAGTATCTGCATCTCGTGATTGCACTGCAATAGTCTGGCATCTCTCTGATCTCTCTCTCATCCGTCAACTCCCTCCCCATCCCTCGCCTGTATCTGCCATCGCTGTCAATCATTCCACGGTGCGTCCCCCCCCCTCCCCCCCCCCTCTCCTCTCCCCTCCTCCATCCCAATGAATTACTGTATCTCTCTCAGGGTGACATAGCGACAGCATGTGGTATGGAGTTGTTGGTATGGTCAATCAATGGTGATCTTCTTTCTCGAATTGGAAGAGGAGAAGGGAGTCCATCCGATTCTCCCCATATCATTCTCTCCATTGCGTTCTCAACGGTTAGTCTCTAGATGGATATTGAATGATTGAATGGGTTATATTCAGTTGAATGATTGGGATGGAGATAATGTGATTGTGACTGGGGGATCAGATGGAATTGTCTCTCTATTCTCTTGTATTGTCGTCCAGAATGATGGATCCCTCCATAGAGCAAAGTTGGATTCAAAGAAGTCAGTTAATCTTTCCCATCTCGATCCATTCACACCCTCTTTCTCAGAGAACGTAATTGTGTGACAACAGTACATAGTCGATTGGAGAGACAAAGGAGGAAATTGAGAGTGGGAGGGTTGAGTACTGAATCGAATACTACTTCCAGTAGTGTATCCCACTCTCCCGATCCCCCATCTAGTCCCAATTCGGAGCAAATCCATAGAGAAGGAGAAGGAAGCGGAGAAGGAAGAGAAGAAGGAAGAGGAGAAGGAAGAGAAGAATGTAGAGGAGAAGGAAGAGTAGAAGGAAGAGATTCTCTGGAAGATCATGTTCGTATCCTCGTCCATCGTGCTTCTCTCACTACTCATACTGCATTCTCTCGATCGGATAATCCCCTTCCTGCTCCCATTACGGCCATTCTTCCATCCAAGTCAGCTTATTCCATCCATTACTGCTACCTAGGGTACTGTATGTTGAGCCATGGAATAAGTCATGAATGTTTTATCGTGAGGAAAGGAATATTATATTTATTGATTCCAGAGATCACAAATCTTTGTTCATCGGAGATGGAGTTGGAAGAGTCTGGCAATGGACGATGGGAGAAGAAATTGGCGGTAGAAGTGACCATTGGATTCAGGATCTGGCTAGACAGAGGTGAGGGGGGAGGGGGAGGGGGGGGGAGGGGGGGGAGGAGCACCACAAGTGGAGATGGATTTCAGATGCACTCAATGTCAACACAACTTCTCTATAGCAGACAGGAAACATCACTGTAGGAATTGTGGGCAGATCTTCTGTGGGAAGTGAGTGATTTTAATGACAGAAGAGAAGAAGGAAGGACCATTTAGATGCAGCAGATTCGAATCCCATATCACTCATATGAAGATTTCCAGACCAGTTAGAGTATGTCAGGCTTGTTTTGTTAGATTAAAAGCACAGAATTCAAATTAGTTGAATTTTAATATAGTACCGTTCATAGTGTATCCATACCAGTGAACTCTTTCACCATTTCACTTTTCCACTTAACTACCAACATTCCATTTCACTAGGTTGTGAATACAATGAGTGTGAATATCCTCAATCCCTCAATCACACCGTCTTACCACGTGAAATATTTATTCTCTGTGTATAGTCTCTTTACATTACATTGTGTTCATATAATGTATTTATTCTCCGGGTTATGCTACTCATATATTGATCTAGTCAAAACGAAAATTTTAATCGTAGAATTTGTTCGAGATATTTTCAATTTGTAGATATATTTGAAAAGTTGAGAGCTTGCAAAATTTTTATACATAATGATGTTAAATAGGACTGAGTATTCAGGCTTCAATTGTAATAAACTTTTTTCTAGCACTCTTTATTGTGAAATACACTGTAAACGGGGATTTCCATTGAGGACAAGTGAAGGGAGGGGGGGGGGGGGGTAAGTGAAGGGAGGATACGAATGAACTTGTAGGAATCTATCCTGAGTGACAAAGAAAAGCCAATGACAAATCGAGAACGATTTGCTACTTTGTGAATGTAGACAAAGATGGCGAGAAGAGACCGGTATGAGGAAGATCGAATCATATGTACAATTGGCAGATATTGAGAAGAGAAAGGGTTATGAATATTGCTGAGGAAGAGAATAAGGGAAGTTAGAAGGACGAGGATATTGATATGCAGGATGGAAAGATGAAGGATGATTGGGAGGAATGAATGTAGGAGAAGCAAATTGAGGGGAAAAGGATGGTTGACTATTAGGAAGAATATTCTGCATTGGATAGTGAGATATGAACTGATGTTGAAATGGAGAAACAAGGGAAGGGAAATTGGAAGGAGGAGGAGGGAGGGAAGTGGATGAGGAGTTCGTTGTTGATGAAGATGGAGAAGAAGAAGGAACAGAAGCATCATTTTCCAATCGAGATACCTTGTTGTCAACCTTTAAAATTTATTGTGTGTAATTTTATTTATACCCCATAGATTCTGTGTTTTTGTAAGAATAAGAAAAGGCGTCTGACCAATGAGTTCATCTTCGTCATTTCGAAGACGGGAGAATTGGTCATCATTTCCATTTTCTTCAATGGATTCACTCCTCCCATAACAACTTTCTCTTCCACTTTCACATCTAAAATGGAAATTGATAGAACAATCACAATGTTATTGATATCGTATTAAATTAATGGAACATTTCTAATTCTCACTTGTATTTGCATGTTGTTTATGCATATTTCCATTCTCTAATCCATCCCAAAGCATCTTCTTCAATTCGGGATCCATTCCAATCTCCTCACTAACTTTCGTCGCTCTCTTTCTTCTATAACAACATTCGATTATTCGTGTATATTTCTGACAATTTGGTTATGAGAATAGATCCAACGGTAAGATTAATACTTTCCTTTCCTATGTGAACAATATCCAATTAGATACTACTTCAGTACCATCAGAATAAAGAGCAGCAAAGGAAATCTATTACACACACCTAATTTTATTTTATTTTATTTTTTTTTTTATGTCTAAGTTGCTGATAATCTTTCTAACTCGAATAATTCAATGTGAAGATTTGGATATGCTATATAAGCTATCGCTTGCAATTGAATGTAATGGGCATGGTGTCTGACTGGCATGCCGACGCAGGCAGGTTCGACCTCCGCCCGCAGGTGATGTTTTGCAAGAGGTAGAGAAAGGCGCGCGCCCCAACCCTGGCTCCTCTTTGGGCATACATGGGAGTAGCGAACTGAACTGACCCATTCTTGAATTTAGGTGCTATCGAGGCATTGGGATCACTGCCTTTCACATACCACATAAATATGTCATCGAACCGTTTTGACTCATTCTGAAATATTGGGATAGTGTACTCTTAATAAAAGATAGACTCACTTCTAGATAGTTGGACGCCTTTGTATTGACAGTTGAGTGGATGAATGGAGTGGATCCCCCTCTGATGACACATTCAATCACTGAGTCTGTCTTCGCTTCTGACGATGGATGAGCTGCCTCCTGAAAGAGAGAGAAAGAGAGAGAGACTATCTATCAAAGAAACGACAAGAGAACATTATCAACATAACACTAGATATACGGATATTTGAATTCTCAGTGAAGACTCGGAATGATTAATTGGAATGGAGATGAATGATATGTATTCGAACCTGTGAGTGAGGGGCACTGACTGCTTGTTCTGGTGAAAGATGCTTAGGAATTCCCTGATTGTGTATGGTTGTTCCCATCTAAAGCCAATTCATGATCCTTCTCATTCTCTGATCAATCTTACTTGAGATTTTTGGATGGAGAAGGAATTCATTGAAGAGATTGGACGAGAGAGAATCGCTCTCTCTTTCGTACTCTTTCTTCTTCTTCTCTCTGTAATTCCAATTGATCAAGTTACTCCATAGAGAGGAAAGATAGGAAAAGAGACAAATTTCATACAAAAATATTACAGAAAAGCGTATTAAGATTATTGACCGATATTATAACTTATTGACCAATTAAAAGCTAAAATGAAAATGGATTGAATGAGAGGTAGTTGAGAGATATCAATGGAGATGGGAGGGGGGAGTGTCAAACAGACGCTCACCCGAACTGGGCACTGAGAATTAATCGCGCCAGTCTGTTACTGACACATGGAATGTGTGATTGATATACACTTTCATAAGTCACACAAACTACATACTATTCTCATATTTTTTATTAGTGCCGTGTTAACGTAGATTATGGGAAGTTGAAATGGAGAGGGAACGGAAGAACGAAGAGGGAGAAGAGAAGGAGACCAAGTCATGTCTATCTTGTGTAATCAGAGAGATTATGTTAAGGAAGTCGTGATGAAGAGAACAAGAAAGGAATACGATTAAAGACAACAAGAAAGGAATACGATTAAAGACAGTGTTTCGGCAAGTGGCCGAAAATATGGCATAACATTCTGCAGGCATCTTCAAACCTCATGCACTAAACTGTAAACCATGTATCTCGTCGAGACGAATCTTGTGATACCCCTAGTTAAAATTTTCGACCATTTGGAGCAACGATAAATTTAATTTTGTTTTCGGCAATTGCTGAAATCGCTTGCCGGCAATTTTCGGCAAGCGAGATAGACATTTCAGCTGATACCTTCACTCCAAATGATCGAAAATGTTGAAGTAGGAGTATCAAAAGATTCGTATCGACGAGATACGTATTTCACAGTTTAGAACATGAGGTACACAAACAACATGTCTTCAAAATGTTATGCGATATTTTCCGTCACTTGCCGAAACGCTTGCGGCACACCACTGATTAAAGATTGGCTGAGATGATTCAGAATGTACGATATTGTAGGTATGGGATGATATTCAATCGTCTGAGCAGAAGAACGAAATCAAAAAAACAATTTTACGAAAATTTAACTGATTGAGTAATTTTGGACAGGACTGATATGAAGAAAAGATAATGGCACGAAGTGAGGATTGGACTGAGTGTATGAGGCGGAGGAGGGGAGGGGAGGGAGGGGGAGGCGGAGGAGGGGAGGAGAGGGAGAGGGAGAGAGAGGGGGATGGGGGATGATCTACTTGCAGAAGTAGATTGTAGTCGAATTGAGACAAGTTTCGCATACAACTTGACAACACCATTCAAATTTACATCTGAACAAAGAAAGTGAATGATGGGAGAATGATAGTGTATACCTGCATTTAGACTTGGTGAGAAAAGTCTCTTCATTGTATCCTCTTCCACAACAAAGAGTCTCACATCCATCAGATCCATTTGATTCTTTTCTCAAATGGAATGGATCATTCATCTCCTCTTCTTCCTTCTCTCATTACCTGCATTCCCTTCCAACTGTTCCCACTGTTCCCAATGATCGATCCTGTCTACAGTAATCAGGAGAATCCTCCAGATATACCAAATCTTTAAAAGAAAATTTTTCAAATATTATTTCAATAAAACCTAGATTGCTTCATTATAAAACTATAAAAACATATGAGGCCGTTTGCGTAATAGTCGAACAAAGATTGGCACAGCAAAAAAATGTGCTCAAAAGTTCGTCCTAGGTGTAACTTTTGATTCTGAATCGACTGGCGTTTTCAGTTTTTCGATCAGAAGCTTCTGAATAACGGTACGACGCGACGTCGATTTTGCCAAATTCTTGTTATTCAATTAAAAACGGCCCCGCGAAAAGTCAAAATAGTGCCAAATCTCGATGACCCGACCAGAATTTGATTCTCTACAAAATGAAAAAAAAATTGGCTCAACCTATTTTCGTTTTCGAGAAAAAGTCATTTTTTGACATTGAACTGGCGCGACCAAATCACTCGGACAATTTGTACAGAATCTTTTCCTGATCATTTTGGCATATAAGGTTAAGCATTTGACTACCCCGCGAGATAACAGGCAACCAAAAACCGCCGTCAACTTGCGTTTTTTGCAGTTTTTCGATCACAACTTTTTTCTTTAGAAGTTACAAGATATCTAACATAAAAATTCGTTTTCTACGTGCGAAAATACGTCAGAAAAGCATATACTCGGGTATTTTTGAGAATATGAATTTTTTGACCCAAAAATGGAACCAGGAACCAGAACCGGGGTCGAAAAAGTCATATTCTCAGAAATACATGAATATATAATTTTCTGACGTATTTTCGCACGTAGAAAACGAATTTTTATGTTAGAGATCCTGTAACTTCTAAAGAAAAAAGTTGTGATCGAAAAACTGCAAAAAAAGCAAGTTGACCGCGGTTTTAGGTTGCCTGTTATCTCGCGGGGTAGTCAAATGCTTAACCTTATATACCAAAATGATCAGGAAAAGATTCTCTACAAACTGGCCGAGGGATTTGGTCGCGCCAGTTCAATGTCAAAAAATGACTTTTTCTCGAAAACGAAAATAGGTTGAGCCAAATTTTTTTCTCATTTTGTAGTGAATTAAATTCTGGTCGGGTCCGCGAGATTCGGCACTATTTTGACTTTTCGCGGGGCAGTTTTAATTGAATAACAAGAATTTGGCAAAATCGACGTCGCGTCGTACCGGGATTCAGAAGCTTCTGATCGAAAAACTGAAAACGCCAGTCGATTCAGACTCAAAAGTTACCCCTAGGACGAACTTTTGAGCATATTTTATTGTTTTGCTGTGCCAGGCCCTGTTACACTTCTACTGACTCTTACGCAAACGGCCTCATCTATAAAAAAAAAAAAAAAACTATAAAGACCTGTAAAGACCTACTAAGAGTTTGTACATTCAACATGATATATTTGAAAATTTTTACTTTGATTAATATTTAAATACCGGCAGAATTTTTCAAGTGTAACAAAAAGTTAAAAATTTAAAAGGATGTATTTTTAGCATCGCTCGTCTCTTTTCATTGCCTCCCAAACGAAACTAGACATACCAGTAAGCATGGCTCTTCTATTTCTCTTCCCATTCATTGAATTATCTCCATTCATAAACTGCATATTTCCTCTGCTGTTGATCTGAAAAGAACAGAACAATTTTGCATCAAATGTAAATGTTAAAATAATCGTGATAGTTCTGAAAGGTATCTGAATATTGAGATGATCCTATAGGGAATGGACGGAGGATCATTAAAAAAGACTAACAACGACTCGATGGGCATTGGTGTACTTCTTAGATAGGACGTCTCCGATTCTCCTCATAGTGGGGAGTTGCAACCAACAAGTCTTGAGATTACACGCCCCACTCACTCCATGACACTTGCACTTAGGAGATGAATGCTTCTTGAGTAGCTGAAAGAAGGGGAGGGAGAGGAGAGGGGGAGGGGGGAGGGAGGGGGAGGGGGAGGGAGGGGGAGGGGGGGGGAGAGGGAGGGGGAGGGGGATACCTTCCGACCAGCTTCGTTGTTCCTTCTGTTCACGAGTGATCTACCATCATCGCTACTTCTCTTCGCATCGTATTCTTTCTCTCTTACATCGATGAAATCCCTGTAGTATAAGAGCTTTGTTTGACGGATGATGTTTGTTTTGTGAAAATAATAATGATGAGATAATAGATAGCCATGTAATGATAATGAAAACAATGTTTTCGATATAATTTAAACAAATAGTCATGTTTACTTAGAGAATCGATATCCGTAGTCGACATTGTCTCCGCATCCAGTCCAAGCCCAGTCCTCCTTAATACTAGAGGGACGAGACTCTTCTGAACAACCACAAGAAGGAAGAGTACCTAGACCAGATAACGTCAATCAAATGAGTCCATTGCATATTAGCGTGAAACCTCCCCCCCCCCCTTCCCCCTCCCCCCCTACCATCCCCCTCCACTCCACGGCTTGTCACTCGCCTTGTTTGCATCTTCTTCCAATCTCATGAGCCACTCCAGCAGATAGAATGGCATACGTGAAAGCAGCCTCTTTAGTTGGCTGTTTATGGATGGGACCCAGATGAGAACCCGAAGGAGTCGAGCAATTCCATCGACCATGAAGGAATTGATGTTGACACTCCTGATATAGGGAACCATTTATGAGATGGAGAAGATGAATGAGTTGGGAAAGGAGAGAGAGGAAACCACTCCATCTAACACATCGGCTCACTATTTGCACTAGAGTTAAAGATGCGTAGATATGGAATAGTTAACAGTAGTTAGACAGTCGGAATTGTCCTTGTCATGTCTTCTTTATGTCTATCTGTTATCACTTTCTATCACCTTCTATCCTCCTATATTCTCTCTCTCTCTCTCTCTCTCCTCTCTCTCTGCATTGTGAATGAGCTACACCAGAGGGGATGAATGATCGTATGGGATCAGAGGGTGAGGACATCAAAGGAGAGACCGAGATATATTAAGTGTATTCAGGTGATATATGGGAATGAATATAATGATAAAGAAGGGTAACCTGAATGGCATGAAGTGCTCCTGCTCCAACTGCAGGCATGTGCTCATGGAATAGTTCACAGATTCTTCCTTGGCCAGGGGAAAGACCTTCCAATTGGGGACACAATCTACTCATTCCACCACTAGATAACATTGATCCAACGTTCAATTGAGCCACTGAAGACCTACAATCAACATTTATTCATCGAGTTATATGAAAATATTTCAAAAATTTCAATTATATATTTTTCCTTTACTTATCAAGTGGAGAATGAGATGACTTACCACCATGATACGTCCAGAAGAGAATTAGCAAGTGGAAAGAGAACAAAGGAGAAGGATAATAATGAGACCATTTGAGATGAAGAGATTGACCTGAAGGAAGAACGAAAGAATGAAGGAATTTGAGAAGAGATGATAGGGAATAAAGAAGAAGAGAGGGAAAGAGAGAGATAGAATATGCCAACTAAGGATTAGATAGGAGTGTAATAGCAGACCGAGAGTGATAGGACCAGATGGGAACGAGTGAAATGAGGAGAGGGAGGGAGAGGGGAGAGGGAGGGGGAGGGAGGGGGAGAGCGAGAGAGGAGAGGAGAATGGAGGTGTACTGTGGGAATGATTGAACCCTCGTGAAATTAAAAAGGTGGGGGAAGATAGAGGTATGGGATTGAAATAAGTGTTGATAGGAGAGAGAGAATAGTAAAGAGACAAGGGAAAAGAAGAGAGAAGAGACAGAATGATTCTGATGGATGGAGCCACTATTGAAGATGGATGAGAAGACTACCCAGTGGAGGGAAAGGGGAGAATGGAGAGAGATGAGGATGGGTGGGGGGAGAGGAGGGAAAGGGGGGGGAGGGGGAGTGGGGAGAGGAGGGGAAGGGGGGGGGGGGAAGGGGAGTGGGGAGAGGAGGGTAGGGGGGAGGGGGAGTGGGGAGAGGAGGGGGAGGGAGAGGGACGGGCTGATCACTCCCTTCTTACCTCCATTCAATATTGTGACATGAAGCATCTATGAGATGGAAGAGTTACTGAGATGTCTTCAGAATATACGCATCTCTCCCTTTCTTTTTTACCTCGATATTAATATCAAGAAATGGGTACATAACCATATCACCTGCGGATAAAACATAAGAGATTGAGTCAATCATAACAATACAATCTCTAATCAGTCTCTCTCTCTTTCCTTCAGTCTTCCTTCCACTTGAAGGATTGAAGTGAGAGTTCCGAAAACAATCAATCCAAATTGAATTGAACAAGTAGGGGGGGGGGGGGGGGGGAGTGAGACATCTTATGCTAGTATCCTCTCAATAGATACAATTCTTCTTCTTCTTCTTCCTTCTCATCTCATTCTCATCTCATCTCATCCATCCGTCGACAACCCAATTATCTATTCAATTTTTAACATTCAGCTCCTTGTCGAGTCAACTCAGATACTTCTCATTATACAAAAAGTAGTATCTCTTCATTTTTGAACATTCTTAAAGTACCCCTCCACAGAAAAAAATGAAACTCTTCCGGAACCGGAAACTCTTCCTCGACTGGGAATTTAGCTTCGAACTTTTATCAATTTTTTGCAAATTTGTGCAAACCTTAGATTTTCAAGAGATGTTGCTTTACCACAGATAATCCATACATGTATATAAAGCGCAAACGTCTGTGTGTTGGTTGGTTGATTGGCATGTCCGGTTTGGAAGTCCTGCCAACGCTTGCTATGGATAGGGGCCACAACGTGGATAGTCGACTTTGTGGAATCTGGTCCAAATTAAGCTTAATTTCACCGTCAGATTTTCAATATCATTTTTGCTTTTGGACGTATGTCGATATCTCTTCTCTCAAGCCCGGGAGAGCTCTCGAAGTGCGCGCGCCTCTCCCAGTCAGAGAGGGGAAGAAGGCGAAGCACCTCTCGCACGCGTCTCTCTCACTCCCCCCGCTCTCTCGCCTCGCTCCTCCCGCTCAACTCCCGCGATCGAAGACAATTATTTTTAAAATACAATTTTGTGCTTACAATTCCTCTATACAACAAGCTCTTGGGCGAGTGATTTCATTGAGAACGAACGTTGTGTTTCCTCGATCTCGCTTTTGAGGGGAAAAGTGTCGAAGGTGCGTGGCTTGCGGCCCCTAGGTATGGGCAACCTGCCAACACACAATCTAACCTTATCGTACTTCGTAAACATTTCCGAACAAATTTACATTTTTTTTGCATTTTGCCAGTACACAACTAAAAATTATAATTATTGTTTCTTATTTTTTTATCCACCCCGAATTCCGCGCAAATACGAAAATCTGACGGTGAAATGTTCCAAGAAATACGATTCAAAAGAGAGCAATTATTATGAAAATTAAAAAGAAACTGAGACAAGGATTTTAATCGATACTACCGTAATCTTTACTATTCTGCACTCATTTTAAGAGACCTGCTCCGTTATTTTCGAGGACTCGGCCGTTAGTGCCGGACATCTAAATCGCCGATCCGGCCCAAACGTTTTCCCTGGATACCCCCATGGGTCCCCATCACCAAACGGGACACTATATGGTCCAGATCATTGAAACATAAAAATGGCGAAATATCGAATTTTGAAAACTCGAAAATCAGATAAAAAATAACCGAACGATCTGGGTCCAAAGTTAGTGTGGCAATATTACATACATGCCTAGACAACAAAAACACGTTATAAATTGGTCAGAAATTCCGATCAGCTAAATGAGATAATTTAATTTTAATCCCCCTTTCGGATCTGTAGACCTGAAAGAGGCTTTTGAAAAAAAGTTCTCAGAACATAACCAATATGGTGCTCGTTTTGAAGCCCACATTGAGTACTTCATTTTCTGTGTTGACAGTTTGACCTGAAATTGCGGATTTTTCATTTGGATTTTTAAATATTTAAAAACCATTTTCAAAGTTGAAAAAATCAGTTTGCGATCGGAATTTCTGACCAACTTATAACGTGTTTTTGTTGTCTAAGCATGTATGTAATATTGCCAAACTAACTTTGGAAATTTTTTTTTGTTGACAGTATTACCTGAAATATATGTTTGGACATGCTAGTACAAGTTAGTACCATGAAAATTGAAAAAATACTGAAAGTTTAATTTAAAAAAATAGAAATCAGAAAACCGCAACGCGACACTAAGTACATCTTGTAGAGCATTAAATTCTGCGTTGAACCAGCTAAATGCGATAATTTTAATTTCATCCTCTTTTCAGATCTATGGACCCGAAAGAGGCAGTTGGAAAAAAAGTTTCCAGAAACCACTCAATATGGTACTCATGTTAAAGCCCACATCGAGTAGATCAATTTTTTGTGTTAACAGTATTACCTAAATTTATGTTTAAACATGCTAGTACTACAAAAATTCACAAAAAAATAAATTTTCGAACTTTGTTTTTGATTTAAATTAAAATTTCAGAATTTTGTGAATTTTCATTGTACTAACATAGGTACCGCAGGGGGTGGGCTTCAAATTGGCCAAAATGGTTCCTTATTAGGTGAATCACTAAGTCAACGATGCTGAATCTATTACTAAGAATGAAAAAATATATTAAAAATTGCTTAAAATTATTTAAAAAAATAGATTTAAAATAAAGCTTTTGGCCAGGAAAACACCGAATTTTTTGGGTTGAAGTGCAGCCTTGGGCCATATTTATAACTTTATACTAAATAAATCGCCAGAAGGAGTTTTTGTTGCGATTTCCACTCTGTTTTGATGAGAATACATTGGGAACGCATCAATGATGTCGTTTTTATCAAATAAATATAAAATATTGCGTCTTTATGCGAACAGAGGCAGGAACGAAGTTACCAGGTAGATCAATTTTTCGCGACGAACCACATAAAAACGAAAAAATCCAGGACGAATGGTTGTGATCGTTCGATGCGCCATGATCTATTCTATTATATTTCAGAAACGGCGGCCATTGTACACGCCGAAAATCCGGGAAAATTGAACGATATTGTTAAAAATGCAGAAAAACCTCGAAATTGCGCATATTCGGAGCTATGCTGCGGGAAAACGAAAAAACGCCCAGCTTAGTGGAACAGTTCATTACGATGAGAAAGGGTTGCGGAACACGATCGTGATATCGAAAACGATTGTACATTGCGTTTTCGGAAGAAAAATGATAAAAATGAAATTTTCAAAGAGGCACGATTTTTAAGATCGCTGACTGTGACGTTGTCTTGAATTCCCTAGCGAGGATGAAGTATACGTTAGATAGAGGAGACGCAGGACTAACTATTTTAAACAATAAATACACCAAAATAATATTAACTATTAAGAAAATAATTATAGAAAAAACGGCAAAATAAGTGTGGTGTATGAAGGTCGAGATTTCCTAACGTCTCGGCCGAATCGCAGAAGGGACGCACGCGGTTCTTTCTATACTAACATGTTCAAAAATCAATTTCAGGTTATACTGCCAAAACAAAACATGATTTAGTCGATTCGAGCTTCAAAATGAGTACCATATTGATGAGGTTCTGGAAATTTTTTTGTCAAACTGCCTCTTTCGGGTCCATAGATCTGAAAAGAGGATAAAATTAAAAATTATCGCATTTAGCTGCTTCGACGCAGAATTCAATGCTCTACAACATGCACTTAGTGCGGTGAATTTTGAAAACCATTTTTCAAAGTTGAAAAAACCAGTTTGCGATCGAAATATCTGACCAACTTATAATGTGTTTTTGTTGTCTAGGCATTCATGTAATATTACCACACTTACTTTGGACCCAGGTCTATCGGTTATTTTTATCTGATTTTCGAGTTTTCAAAATTTGATATCCCGGCATTTTTATGTTTCAATGATCTGGACCATATGGTTGCCCGTTTGGTGATGGGGACCCATGGGGGTATCCAGGGAAAACGTTTGGGCTGGATCGGTGATATCGATGTCCGGCCCATACTCCAAAATAACCGAGCCTGTCTCTTAAAGTTATATTCCCAGTCAGGTTCCCAGTCATAAAAAAATAATAGCAACAAAAAAACCGGCCACGGGTGCTCAAAATGACTAAATACCAGCATTAAAAAAATCAAGGGAGAGCGGCGGCACGGCACCCAGAGCGAAGACATAGGCCAGCCTGAAAGCGTACCCGCTCATCAGGGTCAAATCAGGAAACGCCCGCGAATCCAAAACCCGTACAGTATTTTCAGTTTGTCTGATCATCCCCCCTTCCCTGCAATCAATAATTCCGATCACATGTATATTTAATCTCGTCGCGCCTCGATGGATTTTGATTACGCGCCTCGGGCGTAGATAAATTATTATTATCAATTTAAACGTTGGTCTCATAGCGATGTACCCTGATTTCAGATTTCAGTTCGCGATTCCCAGCTTTGCGCGGTGCAAACACCCTGATTTTCAATTAGTTTTTCTATGTTTAGCGACCGAATCGAGAACTGAGATTGAGAATCAGGGATTACCGTTTTTCGGCAATATCAACCAAACTGCTAGTCAGGCCACTCGAACTGTTGTTTTCGTGGTTTGTAGTTTGTAGTTTTGCACGTTTTCGCTCGCCCTATGTCTTCTCTCCGGGTGCCGTGCTGCGGGCCAAAGAGCTCGAGGGGTGGGACTTGGCAAATTTCCCAACTTGCGTTGCGGTTCTCCTCTCGGCGTTCTTCCATTTTGAACTTTCGCGCGAATGTTCAGATATGGTATTGTAAGATTCAAAAACTCAGTTAGAGTCATGGACTGTTTAGCATACAGTAGGCATGAGGAGCGGAACAAAATATTCGCTAATTATTTATTTAGTTTTCCAATATTCTCGATCTTTCTCCTATGTGATCCTGGACGCAAAATGCACTGATTAAATTCAAATACTGAATCCTAGAATCCCTTATTAATGATTGCTAAACACAGTAGATTGGACCGTTCGTCCTCTGTACTAGCGGAGGTAAGGTGGTACAGCTGCTTCAAAATGGCCGTATGGTGTTCATACTTTGGGTGTGTGACCACTTTGAGTCGAAAAATCTTTTTTCATAAAAATTTTGATATTTGATCTCCAAAAATCGATAATTTCAAATTTGAGGTTTCGGTATCATATGGCACATCATTCGATAGAACATCAAAAGTTATGTATAATGGTAGAAGTAAACTTCATTTGAACAACTACGACACAAGTTCTGGCTTTATTCGTGAATTTTTTGCTCATTTTTGCTAAACATCGATATGGCTCCCCATGATGTCTTGGTTTGCACATCTCAATTTTGTGATATTTTGTGTATTTTTTAATGTAGAATCCGATGAAACTCTATTCAGGGCACTTTTTCGGTGACAATGTACCGCCGCAGTTAATCTACCGTGGCCTACTCATGCCTGGGTTCGATAATTCTCGGTGTTTTTCAAGTATAACTTTTTTCATTGATGCCTGCATTATCCTCAAATTTTAAATTAATTTTTAAAAAAAAACGATTTTTGGAGATCAAATATCAAAATTTTTATGAAAAAAGATTTTTCGACTCAAAGTGGTCACACACCCAAAGTATGTACACCACACGACCATTTTCGCAAACTGTACCACTTTCACCCCATTTTTCCCTCATAGTACAGAGAACGCGTTTTAAGTTCTTAATGGCGCTCAGTTATGTTTATTGGAAAATTGGAATAAAAAGAGGGGTTAATTTTTTTCTTTAGATTTGTACTTTAACATGCTCTGGTGTTCTTGTACGATGTTCGCGCTTCAATAAGTGTATATTTCACACTGAATTGCCATTGAGTATTCGGATATGCTGCAAACTCAGTCCTCGGGGTAACTTTTGATTCAAAATAGACTGGCGTTTTCAGTTTTTCGATCTGAGCCTTCTGAATCCCGGTACGACCCGACGTGGAATATACTATTCGAACCGCCTTGTGACGAAGATTCGAATGGTATATACATGTCTGGAGTTTAAAGGTAAGCAAATATGACTTTTGGCACTTTTCTGGCGTGATATGATGGTGATATGAGTGATATGAAGGTATATAATAGTCTAAAAACACATTTTAGAAGTAAACTGATGGTTTTTGATAGTTTTCGAGACAAATTTTTTTGCAAAAGATCATGCATCGGTGGGGAGTCGAACCTGAGGTTCATGTTTCATGAGATATAGTTCCCAATTTGATCGATGGTTCTGATAATGTGTTTTTGCACTATTTTTTTATGATCACATCGCTTATTTTTCGACAAAAAAAATCAGTTTTAAACTTTAAAAGGGTCAAAAGTCATGTTTGCTTACCTTTAAACCAAGACATGTATATACCATTCGAATCTACGTCACAAGGCGGTTCGAATAGTATATTCAACTACTCGCTCTAGTAAAGGAATCAAAAAGTTGCATTTTCTCGAAAACGAAAAAAGATAGAATCTCGCCCAAAAAGCTCATTAGAAAGAGCATCAAATTCTGGTCGGGCACGCGGGATTATTGGCCATTTCAACAATTCCCGGTGCAGTTTTTATCGCAGAACAAGATTTTGGCCAGATCGACGTCGGGTCGTGCCGGGATTCAGAAGACTCAGATCGAAAAACTGAAAATGCCAGACGATTCAGAATCAATAGTTACCCCGAGGACTACGTTGTACGCCGGGTCGTAAGAAAGGTTAACCATGCACCACTTGCTTGCCAGTGGGGCGTATACCGTTGCAAAAAGCTCGTGAGGCTTCGAGCGCTCTGGAAAAGTTGCGATGTAGCCACTGAGCGAAGCGGAGTGGCTACATCTGCAACTTTTCCTCCTTGTTTATTTTCGAAGATCGGCCAAGAACCTTTCTATCTCGAACTTTTCATTACAGAATTGTTTCAAATTTAAATATAGGGGTGTCCCATAAGTCTTGATAATTTTTTTTGTTTTTAAAAAAATTTTTTTTTATTACTTCAACAGTTTACAATAATCAATAATCAATGTATACCCCCTTCGAACCCACGACCTGTCTCCATCTTTCGGGCAGGGTGTTAACACCTCTCTTCCAAAACTCGGGAGGCTTAGATATGATCCATTCGGTGAATGCCCGAACGAGTGAGTCTCGGTCCTTGAACTTCCTTCCCCTGCAGAAGTCAGACAGTGAGCGGAAACAATGGTAGTCGCAAGGGCTAATGACAGGGGAATATGGTGGATGAGGAAGTCATTCCATATTAAGCTCGTCCAGTTTGGTCTGGGTGATTTTCGCGTGATGGGCGGGCGCATTGTCCATCAACATCAGAATTTTTTCCTCGCTCATGAGTTCAGGAGGGACCCTGATGGCGACCTCTTCCAGTTGTTGAGTGAAGAGGTCGGCAGTGACCGAGGTGTTAGGGGCGAGGATCTCCCAATAGAGGGGACCGAGGGAGCAGGAGAAGAAGCACAGCATTTCCCTCTTTTCGTGCTGCTCCTTCTTCGGGGTGGGCTGGGGCTTTTCATCCACGTCGCACCACTGCAATCTCCTCTCCGGATTATCATAGGTGATCCACTTCTCATCTGCTGCGATGATGGAATTTACCCATCGCAGATTCGATCTACGAGAGAGCAATTCCCGACACACCTTAACTCGCTTTTTGAGTTGTGCCTGGGAGAGGTCATGGGGAATGACTTGGGGGGGCTTCGCTGTCTTTCCCGCCCGATGGAGGGTCCGACACACGGTGGTCTTGGGAGTGCTAGTCTCTGCAGCCAACATGCGCACACTCTTCTTCGGATCCTTCTTCAGCGCAGTGAGAACTCGAGTGGGTTTGCGAGAAATTGGGCGACCGGATCGGGGTTGGTCATCGAGGTTATAATCTCCTTTCTTGAAGCGGGTGTACCAACGATGGCATGTAGCAAGGGAAGAGGCATCCTCTCCATCCGTAAGCACCAGGTCCGCATGAGCTTCTTTGGATGTTCGACCAAGGCGGAAGGAATGAAGTAAGACAGCGCGTTTATCGTGATAAGTCTCCATCACTAGAATGACTGTGGCAAATTCTAAACTAATGCAATGCCAATACCCCTTCGACGTCAGCATGATGATTTACGGAGCAATTCTCAAGACTTATGGGACACCCCTACATATCAAATGAATGTAAATGTGAGGTTCAGTCCAAATTTTGGAATGACTTTTCATTTGGCATGTACTTGTCCAGGACCCATGTGGATCCCATGCCGAGGAAAGAAAATAGGTTTGGCATGGATCAAATGTGAGGTTCAGTCCAAATTTTGGAATGACTTTTCATTTGGCATGTACTGGCCCAGGACCCATGTGGATCCCATGCCGAGGAAAGAAAATAGGTTTGGCATGGATCAAATGTGAGGTTCAGTCCAAATTTTGGAATGACTTTTCATTTGGCATGTACTGGCCCAGGACACATGTGGATCCCGTGCCGGGAAAAAGCCGGGTTACGGTATCGATTGAATACCGTATGAAATATTTCGTAATGATGATGAAATTTTTATCGATTTTGAAAAAGATGTTTTCGGTGGTTCGATTGGTCAAAGACTTGTCCTCGGGCGATGCCTAGAATGCGAGTTATTGAGGTTTGAAAAGTGTGACACACAGAAGGACGAACGAACGAACGAACGAACGAACGAACAGACAAAGAGGCATTCTGACTTTATAAGAGATTATAAGAGTAATCATTTTCTCCGAATTTGTGCTCGAGCGCGGGGAGAGGCGAGTGAGAGAGCGGGAGGAGGGAGAGAGACACACGCCAAATGGCTTTTCTCTCTCGCCGATTTCCCTCTCCTCTCCATTGCCAGCTCGCGCGTAGTTTTTTTTTTATAATGTAATAACTCGTCTCGGAGATAAGATAGAGACAAACTCCGAAAAGCTGTTAAGCATAATTTGAAGTTAAATTAATCAGCACACGGATATTACATATTTTATCTTCTTGTGTGTTTCATTTTTTCAGCTTATTATCATTTTCATCCCACTTTCGAATCCTTACTCTATTATTGAAGCAGACATATATGTACATCCAATATGAGTATATGAGAAGAGAGGGGGAGGGTGTAAACCCTATTCTAACACATTCAATCTTCTCTGCTCATTGTACTTGTCACTTCACATGTATATAAAGAGCAACTATAAGGGATTCAGAGGGTAGTAGTGAAGGAGAAGGTTAGCCGAGGGGGGAGTAGGGGGAGGGGGCGAGGGGAGGAGAAACAAAAATAGACTGCAATCCCTCCCCGTTTCCCTGTCTTTTCCGCATCCTAGCACTATGAGCATCATTAACGAGTTAGTTAACCCCTTCTCCCTCTCTTCCCTCTCTTCACCCCCCCCCCTCCCCCTCCCCTACCCCCTCCTTCTCCCTCTCCTCCGCCTCCCCACCCCCTCTCTCATTCCTTTTCCATTTCCCAAATTCATAATCTTTGTATTCCCACCAATTGCCTGTTTCTTCCTACTGCCATTCCACTTCCTCCGATTACTTTCACTCTCCTTCTCTTGTATTCCTTCTCATCTCTTTCCTTTCCTCTTCCATATTCTGAGTTCACTCTTTCCTCTCAAATTCTTCCTTCTTCTCTCCTTCTCATTCATCCATTCTTATCATCTCAATTTGTCTTCCATCTTCTATCATCTAAATGAAGAGTGTAATCACTCCCTCTCAAGTCCTTTCTAACTTCTTCCATCACAATGATTACATCTCTAATCTCTCCACTTCATTCCCTCCTTCCTCCTCCTTCACTCCACTTCCACACTCATATTCTCATCCCTCTTCCCCTCAATGCAATCATCCTCTTCTGTCTCTTCCATAAACTTCTTTGGTCATTCCATAATCTATTTAACGAGTTACGACTGGTTCCAATATTCTCCAATACTCGACTAGTTCTTTTTATCCTCAATCATCTCTCATAACTATGCTCATTCCTTCTTCTTCTATCCCATTCTCTTATCCATTCATAATGATAGCCTCTCATCTCATCATATTCCTCTTCATTCTCTTTTTCATTCCTTTTCTCTTCGCTCTTCTCTATCTTTCCACAGTCTCTCTATTCAGTCCTCCCAAAGAGTCGAAAAGGAGTCGATCTCCTCTTTCAATCGGAGATGAGGGATGACTATCTCTCATCTTCCTACTGTATCTACCATTATTTCCCATTTCATTCTCTCCCCTCTTCTTCCTTCCTTTTTTCTCTCACTTGTTTCATGTTTGAATAAACACGTCTTCCCACTCATCTTCCCCCTCCCCCCCCCCTTCCCTCATTCATCTTCCATTTCAGATCTTCTCTTCTCTGGATGAGTATACAACCTTCTCTTCCTTCTCCCTTCTCCAATATCTCCAATTGTTCTTCAATTCAAGATCTTGCATTTGAATCAGTCGATCTTCTCTCAATAAGAATTCCCTTCTCTCTTCTCTATATCCTCATCTGGGCATGTTCTCTCGTTGGAAACTCTCTCGTTCTCTATATTGTCATATTCGCCCAGGTTGGTCTCTCTTCTCTATTCATAACCTGGTGTTCCTTCACTCACTCATTCATTTATTCCTCGAGATGACTTCCCTTCAACTATTTTGTAGAATTGTCATTATTTGGGAGGGGATCTAAACAGAAAGAAAAGGGGTTCAATTCAAAGTGAGTGGGGATAGTGAATAACACAAGACGGAAGGAGACTAATGGATGAGAGATTTAGTAGAAGAGAATAGTACGGGAGTCCAAGGGACCACCAATTACCTGTAGATTGAATGGGAGAGAGAAATGGGGGTAGGACTGGAAAGAAGGAATGCTCATATTCGTACACATTTGAGACAATAGACTTGAGGAGGAAACAGTGATATTCTTCCTTTAACATCCCACAGATCTCAATCTGAGTGTCATCTGAGTGTATCTCTAATTCCTTCAGATTTATTTCTCTCTATCCAGGTGAGTTTGTCAGTACGCTCAGTCTTCATAGGATGTCTCGCTGTATCAGACATTCTAATGTCTCTCACTTCTCTTCCCATCACAGCATTCACTATTTTCGTACGTCAATGGATCTTCCCCAATTTCTTCTGTAAACTCATCAATGTATTCCAGGTATTCCCTCTTCCCATTCTATGAGGACAGAAACGAAGAATTAATTGCAATTTTGTGAAAAAATGGGGGATATGTAATGCAGTGGGTAAATTGGCAAAGGGGTTTACGATGTACATTTTTGGAATTGGCGTGATTGGTGAGCATTTGATGTGCAGGGAGGATCAGTATTCGTGTCATCCTTCACTCTCACTGCTATTGCCATCGACCGTTGTATTCTCATCCGTCGACCCAATACAGAGGCTAGTCTTCCTTTCTTCCCACCTTTCTCCGGTCACAACCACTCTGTCTCCCTCACTCCTTTTCCTCCATCCTCCAATCAACATCTTGGCCTTTTCTGATTCCCTCTTCTTCCTTCTCTTTCCTTCACAAACTCTTCCTCGCCTACCCCCCCCCCACCCCAATTCACTTATGCCCTCCAATTTGACATTCCAATTCAAGGTTGCGAAAAAGTTTGACGGGAAGCAATTGAATCCTGAAATGAGGGGAAGGAGTGGGAAGGAAGTGGACAATTTACAAAAAGAAGGACAAAGAGAAAAGAGTCCGAAGGAAATCTTCAATAATTCAGATAATCAACTATTCTCGTGCAATCAACATCGTTATTCTCATTTGGATTCTCGGTTATTCTCTCGCTCTCCCACTTGGAATATTCTCCGAAGCTGTTAAATATGAAGATATTTGTGGAGAGTTCTGTGAGGAGAATTGGTACGATTTTATCAACAATATTTAGAATCAAAATTGGAAAAAATATTTTCATTCCTAAGTATGATGGTAACTGTATATGGAGTTCTGTGGCCGTTTTTTCAGCCCGTTCGCGTAAGAGTCGAACAATGTCTGGCACAGCAAAAAAATCAAATATGCTCAAAAGTTCGTCCTAGGGTTTTGATTCTGAATCGACTGGCGTTTTCAGTTTTTCGATTAGAAGCTTTAGAATCCCGGTACGACGCGACGTCAATTCGGCTAAATTCTTGTTCACGGATAAAAACTTGTCCGGGAAAGGTCAAAACGGCCACAAATTTTGCGATCTCGACCAGAATTTAATTCTCTACAAAATGAGACTTTGGGCAAGGCTCTAGCTATCTTCGTTTTCGAGATGTTGTCGATTTTTGAAACGGTACAGAAGCGCAGGAATCCTTTCGTCATTTTGTAGAGAATCTTTTGTTGTTCATTGTGGTATATAGGGTTAGGTATCTGAGTCTACCAAGCGATCGGCGGCACTCTGAAAACGCGTCGAACTCGCGATTTTTGTGATTTTTCGATCATAACTGTTTTATTTCGTTGTTTCATGAGCTCTCATATAGAAATTCGGTTTCTACGTGCGAAAATATGCCAGAACATCCTATCGCAATGTATATTTGTGAGAATTATTTTTTTGGCCTCGACGTCGTCGTCGAGATTCATTCTTGGGTCGAAAAAGTCATGGTGTTATAAATACATTGCGATAGGATTTTCTGGCGTATTTTTGCACGTAGAAACTGAATTTCTATACGAGAGCTCATGAAACAACGAAATAAAAAAGTTATGATCGAAAAATCACAAAATCGCGAGTTCGACGCGTTTTAAGGTTGACGCCGATAGCTAGGTAGAGTCAGATACCTAAACCTATATACCAAAATGATCAGCAAAACATTCTCTACAAAATGACCAACGGATTCCTGCTCTTCTGTACCGTTTCAAAAACCGACTATATCTCGAAAACGTAGATAGCTAGAGCCTCGCCCAAAGTTTCATTTTGAAGAGAATTAAATTCTGGTCGGGTTCGCGTAATTTGTGGCAGTTGTGACCTTTCCTGGACAATTTTTTATCGGTGAACAAGAATTTGGCCGAATTGACGTCGCGTCGTACCGGGATTCTGAAGCTTCTGATCGAAAAACTGAAAACCCAGGCGATTCAGAATCAAAAGTTACCCCTAGGACGAACTTTTGAGCATATTTGATTTTTTGCTGTGCCAGACCCTGATGCACTTTTACCGACTCGTACGCAAACGGCCCCATATATCTCATTTTCAATATCCTCGATGGATCAAAAATATGTAGTGACAGGACAGAGTAGGGGCGAAATATGCAGTGACTGCACAAAGTGGGAACGAAATATGTGGTGACTGGATAGAGGGATATGCCAAATGTGTAGTGACTCGATCGTCGGGCGTTTACGGTCTCGAATAAAAAAATCTCGAATACAATTCTAATTGTTTTGTTGTTGTTTTGAGAATTCTTTCATCCAGGCCAGACTCCGATGATTTGAACTTTTCTCGTCTCCGAAGGTTATACGGTTTTGCCGTCCTCATTCTGCAGTTCGCCTTTCCCGTCATAATATCATCCGTGTGTATTTTCATCCCTTTCTCCTTCCTTTATATTGTATTTTGAGATCTGCTACACAGCGATATCTCGCGTGATGAATGAGCAATTGGCCCGAAGAAGAGGTCATCAATTACTTCCAGATGCCGAAATCAGACTCAGAAATAAGAAGAATAGGGCTAACAGGTCCACTCCTTCCCCCTCCCTCTCCATTCAACTGACATCTTCAGAATGATGGTATACATGGTGGGAGGTCTATTCGTTGCATGGATGCCTCTCAATCTAATCAATCTTTATCGAGACTTCTTCGAAATCACTAGTTTCGGAGCTTGGTATCTTCTATCTTATTCACTCCATAATTCCCATATTAAAGGTATACCACCGTATTTGCGACCTGTCATGTAATAGCTATGATGTCCGGTATAGTGAACCCACTTATCTACTCATGGTTCAACCCAGCATTTAGAACTGCTGTAGAGAATGTTATACGGTGAGAACTCTGTCAATATTATAACACTTTATTTTAGCACATAAAAATGGGCATATAACAAGACAGTGAAAAGGTGGTAATTTCAGAAGGTGTGCAGTAGGTCGATTCCAGTCGAGCAGTGGAGACTCAGAAGTCAGACCTCTGAAACATACAATTAAGTTGGTTGCTAATAATGAGAGGAATGGAATTACAAAAGAAGAATCTCTTTGATTTGTTCACAACGATCGTTCTTTAACTTTCAAAAAAATATGACGGATGGCAATTCCGCAACAACTTTTCCGAAAATAGGTCATTTGTGGCAATTTTGTAGATATTTCCGTCAATCGACACAATTTGGTTTGTAAGTCGTCCAAGAACCTTGGGAGAGATGTCATTCTAGCCAGCATCGATTACTCTTCTTTTTTTCAAGTATTTGATCTTTGACCTTTGATATTCGGGAGATCAACGATCAAAGATAAAATTGCTATAAAAAAAGGAAGGAAGAGTGAAAAAAAATCTTATTGCGGAATTGTCATCCTCCCTGAGACGTTCGGAGAATAACTTGACAATACTTACAAGTGGATTGAATCAATAACATCTTTTTAATAAGGCCCCAATTTATCTCCTTGGTTATGTCGTGCCATTAAACAACAACAAACAAATTCCCTCCACTTCTATGGGTATAATAGATTGTTTGGCAGTTATGTACTGTTTTGTGTCATTACTTAAATACGCTAATCTCTGTTTGATTGTTTAAGAGTAAAGTAATATATCAAAGAGCATATGGTTCGCTTTTCAAATACAACAGAACACTTTAACCGCAGTCATAGAGATTTTCTCAAACAGTCGTATTGAGTGGAAACGTATGGGGTAAGAATGTGTATGCTGATGTTCCATGTATTGGCATCAGTATTCTAACAAAAAAGCAAGCTTTAAAGGCGCAAATTGTTTTGTTCCAATCACAATCTTATCTGATACTAGCCGAGCTACGCTCGCTAGAGGTACATCTATGGTATATTTTTTGACAGTCATCAGGGTGGTAATTTTTTTGATCCAGCTGTGGTAAATTTTCTGTCATAAATATTACCACCCTGATGCCTGTCAGAAAAATTACCACCCTGGTGAATGTCGGATAAATTACCACCCTTGTGACTTTCACTCCTCCCCTCCATGGCTATAGATCCCATCGATACCCAGGCAGAACGGCGCAATTCGGCCTAGTTATGATGAACTTTTAGTCTGAAACACAACCACGCCGGGATTGACACTCCCCGACAGAACCCGAGCACGCGGAAATTATTGCAAAACACATTGCACCAGCGGGGATTCGAACCCTCGCTGTCACGATCCGAAGCCCCATCTTGCAACCACTACACCATGCTTTAAACTTAATAAAACCTTTCAACCAAAACAGCTTTTGCGGTTCTCTTGTCAGTTAATTTTAACCGCCCAGGACCCTTTTTTTTCAAAATCACCGGAAAACATCACTCTTGAAAATGGTGTTATCAGCTTAATAGGGAATGGTCAAAGTCCACGAAAACGAATCTGAAATCGGTTGTCATACGCAGTTTAGGCATCGCGAGGGATGCACGAATCCATGTTCAAAAGTTGTAAAAGTCATCTAGAAAGACTCAAAAATCGATGTCCCATAATCGATTGCACGCGCGCGCAGCACGATAGTGTCAAGGGTAAGACGTATCCTCCAGCAAGCAGCCATGGCCTATCCGGTAGGATGCCCCGCTGGCAAACGCGATGTCGTTGGTTCAATACCCGCTCTTTGCATTTCTTTTGCAAATTTTTTATAACACTTCGGAGACTTCGATCTTCTGATTTTATTCAATATTTCTGAACTATTAAGTTTTGTTCCGGTTCGAGGTTATTCATTAATGATTGGTTTAGCTAGTAAATTCTCATTTCGTAATTTGGTAGATCAGTGACATCTCGCTCTTTTATTTCGTCATATTTCGCAACTCCTCCCTCTCTCCAACTATTGCATCAGTCGTGAGTGACCAAATGGACCTTGCAAAAATATTACAAAAGAAATGCATAGCGCCGGCATTGAGCCCGCGACATCGTGTTTGGAAGCGTGGCATCCTACCGGCTAGGCCATGGCGGCTTGTTGGAGGGTACGTCTTACCCTTGACACTATCGTGCTGCGCGCGCGTGCAATCGGACGTCGATTTTGGGACATCGACTTTTGAGTCTTTCTAGATGATTTTTGCAGATTTTGAATATGGATTCGTGCATCCCTCGCGATGCCTAAACTGCGTATGACAATCGATTTCAGATTTGTTTCCGTGGACTTTGACCATTCCCTATTTAGACCGTCCCTCCATGGGGAATTAGCCCTCTTCTCGATTAGACGCAATTTGTGCCAAAAATTGTCATAGTGCCTCTAAAAGTTGTTTTTCTGGCGTAATTTCACTCGTAGAAACCGATTTTCTATATGAGAGACCAGGAAAACGAGAAAGAAAAAAGTTGTAGTCGGAAAACCTTTGCCTTCATTTTCACATGCAGAAAACAGCCTTTGAGGCGGAAAAAGTCAACATACACGCGGTGTAATCAAAAAGTTGTAAACAGTAACCCATGTCGGAAACATGCGTAGAAATGGAATCTGGAGAGATCTCGTGCAGATGTTAGGGACATTTTTTTGATATGACCGTTTTCTCAAATTAACTTTTGAATTTTCAAAATTTGCAATACTTTGCGGTCAACGTTCAGATTTGAGCTCAACACAGAAGTTTTTCAGCTTATTTTTTCGGTCATTTTGAGCATTTGGACGAGTGGATTGTTCAATAGTGAAGGAAGTTACGATTTTTTAATTTTCGAAGTACCGAGAGCCGGCAAATAGGCAATTTCGATTTTACGGCTCTGAAACTCAAGCTGAAAACTCTTCGGCATATGGGACATCTACTGCCAAAGTTTGGTTGGAATCGAAGCATTTTGAACATTTTGTAAATGGGCACCTCTCATATCTCAGAATATCTCCCCTCCTCTCTGATATCTCCCCTCCTCTCGATTTCCCTATCCCGGGCACAATTGGCAAAAGCGCGCGCTCTTTCCTCTCCCCTCTCGAGGCGCTCTCGAATAGTTCGAAACCGAAACCTAACCGGCAACCCTAGTAACTAGTGAAGTACACACAATACACACCTACATCACTATTCAATCATGGAATCACGAATGGCGAAGTTGCCTATCTCCTTCTGTCTCGTCATTATATCATTATTGACACTTCTCTTTCTGTAGAAGTGAATTAGTATCTCGATCTCGAATAAGAAAGTTCTCCCCTGTACCAAAGTAACAGTGTAGCTGCATTATTAAGCGATCGCACGCGCCAAGGCGCGTGCTTCAACTGGCGTATGTCGGGTTACGTGTTAGTAGCCTCTCACCCTACCCTCTCCCTCTCTTCTCCCTCCCCTACTTCTCCTCCCTCTCTCCCCTTTCCCTCTCCCTCTCTTCGCTCTTCTTCCTCCCCTCATCCCTCTCTCCGCACGGCACCCGGAGCGAAGACATAAGCCAAACGGAAAGCGTACCCGCTCATCAGGGTCAAATCAGGAACCGCCCGCGAGTCCAAAACCCGTACAGTATTTTCAGGTTGCCTGATGTTCAAGTTAAATCAGTTCGCGATAATTTTAGCACTGGTCTCACAGCGATAACCCTGATTTTAGGGTTAAGTTAGTTTGCGATTCGTTTTCTTTCTATGTTTAGCAGACCTCGCTGTTGGACCATTATCCCCAGAGTGAAAATCAGGAAACTTGAGACCGTTACTCGATTCCACAGGTAATACCGTTACTCGTGGAACTGTTGATTTGCTTACAATAGCTTACAATTTTCAATGAGCGGTTCTGTGATTTATTCTTTCGTTTTTAATTCGGTTAAACCAAAAAAATGCTCGATTTCGACCGTTTTTAAGCGTAACTTTGTTCTTTCATACTTTCAAGATCTCTAATGCCGATATTCGGATTCCCCAAAAAAAAAAACTAAAATGTGAAGTTGAAAATTGGACTTTGCAACGAGTAGTAATCAATCAGAACAATTATTTTTGATCCTCTGAGCATCCCTAAAGTGAAGCAAAAGATAAATTGGGTCTATCCCTATCCTCCTCCTCATCCCTCTCTCTCCTTCCCCTACCTTCTCTCTTCCCCTCCCTTCCCTTTTCTTCTCTTCGCTCTTCTCCTTCCCCTCTCCCTCCCGTCCTCCTCTTATGACATGTCACGTTCTAACGTGTTATGACATGTCAAGATATTTTCTAAGACTTGACGGGACGCCCAAACCAAATTATTGATTTTTGATCGATCCCAGGACGCCCATACCAAATTATTGATTTTTGATCGATCCCAGGACGCCCATACAGATTATTGATTTTTTATCAAACCCAGGTCGACCATGCCAAATTATTGATTTTTGATCGATCCTGGGACGCCCATACCAAATTATTGATTTTTGATCAAACCCAGGACGCCCAAACCAAATTATTGATTTTTGATCGATCCCAGGACGCCCATACCAAATTATTGATTTTTGATCGATCCCAGGACGCCCATACAGATTATTGATTTTTTATCAAACCCAGGTCGACCATGCCAAATTATTGATTTTTGATCGATCCTGGGACGCCCATACCAAATTATTGATTTTTGATCAAACCCAGGACGCCCATACCAAATCTTTGATTTTTGATCGATCCCAGGACGCCCATACCAAATTATTGATTTTTGATCGATCCCAGGACGTTCTCCTCTCGGCGTTCTTCCATTTTGAACTTTTGCGCGAATGTTCAGATACGGTATTAGCCATTCTCTTTGCACATCTTGGCAAAATGCCAGCCCGATTTCTCCGCCGTTTTTAATGGCTGGTCTTGAGCACCCATGTTTATATATAGTATGGATAGCCTCGAGAATAATAAACGAGTTGCGTATCTTGATCCTATTCATGAATTATCCACCATCTCAATTCACACGGTATCATTTCTCACATCTCTCATCTCCGATTATTCTTCATTCTTAATCCATCTTCCTTCTCATCTCTCCTCTCTCCTCTTCTCCTCACTTCTCTCTCCTCGTCTCATCACCTATCTCTTCTCTATCATCCTTACTCGTATCAAGGCAACGGCTTTCTTCTCTTCTTCTACTTTTTCTCTCATCTCTCCTACCTTCTTCCTTTCTTCTACTTAATATAACTTCTTAACTTCTTACTGACCCTCTCCCTCTCCCTCCTCTCCTCTTTCCACCTCTTCTTCATCATCATCTTAATTAATCTGCGTTGAACAAATAGTCGGTCGTCCTCCATCTACTTTGAGTAAAGGGAGATGCAAGTGTAAGAGTGGAGAAATGAGAGGCTCAGTAGTCCAACAACCCATCTTCGCATGGATATCAAGAGAGCGTGAGTTCTTATCTACCCTCCTCCTCCTCCTCTCTCTCTCTCTCCTTGTATTCTAATTGGTCCCCTCTCCTCCCTGCTTCTTCCCCCCCCCCCCCCATCCCCTCTATCTCATCCTCATTTCTCCTTCATAGCCATCGTCTCAATCTTAATCCGTGCATATATTAAGTACCTCACACTATCTCTCTTCGCTCCCTCACTTCATTCGTCTTTCTAGTCTTCTTAGTCTCTAATTGGTCAACACTTGCATAATTTGTCGTCTCCCTTCCTCTTGACTTCTTCTCTTCTACAGTCTCCATATCGAGGGGACATCCAATCTTCTCACTCTCTACTCTCTTCTTCCCTTCTCTACAACAACAAAACGAATCAATCAACAAATAGTGGATGAGATAGATGTTACTTCTCACTCCTTTCGTCTTACAAGTCACTTCATTTCTCCCTACTCACTCCTCCTTTCCCTTCATCTAAGACGGTCTCAGTCTTCTTCCTCTTCTCACATATACCCCACCCCCCCCCCCCCTTCCCATATTCCAATCAACTCCCCTTCATCTTTCTTCTCTCCATATCAATAACCTCTTTTCACACTTTTCTTCTCATTACTTCCATTCCCCCCTACAGTAATTTAAAAGGAATTTGATGTGATTATTGAATATAGCACATCAACATCACATATGTGTAGCCCTAGAGCGTCTTTCTCTCCCTTCTCTCCTTTGAATCTTCACATGCTTGGACATTATCCAAGTAGATACTCTTCCTCCTAATGTTATCCTCTCCTTCAATTAGAAGCAACAAGGGTGAGAAGAGTGCATGACCCTACTACTCATTCTTCCCTCCTCACTCTCTCCATCCCTTTCTCTCTTTCAATTCACGGAAGACTTGTCTATCATATCTCATCTCTCTCTTGAGTGGCTTCATCTCCACTTCATTCACTTCCCATTCCTCACTTCTCACCTCTTCTTCTCTTCTTTTCATCCATACCCCTCTCTTATTCTCATATTCTGAATTGGAAGATGATTGGTGATTGAGATCTCAGTCCCATCGTCCTTCAATTCTCTTCTTGTCTTCTTGTCTTCCATCTTTCTTCTCATTTTTCCACCGTCCTCTTCTTCTCTTCTTCGCCTCTCCTTTTCTCTTCTTCCTTCTTCCTCTCCATCTTCATTACTCCCATTACACGTCCAATCTCACTCCATAAATCCCATTCCCAATTCATCCTTGCTTTTACCCATTCTTCATCCTATTGTATTCATCTTTGATCCCATCACAAGTCATTATATTCTTCCTTCTCATATCTTTTCTATCTTTTGCAGTGATACCCTTCTTCTAAACAAAGGAAAGATGGTTAGAATGAAGTTTCGATCTCTGGCACTGTCTCTCCGAGTATTCGCCATTCGTCATCGATTCAATGCTTCTGAGGTCAGTTTCCTTTTGTCATAGCCTTTCATTCCAATTTTAATCTCACCTTCTCCCCCTCCCCCTCTCTCACCCTCCCCCTCCCCCTCCCCCTCTCTCCCCCTCCCCCTCCCCCTCTCTCCCCCTCCCCCTCCCCCTCTCTCTCCCTCACTCACCCCCTCTCTTCCCCTCTCTCACCCCCTCTCCGTGTCTTTCATACACCTTCATTTCTCAACTGCTTCATATAGCTTTCCTGCATTCCTCTTTCCTATTTCAGAATTGTTAGGATGTTCAAATCGCTTTGCAAAACTAATCCTACGCTTTAAAAATTAAAGTATTTAATACAACTATTTTTTAACTCAAAAATAAATGGTATTTTCCACAAGAACAATTTGAAGTACCTTAAAAATAGTGGTCCTACGTCTATTATGTTGTGTTCTAGATTTCAGAGTGAGTTTGCTAATGCTTTGTCGAACTTTTTCTGATACAATCGCATGTGCAGACGGAAAATAGCTTATTTATTCTGCTAGAAAAATAACTTTGCACATAACCCGAAATAATTATCTATTCCCCCCCCCGCCCCAACCTCTTCCGTTCATTCTTCTCTTCTTCTATCTCGCACTATCATCCAAAGTGATCCTCCCTCCATAGTGACAGTAACAAGGACCATTTAGGAGAGTGGTTAGTCTAATAAAGTTAGTTGTGCCCTCTTCCTCTTTCTCCATCCTTCCTTCTCTCGTCTACATCCAGTCATTCAGTGAACTCCATCCCCTCCCCTCCCTTCCAATCCTTCCCCCAACCCTCATCACTTTCATTTCCAAATCTTTCTCTTCTTACACTCTGCTAACAATACCGCCTAAATTAGGAGTCTCAATCCTCTCCATCTTCATTTTTGACTCAGTGATTGCTTCTTCCACCCTTTTCCATCAATTCCATCATCAGCCACTCTCCCCCTCCCTTTCCTTCTCTCATCTCCCTCGTTCACTCCATACTCTTCTCATCTCTACTTCTCTTCAATATTTCCCATTTCCCCCATCTCCTCCTTCTTCCCACCTCTCATTCATTCCAAATGCACCTATTCTCCACCCCACTCCTTCTTTCCCCAAACCCTCGTGTAATCTGACTCTATCCATTTCATTACCCCCCCCCCCCTCCCCCCATTTCACTATCCATACCATCTCTAGTTCTTCCACTCTTCGTCTCAATCTAACCTTTCTTTCCTCCATTCTCCTTTCTCGTCCAATTCAGTCAACTCCTTCTCTAAGTGACAGGAAACGACTTCTTCAGCTTTCCATTCCTCCTCAAAATTCATTCCCATTTCCAATTTCTTATACCCTTCTACTCCCCCTCCAAAATAATGTCCAATCCAACTTCCTTAGTGGGTCATCCTTTTATTGGCATATCAAAGATGATGACTGAATTGATAGCCGTGATGATACATTAGGAGAGAATCCAAGAAATATGAAGGAACATTTTTAGTCCGGGAAATGAAAAAGGAGAGAAATAGTGGATGTGACCTTGTGCTCTTCCGATGTGCAGCTACTAGTAGAGAGGGGAGAGAGGAGAGGGGTGATGAGGGAAGAAGAGAGAGGAGGATGGAAGGGGGGAGAGGGGAAGGGAGGGGAATGAGAGGGGGAGTTAGGTAAGAGAACGAACAAACACAACTCAACGTATACTCAAACGGGACGACGATCCACTAATCGATCTTTTCTACTCCTTCTACATCCATCTGTACATTTGTTAGACGAGCAAGTACTCTTTGATTGACCATATATTCCATCTCTCCCCCCCCCCCATCTCTCTCTCTCTCCTTTCCATCCTCTACTCTTCATTCTCTTGGTTGTAATCGTCTCGATCACACCCATTCACCCTTCTTCCTTTATTTCCCTCGATACTCTCCCTATCTCTTCCTTTTTCCATCTTCCCATTTCTTGCTTCACACCCCCCCCCCATATCCCTTTGTATTTTCTATTTTATCCATCAATTTCTCACCAATCTCAATCTCTAGATTCCTATTGATATTGACCGTGAATCCAGCTGGATTGGATCATCTCCCTACCACTCCTTGTCTCTCTTTCTCCTTGTCTCTCTTTCTCCATCTCTCTCTTCTTTTTCTTACTTCCTCTATTTCTATTCTCGCTTCTCTATTCCTTCAATGCATCACTCTAACAGATACGTGTGTGTAACTTCTCTCAGACTCCGAAACGAGGCAAGAAAAGTGAGAGAAGAAGGGAAAGAGTGGGAAAAGCAGGGAGAAAGGCATGTGAACGGTGTCAAGAGGAGAGAATAGAGGCAAGAGGCAAGAGATTGTCTTGTATGGAAGGAGCAGCTAGATGGCATCTTCTCCTCCACTTCCCATCGACAACATCTATTCGATCTCATTCTATCAACGTGGATCGGTGTGATTGACCTTTGGCACAGACCGGTTCTCTCCTCATTCCTTCCTTCCTTCACTCTTCTCAATATGTCTTGTCTTTCTTCTTTTAACTTGCATCCTTCCTTTCACCATCCAATCTCTCTTCCATCTCTTGTATCTCTTTCTCTCTGTTCTCTCTAGTCGTCTCTTGTCCTTTCCTCCTCTCCTCACTCACCGTTCCCTCCTTCCACTATCTCTTCTCTTCCCATCTCTCTTCACTTCTGTTCACTCAATACTCCAATATACTGGGTTCATTCCCCCCCCCCTTCCATCTTCATTCACTTCCTTCTCAGGCATTCGACATCTTTCCAGCAGAGGATCTTCCACCGACTGCTCCTCACGTAAGTCATCCCTCCCCTTTCCCTACCCCCCCCCCCTCCTCCATCTCATCATTCAGGAGGATTCCTTCTCGGAGATGTCACGGGCTGAATCAGCCTGCCGTCTCAAATTGCTTCGTGCTGATCTTCCCCCTGAGCATCTCCCTCCTGGCTGCTCCCTCTCTGATCTCACACCTGCTGTCAATGTCAAGGAAAGAATCGACTTCAACGGTATCCCATCCATCTATCTATCCTTCCTGGTGGTATGACGTTTGGGAAATCCATTTGGGAAAATGCCACATGGGAAAGTGCCATTTGGGAAACTTCACGCTTGAAACACATTTTCGTGCAATTTCCTTGTGAATATCGTGTTCTTCTACTTGATTTGTTATCCAAATAACAAAAAAAAATATTAAAAAATAATAATTTAATAATGCGAAAATAGATTATAAAGTGATGTGCGCGCTCATTACTCCTCGACAAAAGTTTCCCAAAGTCTTACCACCTCCTTCCTTCCTCTCCTTGACCATTCTCACTGTCCTGTTGAATCCATGTGTCTGTATCAGGAGAGTCTCGTCTGGTTCAGAAGAAGAAGACCATCTATCCAGAATGGGAGAAGTGTTGGGATACTCCTGTAGTGCCAGGAAGGATCATTCAACTCATTCTATCACACAATTCAATCGCTGTTATGGAAGCAACCATGAGACTAGAGGTGAGTGAGTCCTCCCCCCCCCCCCCCCCCTCCACCTCTCCCCCTTCTTCATCTAGAGGCTACATTTACTTTACTCTTCTACTTCTCACTGTTTGTCTATATTCTCTCCCCACTCTCACTCTGTCATCCTTTCTTCTTCTCTATCTTTCTACAGTAGTCACAAGAAAGGGATCATAGCAGCTAATCATCATCACTACCCCCCCCCCTCCTCCTCCCTCCACCTCCCCCCCCCCCCTTCCCTCCTCCTCCCTCCACCTCTCAGTCCACTGTCCTCATCTCTTCCCTCCCCCCGCTCCCTCTTCCTTCCTCCGACAATTCTCCTCTCCTCTTCACACGACATCAAATCTGGGTATTCTCTGCCTTTCTAACACTCTCCGTACCAACCATTTTCATCTTCTAAGCCCATCCACTTCTTATGCCTCGCATCTTCCTCCCTCTCCTTCCTCCCCCTCCCTTCCCACCCCTCCTCCTCCGTCCTTCCCTCATCTCCCCCCTCTTCCTAGTCTCCTACTTGTAAATCTCTTTCCCTTTTCTCTTCCCAATCCATCTATTTCTACATTGACAATTCAGTCAGTCTTCCAACCTCTCCTCTCCCATTCCTCATTTCTTCACACAATCACTCTAGACCAACTTCTTTCCCATTCTCTTTTTATCCATTCTTCTTCCAACTTCAACTTTTCCCCCATTCACTCCCAATTTCTCTCTCTCTCTCTCTCTATCGCTCGACATAAATATTGACCTCGACAAGCAAGCGGTAATCAAATTTGTTGCTCCTCCTCCGAGTTCTCCTCCTCCTTACTCTTCCCTCACTACCAACTTTACTCCATCTTCCTCCCTTTCCTTCTTCTCCCTTCTCACAAGTAGCAATGGCAGTCCTATTGAGACAATCCTATCTCTATCTCATCTCCTCTCCTTATTCTCAGCCCCTTTCCCCCTCTCTTCAACTTCTAGTCATTCCATCTACCTTCATCGGATATCCATCCTTATTCTCACCACATTCCTATAACCACGTACATTTCTGTACCTTATTTACTATTATTAATTAGAATTCTTCTTTTTTCTACCTTCTAAATCGAAAGATAATCATAGTGACGATTCAATGTCATTCGTCTCTAGGACATCGTATCCAAGTGCAAGCCCGATTCAGTCACTCACATCTGGATCAACACTAAACCCCACGGAAGAGTACTGGCTCAGACTCGACACATCAAGCACTCAGGTTTGTCTAATAGAGAGAAGGAGAGGGGGAGGGGGGAGATAAGGAGAAGGGGAGACGTCAATATCATGGTCTTTCCAGATGAGGAGGAGAGTGGGGAAGACGGAATGAACGCCCCATCTAATCGAGAAGGGGGGATTCAACGACGGAGAGGTGCCATCAAACATGCTCGTGTTCACGAGATCAAAGGACATCAATTCGTTGCCACTTTCTTCCGTCAATTCACATTCTGCACTCTGTGTGGGGACTTCATGTGGTGAGTCATTCATCCCCCCCCCTTATCATCTCCCTCTCTCTCATCAGGGGACTCAACAAACAAGGCTATCAGTGTCAATTGTGTTCTGCTGCTGTTCACAAGAAGTGTCATGAGAAGATGATCGCCCAATGTCCAGGAACAGCCAAGAATACGAAGGAGACAATGGTAGGGAGCAGATGATCCATCACTCATCCAATCACACCCATTACAGGCACTCAAGGAACGATTCAAGGTCGATATCCCTCATCGATTCCGTCCCTACAACTTCAAGAGTCCTACATTCTGTGACCATTGTGGATCCATGCTCTATGGACTCTTCAAGCAAGGACTCAAATGTGAAAGTGAGTGTGCCAATGGGAGAGTGGAGGAGGGAGGCAACAATTGCAGCTTGTGGAGTTGCCTGTCATAACAAGTGTGAGAAGTTAGTGCCCAATCTGTGTGGAGTCAATCAGAAACAACTATCGGAGGCGCTCTATGAGATAAAAAGAGGAACTCATAACACATCAAGGTAATCAGATCAATCCATCTAATCCATCCATATCTCATTTCAGCTGTCCTCCCAATCTGGGTAACTTGAGTCTGGGATCGAATGGAGAGGGACGTGGAGCAAGTACTCCCAATGGAAATTTGCCCAATCGACTACTAAAGGGAATATTCAAATCCCACCAATATAGCGTCGAGAATCAAGAAGGAGATGAGTAAGAGAGACAGGAAGTGTCTGAGATGATGGAATACTTGGAGGTATCTGAATCAGCAATGGGCAGGAGGCGATGTCAAGAAGTACTCACTCCAACATTTCAATATGATGAAAGTACTCGGAAAGGGCAGTTTCGGAAAGGTGCGTGCGGAGCACAGATAAAATAGGGGTGCTAAAACAACATCATGATCCATGACCGAGTGGTCTAAGGCGACAGAAATTTCAGTAGGTAGCGGGGGTTGGGTTCGAATCCCGCCCAGTGCAAACACTTTTGCCAAGATCCGTTGAGCTCAGCAAGTCATATGCTACTTCATCTTCAACAACCGAAAGCTTAGCAAAAAGGTCTTAATTTGGGCCTAAATCTATTTAAATGGATTGCACTTGCATACTTCACTGGAAGAATGCAACAGAATGGTGTTCATACATCGTTGAAACATGAATGAGGTGACAGTGTTAGGAGGATATCATATTGGGCTATTTAGTGAAGTATATTACACATATTTCGAAAGGATTTAACTTTCTTAAGAAAATTCTTTAAAAAGCAAAAATATCAAACTTTACAGAAACATTACTAAACACAGTAATTTTTTTAGATAGAACTTCGCTGCGTCAGTGAAATTTTTCTCGCCGCGTAATCAAGAGAAGCAATAATACTGAACAAATCTGATAATCGCTCAGCTTGTAACAAAAATAGTGGAAATGAGTCAAATGAGAAAACGCAGTATGAGAAACGCTCCATCTGGAGTCCAAAAAATGATTTGGACTACCCTGATTTAACTCCCGCCGCATATCTTGTTCTCTTGTCCGGATGTTGCCGGGTTTACCGTATACCCTTCTGTTGAGAGTCTTCGAAGAAGGACTTTTTCTTTTTGCGAATTTTCGGTGGTTACCATAGAGAGTGGCGGATTACGGTAGGGGGGGGCATCGAACCCCCGACCTTCTGTTTTCAAGCGCGTTATCCACTCGGCCATTTTTATTGGATTAAATATATTTAAATGAATTATGCTCGCAGAGTTACTCATGCAAGCACAAAGAACCGATTTTTAAAATGCAATTTGAAAAAAAGTCATTTCGTGATAGACCAATGTGCTACCGTAGTCAGGGTTACGGTGGATTTCTGTAGGTTACAGTAGGCAACCATAGGGAAAGTTTGGGACCGATTGGAGAAATTTTGTAAAAAGTTTGACCCACGGAACTCAATCTGACCCGCCGAACCTACCGGGTTACGGTAATTTGGATAACGGTAGTGACATACTGTATGTTGGTACGGTAGTTGGCATCGGTTGTGCATCAAGTCTAAAATCTAATATACCCATGACCCCCTATACATTGGTGAGCACTGACGCTCATGTGAGTCAGTGCGCACACCAGTGGTATGAGTGGTACTGTATGATCGATTTGGTATGGTGCTTTGACTTTTTAAAAATATAAATAAATAAAGTCAGTTTGTGATAGGATTACGGTAGGGGGTGCCCAACATGTTGGTAACCCCCACCCCCCCCCCCCCCCCTATCGTAATCCGCCACTCTCCTTGGGCACCTATGGTGGTTACCCTTTTGCTCCTATTTCATATGTGGTGCGGAGCGTAAAAGCAGGGAATGAAAAGCGAAATTCAGGTTATCCTGGTTGAACTGAAGGGGAAGAACGAATTCTACGCAATGAAGTGTTTGAAGAAGGATGTCATTCTAGAGGATGATGATACAGAGTGTACCTTCATTGAGAGAAGAGTACTCATCCTTGCAGTACAATGTCCATTCCTATGCAATCTATTCGCCTCTTTCCAAACCAATGTGAGTGATGAGAGAATGGAAGGATTGATTCCTTCTTCTTCCTTCTAGGAATATCTCTTCTTCGTTATGGAATATCTCAATGGAGGAGATCTTATGCATCACATTCAATCAGTAAAGAGATTCGATGAGATCCGTACTCGTTTCTATGCGTGTGAGATCATCGTAGCCCTCCAGTTCCTCCATTCCAATAATGTCATCTATCGGTGAGTACCATGTAGATAACGATCCATCTCAACTCATCAAGGTCATCTCCATCCCCCCCCCCTTCCATTTAGCCAAACTCATTCCGTCATGAGACAGTGTACAAAGAAAACTAAAATTGATTCTATTCAACAGAGATCTCAAACTGGACAATATTCTGCTCGATTCTGATGGGCACATCAAATTAGCCGATTTCGGAATGGCCAAAACGGAAATGAACAGAGAAAATGGAATGGCAAGCACTTTCTGTGGAACACCTGATTACATCGCACCAGAGGTTAATTTACATTAATTATTCAAGTTTAATAACTTGTTCAATTCTCCAGATCATCAAGGGACAATTGTATAATGAAGCTGTAGACTTCTGGTCCTTCGGTGTATTGGTTTGTCATTTTTAATACTTTTTAAATTTACTCAAAACATTTATCACGTTAGAAGTCTAAGAAAAAAATTGACGACGAATCAACAATAACAACATCATGTTTAATATTAGATGTACGAAATGCTTGTGGGCCAATCACCATTCCATGGAGAGGGAGAAGATGAACTATTCGATTCAATATTGAACGAGAGACCATACTTCCCAAAGAGTATATCCAAAGAAGCAGCCAAATGCTTGTCTGCGGTGAGTATCACAGAGGAAGGAAGAAGGGTGAAGGAGGGATGGGAGATGAGAGATGGAAGATGGAAGAACATGATTAACACAACCGACTTTAGCTGTTTGATCGCAATCCGAACACACGACTGGGAATGCCTGAATGTCCAGATGGGCCCATTAGGAATCACTCTTTCTTCCGAGGAATTGACTGGAACAAATTCGAAAGCAGGCAAGCAACGCCACCATTCAAGCCCAATATTGTGAGTTTATCCACTCTCCTAATCAAATTACGCACCTAATTTCAGAAAAGTTCGTCTGACGCATCCAATTTCGATGAAGATTTCACAAATGAGAAAGCTCAGCTAACTCCAATTCACGACAAAAATTTGCTAGCATCTATAGACCCTGAGGCATTCCTCAATTTCTCGTATACCAATCCTACTTACCAACACTGATATGAAATTCAAAAGACGTGTACGATGAGATATAATCATCACCATATATTATACGTTACATCAATTATATTCTCTCGCACATAATAAGCCTCGTTTCTCATTTTCATTTTGAATCTCGCCATTAACACCACTCAGAATGTCTCTCCTGTTATTGATTCCTGGTTATAATCATATTCCGAGAAGTCATATCATAAAGCAATTAATAGATCACTGAGAGTAGATCATTTCTTTGAAGATTGATAAATATTTTTATAGTACAATAATCAATAAAGCCTGTTTTTTTCTGAACGAAGACATTCTGACCTTATATTAGGAAACTTCGTCTTCATTGACGAGAAGATTCGGGATCCCATCTCGAATAGGAAAGACTCGTCCAGTCTCGGGACACTCCAGCGCACCAACAACAACATCCACACAAACGAGAACTCGGTGCAACTGAAAGCAAAATAACACAATTATCATGGCAATCCGAGCATCTTCATATCGATTCATGCTTCCAGCCTAATTCTAGTTGTGAAGTATAACCATGAATAGAAAATCGCCTAATGCTGATCATTCAACCCCAATTAATTGGCGGTCTGCATGCACGGATGGATAAACCGAGAAACATTTTGACTCGATTATATACATATTTTTCATAGAATTTGGTTTGTTCATTAAACAGTTATTGTATTGTAGCTCTATTTCCCATCTTCACAACCAAGTATTCTTTCAAGTATTCATCACCGAGTCACCAAGTATTCTTTTAATAGAAGAGAAAAATACGCTAAACGAATATATTTCAATAAAACCTTATTCAATTGCTCCTTGTTAAGAGAATCGAGATCAATGGTAGCATCGGGTGAAGGAAGGTTTTCATCCTCTCCTATGCTCTTAGCAACATCGTAGAGAACCGCATAGTCTATCTTCACCATAATGTTCTTTAGGAAGTTAACATCTACCTCGGCTTCAACAACCTGTAAAATAGATAATTTAAGCCTAGAAACTTTATTTTTTTAATCAATTTCAGTCTATATAATATTTACGTGCACCGCATATCTGCATGACATTTAATAACATCTGGATTTTTTAAACATATATGAACACTCCCAAAGTCGTGACCTGCGATGTCGATATTTAATTTATATATACAATACAACCTATTAATAGTGTCCATTTGAGATGTTGCCATGATGTCATCATAATGTATTTGCAAATTGTCTAGCGTGACCAATGTAACTTAATCATTAACCTTCATAGAAAAAAATGAACGAGAATATGCCACATCATTACTCAAGGTTTAAGCGCTAGACTGTTGGCTGGTTGGTTTGTTCATAAGGTCGTCCCGTCCACTTACGGATAAGCGTATCAAACCTATCCAATCTTCCGCGATCTTACATGAAGGGAAAAGTGCTGAACCCAACCAGAGGTGTTCCCCCGATGCAGTTTTGCAGCTGGTATAAATATAAACGGCACTTCTTTACTTTAGGGGACAAGCTCCGCCCCTTTTCATTAGACTTGTCTAAGAATGTATTTGTCATCATTTTTCGTTTGCTTAGGCTGCTTAGGCTTAGGCTTAGTTTGCTTAGGGTAACGCTAAGGATACTAAGGACACTAATTGTCATCATTTTCCAGCATAGTGTTGGGCTAAGACTAAACGTGGGCGGAGCTTGTCCCCTAAAGTAATGAAGCCCCATATAAACTAACGTTTTTCTCCTCAATTGTAAGCTTCAAAGGATAACCGGTCGTTACGTTCTTCAAAAACCGAGAAGATAAGAAGTTGTGAGTGAGAAGCTTCATCTGGAACAATACAATACATATTTATAGCGTCTTAATTTGGGCCTAAATCTATTTAAATGGATTGCACTTGCATACTTCACTGGAAGAATGCAACAGAATGGTGTTCATACATCGTTGAAACATGAATGAGGTGACAGTGTTAGGAGGATATCATATTGGGCTATTTAGTGAAGTATATTACACATATTTCGAAAGGATTTAACTTTCTTAAGAAAATTCTTAAAAAAAGCAAAAATATCAAACTTTACAGAAACATTACTAAACACAGTAATTTTTTCGATAGAACTTCGCTGCGTCAGTGAAATTTCTCTCGCCGCGTAATCAAGAGAAGCAATAATACTGAACAAATCTGATAATCGCTCATCTTGTAACAAAAATAGTGGAAATGAGTCAAATGAGAAAACGCAGTATGAGAAACGCTCCATCTGGAGTCCAAAAATGATTGACTACCCTGATTTAATTTGAAACTCCCGCCGCATATCTTGCTCTCTTGTCCGGATGTTGCCTGGTTTACCGTATACCCTTCTGTTGAGAGTCTTCGAAGAAGGACTTTTTCTTTTTTGCGAATTTTCGGTGGTTATTGTAACGCTTTTTAGACGCACTTTAATGATATCATGTGTTTTTATGCATGTATCGTGGTATCCTCCTGTTCGTATTGCTGTGATTCTATAACCAAATTTATCGTTTTTGTGTACAAATTTTGATATTCATTGCAGGACGAATTTGGGAAGCCACACAAGATGGCTGACAATCAAACGGAGAGGGCTTACCAGAAGCAGCCTACTGTCTTCCTGAACAGCAAGAACCGTCTCCTTGGAGTTGGCAAGAAGTCGAACAAGTCTCTCCGTTACGTTCGCAATGTCGGACTTGGCTTCAAGACGCCTCTCGAGGTTAGCTTTTCTTCTTTTTTGTTTACGATTTCGATTTTCATAACCACCAACTTGTGGTTATAAAAATCTTAGGCAATCTTCAAAAGTCATTACAGAACCTTGTCCTGTTTTCTCTCTCAATTTCTCAAAACTAGGCTAACTTATACTTTCGAATGAAGATTTGGCTTTGAACCATTTGCTGTTATCCCGATATATCAGAGACATAATTGTGTCGACATAACATGAATTATAATCTTTAAGGCTATCAACGGAACTTACATCGACAAGAAGTGCCCCTTCACCGGTAGCGTGTCTATCCGTGGACGTATTCTGACCGGAGTCGTCATCAAGATGAAGATGAACAGAACCATTGTCATCCGACGCGACTATCTTCACTTCGTCAAGAAGTACCGTCGTTACGAGAGGAGACACAAGAACATGTCCGTTCACTGCTCACCCGCCTTCAGGTACAATTTTATCCCGGTTTCTTTATTGTATTAATTAGCTTATGTGTAATAATTGATACTACTTCGGGAGAGCCTCCATCATCGTAGTCCTAGCCCACAAAGTATGACTGTTGGGGAAAACCCATGACAAATAAACCTAATCGTGACATCAACATTCTAAGTAAGAGAGAATAGTTGTATTGAATACTCGTGGAAAACGGTCAGAACCTGTCCACATAAGCAGAACTGGCACTTCTTTACTTTAGGGGACAAGCTCCGCCCCCTTTCATTAGACTTGTCTAAGAATGTATTTGTCATCATTTTTCGTTTGCTTAGGCTGCTTAGGCTTAGGCTTAGTTTGCTTAGGGTAACGCTAAGGATACTAAGGACACTAATTGTCATCATTTTCCAGCACAGTGTTGAGCTAAGACTAAAAGTGGGCGGAGCTTGTCCCCTAAAGTAAAGAAGCTCCGCAGAACTTAATAATTTAGCGTAATTAGTTTTACTGAAGCATTTTTCGTTGATATTTAATACTGACCGATTCTTGGTTGTTACTCAATTTTATATTTGCAGAGACATCCAGGTCGGCGACATCGTTACCGCTGGTGAGTGCAGAACCCTTGCAAAGACCGTCCACTTCAACGTCCTCAAGGTTTCCAAGGCTCCCGGAGCTAAGAAGAGCTTCGATAAGTTCTAAATCCTTGTTATCCTCGTTATTTCCTTCGTTATTTCGTGTAATGAAGAAAATTGATTAAAACTCGTTTAATTCATGCATCATCAACAACAATATTGAATATCAGGTTGGAGAAGAAATAATGACTAGGGATTGTCTTGGAGATGATATCGTACTCTGGGATATTCGAGTTAACACTGATTGGGGAATGGATAGCTTCGGTTTCGTGAAAAACGATTAATATCCAATGAGAGTATATTACTAATAAAAAAGAGTATCGAGTTGAATTGGAGAAGAACATTCGTTGAAAAGGTCCTTGAGTTGCACAAGATGTACTACGAAGAATATCTGATTTGGTAGATTTCACTGCTATCCAATTCTGTTTCTTTTTTCGAGTTTGCAAATTTACGCTCATAAGGGGCTCGATGCGAATTGAGTGCCTCCTTCTTTTCAACGTCGAGTTTCAACTGGTTCTGCTCAATGAGAGATCATTTGCAACCACAATCGTTCATCAAGCTTCAGAATCTGATCGCAGTTTCACGGTCACATGTCGAAACCGTTAAAGCTGCAATTCGTGGCATGAATAGAAAGTATAGTGTGCGTGGTGGGGGAAGGTCTACCTATTAGATATTTAGAACAAATTATGCCCATGCTCTGTTTTTTGTTGAGTACAATTTGGAGACGTTCTCTCCTAAGATCTGTCGCTCGTACTTGATTCCAGATGGAGAGGGGATGGAATCGAATGTACAGATGTAAGAGAACGATGACGATGATGTTTCTGATGTGTGATGATGATATACCGTACTAAGTCACGATTTGTGCCATAATTAGATCATTAAATTTCTCTCTTTAATCTCTTAGATCTTGGATCTAAGACAAATTTCGCCCATCTCAACAAGGTGAACACTTCGATTCCAACCCATATCATAGTCATTGAAACTTTTTTTCTTAGTTTCGCTAATTTTTCTCGTAGTTGTGAATAATGAATGGTGTAATTATAGTCAACAATATTAATATTACATATTTTAAGAGCAAGGGACTGGTGATGAAGCAGATTACAGCGAGAAGAAAGAGGAAAGCAGAGATGGAGATGGAAACACCATCTGGAGATGGACACAATGACCTAATCACCAAAATGAAGAACAAATCTTTTAAGCGGCCATCATGATAGTTCGTATTCACTGTTATGTTGCTGATAAAATATTCACAATTGGTAATTTATACATATGTTGGTTGATGAATTGGTTATAGCAATGGATGGATAGCCTCGAGATAGAATGATTCACGCATTCCTCTGTTGACGAGAAGCATCACTCCAAAGACAGAGGAACATGCAATGATGAATACGACGATGAATGAAGGATGATGACACGATCCACTCACATCTCGCAACTGAAATCATCCAAGGAGAGACATATTGGATCATTTCATTTACCTCTGTGATCAGCTTGTTCTGTCGATCTATTATCATCTTTGAGTTTCGAATCTCATTCTTGAGAGTTCGAACCTGATGGGCCAGTCTTTCAAGAAGAACTCTATCGTTCAATTCTGAGAAAGCAAAGTCAATATTATGCATCATCAAAAGAAGTGACGGGTTTTTTCACTCCTTGACAGGACTCCACCCCCCTTTCATAATTTTCTCAGAATTGGGCGGAGCTCACCTTCTAAATTAAAGAAGCTAAAACGCACTAGGATGTTTCAAGCCTAGTTTGTGAACGACAACATGAGCCTCTTTGAGTTTCTCCCAGAAGGATTTGCGATCGACGTCATCTTAGACACAATACAAAAGTAAACGATGAAGATAGATAGTTTACCATCTTGAGCAGCATGTCCATTTACCATGAAAGTATGAATATTGTCCATATTTCCATTCTTCTTCAACTGAATCGTACAAAGAGCTCTTTCACCACGAGGGATGAATCCAGAAGATGGATGCACAATATAGTCGTCCTTCGTATTCGTCATCATTCGGAAACCGATCTTATCATGAGATTCGTTAGTTATCTAAATACATTTCACTTTGTTCAATGTTCCGAAATGAACAATTGAATGATACCTCAACTTCTCCAGTCAATACGCCATCGACAACATTGAATTCAATGTACTTAGAAGGAAATACAGAGAAGAGTGCGCCCGCCATACACAATCATTCAATCACAAAATGAATATTTTTTAGGGGAATGCTCAATCAGATTGACTTACAAAATCAAAGCATCAAAACATCGGAGAATAATTTTTGTGCAAATTTCGTCGTCGTATCATTCTATCTCGAGGCTACCCCATTAGTGATGACATCTCGGAACACGACCCTCCTCAATTTTCGTGATCTCCTTTCTCTGATCGGCGAGAGAGCATGCAAAATGATGAGAGCGTTTCCGTTTTGTCATCCATCCATTGCTACAACCAATTCATCAACCAATATATGCATAAATTACCAATTGTGAATATTTTATCAGCAACATAATAGAATAGATAGAATAGATTTATCCGCATAGTTGGAATTGTTGTGGGGTGGGGTGGGGAGGGGGAGGGGGGATGGAACAAGTAGAACAATATAATGTGTGAGATAGGGGAATCTAAGCGACTAGAGTGAGCAAGTTTACAGATCATCCAACCTCGTTACACATCACATTCATGAACTCTGCATAGTTTGTAGGTATCTTTCCTTTTCGAAGTACATCATACAGTACTTTACCTACTCTGTTCGCAAAACTGTGCTCGCGAATCTTAGTTCTAAATTTTTCTCGACTCACTTTGAAGCCTGCGCCTCTGAGATTAGATTTGGATAGAACAAGAAAATCGTTTCTGAACCGGGACAATCTCGAATTCCCGAACAGCATTTCATAAGCTAGTTTGAAGTCATTGACCTTACGACGGTACATCAACGTATTGAGTTTGAGCATCTCGTTTCGTTCCACTGGTAACGGTCTGTTTTCAAAGTTGTATCCCAAACATTTGTAGCTAATCAGCCTCGTCACTTTGTTTTGAAGCTTTTCGAGTTTACCAGCTTCTCTATCAAAAACTGGGAAAGCGACGGTAGGACTGAATTCTACCATAGGCCTAACGTAGGTAGTGTATGCATTGACCATTACTGCAGCATTGTTGGTGCTGAGTCCACGGAAAATTAGGTTGGAACGGAGCGCAGCTTTTTGGATCACTATGTCAAAGTGTTCTCTGAATGTCAACTCGTTATCGATCTGAATGCCTAGATCTCTCATCGACGATTTCTGATCGATTGGAATGCCACTCAAATAATACTTCGATAACTGATTTCCATTTCCTAAGTGGAGCACATTGCACTTCTCACTTGCAATACTCAATTGCCAAATGTCGCTCCACTCCAGGATGGAATCAACACATTGCTGAAGTTTCAGAGGACCACTTGACTCATCTTTTTCGAATGATAGGAATATTTTATGATCGTCTGCAAAAGTAAAGCTTTTGCACCCATTCCTTTCTATGACCTGCGATAGATCAGCAGTATATAGATTGAATAGGAGAGGACCCAGAACTGATCCTTGTGGGACTCCACTAATGACCGGTCTTGATTCCGATAATGTCGTTTTGACTCTCACTTTGAATACTCTGTTTGATAAGTATTCCTCAATCCATCTCACAGTCAGCAGTGGAAAGTCCATTTTGGAAATCTTTTGAATCAACTTTGGATGGCTCACTGTGTCGAATGCTTTGGCATAATCAAAGTATATCACATCGACACACCTGTGCTCATCAATTGCTTTGGACCATTCATTGACCACTTCGATCATTTGTGTTTCAACTGAGCGTTTTTTTCGAAAGCCGAACTGCGTGTCAGGGAAGAGACCTATCTTTCACAGTCAGCAATCATTTGCTTAGCAAGGCATTTCTCAAATACCCTACAGAACAAGCTTGTGATTGACAGAGGTCTGTAGTTTGACGGGTTTGAAAATGGAGCTTTCTTTTTGAGAGGTGTTATTGTTGAAGAGCGCCACCGGTCGGGAACTTGTGATAATTCATACGACTTTCGAAAAATGATCTCAAGAGCAGCAGAGAGAGGGACTGAGAGAGAGAGAGAGGACAGAGAGACAGTTGATTTAATGAAAATCATAGATATATTATCTGGAGTTCGACACGATGATGCTTTCCACTTTTCAATGAGCTCACAAATTTCAAATCGACAGAAGGGGTCCTCATAAAAATTCGAATCTTTCTCTCTTTCATGAAAAAAAGATGGGGTGTCACCATTGTCTTTGGTGAAAACCCTTGAGAATGTCTCTGCCAGTAATTCTGTCCGACTCAATTTGATGGTTTGATTCATCTATGAGACAGTCTACAGCAGAAGTACATGCATTAGAAAGTTTCGATTTTATGTAACCATAGAATTTCTTTTGGTTCTTAGTCTCTATGATTTTTCTCTCGTAATTGTGGTGGAACTTAGTCACTTCCTGGTTATATTCGGCATGAAGCTTTTCAAAACGTTTCTTTGACGAAGGTTTTCCGTCATTCAAAAACGTTATCCAAGCATCGTGACGTTTCTTGGAGTCTCTGAATATGACCAGGCAGTGGTTTCCCAGTTGAATCTATCCTCATCAAAGGGACAGATTTCTCGATTATTTCTTCGAGTAGATGAATTAACTTCTCATACATCTCATTCACAGTTTCATTCACATTGAAAAATAGAAGCCAGTCAATAGTAGAAAGCAAAGAATTTATCGCAGCATAGTCCGCTTTTCGAAAATTCTTTACATATCTAGCTTTTTGCGGCTCTGTTTTCATCGTCAATTGGAATGTGAATGCTTTATGATCTGAATTGCCATAGTTCGGCAACTGCTCAAGATTTTCCACAATTCCGTCGGAATCTGTCAGTAGTAAATCTAGAAAAGCATTTCCTCTCGTCGGAAATGTGATACGCTGCTGAAGTCCTACTTCAGTACAGCAATCAATGAAGTCAGTGTTTACAGCATTGTATTTTTCAGAATCAAGTGGCCATTTCACTTCAGGGAGATTGAAATCACCAACGACAACTGTTGGATGTGTGCATTTTGTGAAGTCATCTAAATTCTCCCAGATAAACGCGCTATTAGTTTGAGACAATGCAGGGACTCTGTATACCAGAATAATTCGCGTACTCTGGGTACCAACACGGAGATCTACAATCAGTAGTTCATGTGATTCAGTTTTGGACTCAGCGAAAATCAACTTGAAATCAATGCTGCAGTGAATGATCATACAAACTCCACCACCACGTTTTCTCGCACGATCACACCGTACAATGTTGTAGTTTTTAGAAAGTGACCCAAGAACCACTCCATCAGGGTCTGATTTTCGTAGCCATGACTCAGTGAAACAATAAACGAGATACTCTTTCGTCTCAAGTTGAGACTTCAAATTACTATGGTTCACCTCATTCAAGATAGATCGGATGTTAGCATATATCACGGTAACTTTAGGAGGCTCAGCACACTTGCGCACACCTCTACAACTATAACAGTGAATACGAACTATCATGATGACCACTTAGCAAATTTGTTCTTCAGTTTGGCGATTAGGTCATTGTGTCCATCTCCAGATGGTGTTTCCATCTCCATCTCTGCTTTCCTCTTTCTTCTCGCTGTATTCTGCTTCATCACCAGTCCCTTGCTCTTAAAATATGTAATATTAATATTGTTGACTATAATTACACCATTCATTATTCACAACTACGAGAAAAATTAGCGAAACTAAGAAAAAAAGTTTCAATGACTATGATATGGGTTGGAATCGAAGTGTTCACCTTGTTGAGATGGGCGAAATTTGTCTTAGATCCAAGATCTAAGAGATTAAAGAGAGAAATTTAATGATCTAATTATGGCACAAATCGTGACTTAGTACGGTATATCATCATCACACATCAGAAACATCATCGTCATCGTTCTCTTACATCTGTACATTCGATTCCATCCCCTCTCCATCTGGAATCAAGTACGAGCGACAGATTTTAGGAGAGAACGTCTCCAAATTGTACTCAACAAAAAACAGAGCATGGGCATAATTTGTTCTAAATATCTAATAGGTAGACCTTCCCCCACCACGCACACTATACTTTCTATTCATGCCACGAATTGCAGCTTTAACGGTTTCGACATGTGACCGTGAAACTGCGATCAGATTCTGAAGCTTGATGAACGATTGTGGTTGCAAATGATCTCTCATTGAGCAGAACCAGTTGAAACTCGATGTTGAAAAGAAGGAGGCACTCAATTCGCATCGAGCCCCTTATGAGCGTAAATTTGCAAACTCGAAAAAAGAAACAGAATTGGATAGCAGTGAAATCTACCAAATCAGATATTCTTCGTAGTACATCTTGTGCAACTCAAGGACCTTTTCAACGAATGTTCTTCTCCAATTCAACTCGATACTCTTTTTTATTAGTAATATACCCTCATTGGATATTAATCGTTTTTCACGAAACCGAAGCTATCCTTTCCCCAATCAGTGTTAACTCAGAATATCCCAGAGTACGATATCATCTCCAAGACAATCCCTAGTCATGATATTCAATATTGTTGTTGATGATGCATGAATTAAACGAGTTTTAATCAATTTTCTTCATTACACGAAATAACGAAGGAAATAACGAGGATAACAAGGATTTAGAACTTATCGAAGCTCTTCTTAGCTCCGGGAGCCTTGGAAACCTTGAGGATTTTTTCAGCAACAACAATCAACAACAATAACAGTAGAGTGAATACGAACTATCATGATGACCACTTAGCTGATTTGTTCTTCAGTTTGGTGATTAGGTCATTGTGTCCATCTCCAGATGGTGTTTCCATCTCGATCTCTGCTTTCCTCTTTCTTCTCGCTGCATTCTGCTTCATCACCAGTCCCTTGCTCTTAACACAGGATTTTCGATATTTATGAGATAAGTCCGTACAACGATTTTGCAACCTATGCTCAAAATTTGCCACTAGAGTCAACTTTGGACGTAGAGTTCGAAAATCGACCTTAGAAAGCCGCATCTGCAAAGCCTCATTCCCTGTGGCACACTCTCATGAACTGCGCTTCGGAGACCCACAAATTAAATAAATTCTGAAAGATCTCGAGGAGATAAGACTTTTTGCAATTGGGAGTTAAGAGCTAGCTCATCTATGAAAAAAGTTGGAGCTTCCGAAAGTTTTGAAATTTAAAAAAAGGTTTGAAAAAAAAAGAAAAAAAAGAAAAAAAAGAAAAAAAAAAAGTTGGAGCTTCCGAAAGTTTTGAAATGTCACCATGAAATTTTTTTGTTCCTACCGTGCAAATTTAACTTTTTCATTCGATTTCCCATGCGATTTTACGCCTGGGATGTTTTCTTCAGAACGATGGAGTGCCTGCAACCGAGTCGTTTTGGAGGCCGAATGCGCTGAAGTCGTCGATTTTGATAAAAAATTGTAGTTTTTCGAGCTAAACTTTTTTCTTTCGTTTTTTCATGAACTCTAGTATCGATTTTCGGTTTTCGCGTGAAATTACGCCAGAAAATCCTGTTGTCAGTTGATATTGAGATTATGACTTTTTGACCAAAAATGGTCTCGAAATTAGGGTCAAAAGGTGTGAAAAAAGTCATCTCAATATCACCTGACAACAGGATTTGCTGGCGTATTTTTAAACGCGGAAACCGAAAATAGATACTACAGTTCATGAAAATACAAAAGAAAAAAGTTTAGCTCGAAAAACTACAATTTTTTAAATAAAAATCGACGACTTCAGCGCATTCGGCCTCCAAAACGACTCGGTTGCAGGCGCTCCATGGTTTCTGAAGAAAACATCTCAAGGGTAAAATCGCATGGGGGAATCGGATGAAAAAGTTTAATTTGCACTATAGGAACAGAAATTTTTCAGGGTGAGAATTTCAAAACTTTCAGAAGCTCCAACTTTTTTCATAGATGAGCTAGCTCTTAACTCCCAATTGCAAAAAGTCTGATCTCGTCTAGATCTTTCAGAATTCATATAATTTGTATGGTTCCCGAAGCGCCGTTCATGAGATATAAAAATCGACAGCACTGGATAAAGTGTGCCACAGGGAATAAGGCTTTGAAGATGGGTCTAAGGTCGATTTTCGAACTCTACGTCCAAAGATGACTCTAGGGGCAAATTTTGAGCATAGGTTGCAAAATCGTTGTACGGACCCTGTTGTCAGAATCTAAATTATATCGAAAATCATGTGTTAAAATATATACAATATATTCAATATTAATATTTTTTAAAACTATAATTACGCCATTCACAATCACAGCTAAGAAAATAAATTTTAAAAAAAGAAGTTTGAATGACTATGATATGGGTTGGAATGGAAGTGCTTACCTTATTGAGATTACTAGCAGTATCGATAGAGAATGCACTATGAGTGAAGAGAGCATTGAATCGAGGATCCACTTGAATATCTCCACTATCTTTCTCCTTCTCATCATCCTTCTTAACCACTTTCTTCTTCTCCATCCTTCGATCTTCCTCCTCCTGTTCTCTTTCTTCTCTTGCCTTTCTTCTCTCTGCTTTCGCCATCGCCTTCTTCTCCTTTCGCTTCGCCTCAAGATATGCCATTAGATACATTCCTAGTATTTCGTACGCCTCAATCACTAGATCATGTGATTGGAAAGTTAAATCACTACCAATTTTTGGGCGTAGACTTTGGATCGATACTGTAGCTTTACTAATGTAGAATAATATATATATATATATATATATATATATCACAAAATCATACAATATACCTTTCTTTTATCCAAATACTCTTCCCACGAGCTCTTGAATTTCTTCTTAACCTTCTTCTCTTGTATCTCATTTTCTTCTTCCTTCTCCCATTCAACTTCCATATCTTCATCATCCTTATCCCCTCCTCCTAGAAGAATCGCCAATCGCTCCTCAACACAAGACATTATTCCTGACCACTAAATATATAATGAGTAACCAATTATTCCTCTTTGACCTTCTTGGTGAGTATTCTCTCCTCTCCTTCCCTGTCATCATCATCATTATCTTCTTCTCCACTTGAAGGGGCGATCAGATCACTGCTCACTGCATCCAAATCTGCGTCCTCGCTCAAACAACACATTCCATCATCAAACTCCATAAACAAATTGAGTAGATCATATAACATAAACATATCATATAGAATAATGATCTGTTCATTCTCTCTCTCTCCTCTCTCTCTCTCCTCTCTCTCTCTCTCTCTCTCTCTCTCTCTCTCTCTCTCTCTCTCTCTCCTCACTCGAATGCTCCTCTCATCTTCCTCGTCCGATTCACATCTGATTCCTCCCATGTTAACTTCACTTTCGTTGTAGCTGCGGCCACGTTAGAGACCTAAGAAGAAATGCTCGATATGCCCTTCGCCCCCCCCCCTCTTCCCTTCTCTCACTGTTCTTCCCTCCCCTCCCCCCCTCTCCCTTCCCTTCCCTCCCTCTGACCTCTCTCGGTTTATACTTGCTGCTATCCACATCATCAGCAGTGACTTTCTCCTTCAGTCGATCATCCTCAAAACAAATATCTTAGTCTCTGTACTATTCTGCATTCATAGCCACAGACTACCACAATCAAAATCTATATTAATAAAAAAATATATATATTCCATAATTCATTTCAAACTACTTTATATGAGCCATGTACATGCTGTTGGGTTGACAAAGGTATTTATATGTTTTCATTGTGTTATTTCTTGCAAAAAATGAAAGAGACAATAGATGTGCTAACTATAATAATGTAAGTGATCAAGTAAAGACTCACTTCGAATGTCATTTCATCTGGGACGAAACGGAGATCCAGTCTGAGGCCACTGTTCTCATACTCAACTCCATCACAATTCTCATAGACTGCAGATGCGGTTTGCTCAGAGTCGCACTGAATGGGGGAAATGGTGTCTCTCTCCCCTCCCCCCCCTCCTCCCCCGTCTAGATGGAATCCATTCTACTCTACTCACCACGAGTACAGCATAGTAGTACTTGAGTCTTTCCATCTGATACTTCCTAATTGCTTCTCTCTTGGCACTGCAATCAATCAATTCTCCCCCATTCTCATCCATTCCATATCCACATCTGGTGATCCCCTCACTTGTCATGTTTGAGTGTTCCTTCATCTAATCTTCCATCATCCTCATCACTGCTATCATCATCTCCATTCTCATTCACTATCAATTGAGGTCCGTCCTTCTCTTCCTTCTCCAGTTTTTCCTGAATTAACAGTTCTTCCCCATTTTGATCAATAAAATCATTAAAATTAGTCTCTTATCGACCCTACAGATAACAATAGAACCTTCTCTCACCTTTCCCATATCAGATAGATATATGGAGAGACTCTCAACGTGTCCCCCGAGTGATTTGAAGCAAGAAAACAGAAGAAAGAGATCCTGAAAACACATATATGCGGATACAAATCTTTACACGAGTTTGAATCCGGATGAGTATTAGGTTAAAATTAATATATTTTGAATGAATCTGTTCGTTCATTTCTAAATGATTTCCTTTCTAACTAGCATGTTCCTTTCTCATTGAGATATAATTTTTATTATGACTGAAATCAGCAAGTACAAATGATGTCTGGATCAAATTCGTGTAAAAAAAGGTTTGTGATACCTGACTGGAGAGTGAATCCCAGTCCAGATTGCAGATGGCCAATCGACGTGATGCCCATTCAACACGACGAGCATCCCTGCACACACAACATAAGGGAGTCCCCCCTCCCCTTCCCCTCCCCGCCCTCTCCCCATCTCCTTCTCCTTCTCACTCACTTATCCAGATTTCCCCAGTCGTGATCAACTTGTGCCTTCTCCTCATCCTCATCTCCATCTTCTTCTTCCTCCTCATCTTCATCAGATGATGACACATACTCTCCATCTCCACGAGCAAGATCGTACTGAATGACATCATATGACAACTAATTTATTTTATTTAAATTTAATTATTAAATGCATAATTGTTACCTTGAGCGGAGCATTGTCATCTTCCTCCCCCTCCTCTTGCTCACTCGCATCCTCATCCTCCATATCTTCTTCATCTCTCTTTCGTGTCTCTTCCTACAAAGGATGAAATGGATTGGTCTCTCACATCCTCCTTCCTTCTCCTTCTCCTTCTCCATCTCCTTCTCCTTCTCACCTCTTCCTTCTTCTTCTCTTCCACTTCATACAATCGATGGAGAGTGACATCTCCAGTTCTCTTCACTTTCCTTCCTCTCTTATCCACAATGGGAGCCCGTGTGAATCTTCCATCAGTGAGAACCCCCGCGAATCGATCCTCCACTACAACCTACAATCAATCAATCATCCAAGCAAGGTATTAAGAGAAGGAACGACGAGTACAATGTCTTCTCACCTTTCTTTCCTTTCTCTTGAGTCCTCCAAACTTGGGATCATTTTTGAGATGGGCGAATCGGGGATCAGAGAGGCCTTTGGCACCCTTGACCATCTCAACAACTCTCACTCTCTTCCCCATCCATCTTTCTTAATTAGTCCAATTATCAGGTACAGTGACGATTCTTAACGTCTCTCCACGTGAATCAATCAATATATTTCAAAACAAACATTTATCGATAATCAAAAGAAAAGGAATATAAATGGCATAACAACTGGCAATAAGAGAATGCGTCTTTCTCTCTACTTGACATGGACTCCTCTGAGAGTGGGTGCAGTCAATGTGGTCTCTCCTCCCACCAAGAGTCTCTCTCCCTTCCATGTTGCCCATCCCTCTTCACACACCAACAGATCCTCAGCCACTGTCTCCCAGATCTACAATACAACACCATTACAATCAATAGATACAGTATCCTTATGGAGTTAGGGTATACGGTATTTTTTTACCTTCTTCTTGGGATTGAGTTGTGCATCGGGTCGATGGACGAAAGGAGGGCAAAGGACACGAGTGCCAGGGATCGACGAGGGATCCACATCCATCACTTCCACCTACAATTCATCCCATTTCATCATCCCCCCTCCCCCTCTCACTTTATCAGGGGAACTAGCACACATGACCATGGCTCTTGACTCGACTCCTCTCATCTTTGCTGGCTTCAGATTGCACAGAACAACAACCAGACGATTCTGCATCTGAAGACCAAGGAATTAGAGGGAAGAGAGGGGAGGAGAGAGGGGAGGAGAGAGGGGAGGAGAGAGGGGAGGAGAGAGGGGAGGAGAGAGGGGAGGAGAGAAGGGAGGAGAGAGGGGAGGAGAGAGGGGAGGAGAGAGGGGAGGAGAGAGGGAGGGGAAGGAGTGGTAACCTGATCGATGGGTACATGCTTCACTAATCCTGATACGACAGTGCGAGGTGATTCCTCTCCCACATCAATCTGCTCTACGTAGAGGGCATCAGCATCAGGGTGTTTGTCACACTCAAAATATACCATCCATTTGTAATATTTAAATAAAGCAATAAATGGAAATATTTAAATATTTTGATTAAGACGAAATTTTTTTGTAATTTGCAAGCATTTTGGCCCCTGCCCGGACACGTTGAGCAAGCAATGGGAATCAGAAGCCCATGTTTGGGTGCTGGAAGGGTCTTGGTACCATAGTGCACAAACCATGACTTATTTGTGGTTGCAGCGCAGGGTGAAACATGATTTTCAAGGTAAAATGGTCGAAAAATCAATTTTCACAACCGATCGAGATGGACCCCAATTCTCTAATGTGTTAATTTAGGAGTGCCCTAAGAGTCTGAAATACCTGTTCTAATCGGTTACTGCTCATTGCGAAAATATTTTTTTAGACATCATTTTTCGTTTATTTCGACCATAATGCCCATTTTCGCCAAAACTCATAGACATGACTATATACGTTATGTAGCTCGTGCACTTCTACGTCAAAATTTGCTAATGAGGGGTTCTGTGATTTACGCTAAATAAGTTTTTTATTCCCTTAAAACGCGTTCTCCCTACTAGCGCAGGAGGGGGTGGCACAGTAACTCAAAATCATCCCCAGGGGTTTATACTTGGTGGTTAGAGTCCCTAGGGGTGGGATACACTTTAGCCAAAATATTGACCCCAAAGGTTGATCTTTGATCTTTCAGATCGAGAATTTTCATATTGAGATTCACCCATTGTGTCATATATCATTCGAAAGAGAATCAAAAGTCATGTATGAATCCAAACTCTGAAAGGAGTGGGAGCATTAGAACTCGAGAACTATTAACACCATTTGTAGCCCTTGGATATTAGACATTTCGTGTGAAATTTCAAGGGGAATCCTGCGGAATAATCCTCGATCTAATCAGAGGTACCACTAATAGTGATTTGCCCAAAAGACTAGCGGGCAATCGACACGGGTTCGAATCCGCGTGCCCACATCAAATTTTTGTTTTCTGCATTTGATGTGCCTTCGAATAGTATGTTTTGGACGTTTTTTGGTCGCTTTTCAGCCAAAGCCCCATCGATTTCGACGTTTGATAGCTTATTCGAAAGCTCTCGACGAGCCTGATCTAACCATACCAACTATTCATTGGTCCCGTTTCTGTGAAATGAGACATTCTCTAAAGCGCGCAAATTCGGGAAATATTGATCAAATATAATTTACTCATAAAGATCTCGTCAATACCAACATTACTATGTTAATCATTTATCAATACCATGCTCGGGAACCAAGAAAAATAATAAAATCGGCGCCTCTAAGACGACTTTCGACCTGACCTCCTGGAGACATCTTTGATCTACCGGCACTCTAACTCGGGGTCAAGAGAGACCTACCCATGGGTCATCGAAAACAGAAGAGAAAATGGGGGGTCATCTCAGAAGTGGGTCTGACAGCTACCGATTTCAGTGAATCAGTACGTGAAAGGCATGATATTGGAAAAACTAAACGTTTTTGAAACTTTTGCTCATAACTCGCTTTAAACTCATCGCCCGAGGACAAGTCCATGACCATTCGAACTATCTCGAAGAGCCTTTTCAAAATCGATAAAAATTTCATCATCATTACGAAATATTTCATCATCCTTACCAATAATTCGTTTTTCGCGCCTAATTCGCTTCCAACTTCACCTGAAACATCGCGAATAGGGTCAATCAACTCCTCGTGGACTACGCTTTTCAGCTACAACAACAATTTCGCAATCCTTAAGGCGTTTTTGCCCATAACTCGCTTCAAATTCATCGTACAAGGTCGGGAGAGGTGTCATTTGGCTTCCCTTGAAGAGATTTCGCAATCCTCGATTTCGTCATCACTATTTCGCAATCCTAAAGGCGTTTTTGCCCATAACTCGCTTCAAATTCATCGTACAAGGTGTCAATCGGCCCTATGTGAGCGAATATCGTAATTTCTTAAAAGCCTTTGGCCATACCGTTGTGAAAAGCTCGTGAGGCTGAGAGCGCGTAGGAAAAGTTGCAGATGTAGCCACGGAGCGAAGCGGAATGGCTACATCGCAACTTTTCCGGAGCGCTCGAAGCCTCACGAGCTTTTTGCAACGGTATACGCCCCACTCGCAAGCAAGCGATGTATGGCTAATGTGTAAGGCAGCCAAACGTGGCAAAAAGGAATATGAGTTCATGAAATTTGCCTATGCGCTGGCCATACCGTTGTGAAAAGCTCGCTCGAAGCCTCACGAGCTTTTTGCAACGGTATACGCCCCACTTACAATGAAGCGTTTCCTGGTTAACCTCTGTACTCTGCCCGGCTTACGGCGTAGCGGCCTACGGCCGCTAGTTCCGCTAGTTAGAGATCATAAATGGATGAATGAACAAAGTTACTCCGAAATTAACGCAGTAGAGCACTATGGTGCCAAGACCCTTCCAGCACCCAAGCATGGGCTTCTGATTCCCATTGCTAGCTCAAAGTGTCCAGGGGGTGGTCTCAAATAAGCGAGATGCCGTCTTAAAACGCCTTCTTTGTACTAGCGCAGGGAAATGTGGAGGAAGTGGCACAACTCCTTCAAAATGATCATCCGAAGTTCATACTTTGGGTATCGAAACCATCAGGGAAGATGAAAACAATTTTTGGGAAAAAATTTAAATTTTGACCTATTAGGGTGTCCGGAAAGTTTTTAGAATTTTTTTCATAAATTCATTTCTCACGTGTTTTGACATCCTACGAGCCCTGCTATGCTGCACTTTATTGAGAAACCAGTGCTCTTTTATTTTGTTACTTGAGCCATCCAAATCGTTATATTAGGTTGTCTAAAAAGTTTCTGAGGTTTTCATTTATCAAATTTCTGCTGCTCAATTTCGATTGATTGAATCGACAACACAGCATATCTGAGGGGTGACCTTGGACATTATCATCGTCTATTTTAATTGGATTACGCTTGCGTAGAAGAAGAAAAATAATTTGAGAATCGAAATTATCAAAAACACGAGATTTTCAGTGTTTTCGACCAAAGCGTACCCCGCGTAAACAAAACATCCTTAGATTATACAAAAATAGGCTACACTATGGCAAGGGTTGATTGTTAATTTAAGACCGTAAAATCCGGTCTGCTGTCAATATTGAAATTAGAGGGAACGGATAAGTCTCGTTTTCGACTTTCGAACCTCAATATCAATATTCAACAAAATCATGCCCTTTACAGGAGAGTCGGATCTTCAACCAAATAATTTCATTAACTTAGAAGGCATGGTACTTTACAATGCACTATATTTGAGAACTGAATTTCTATCGGCTCGAAATAAGAGTGAGATAAACGTATTTTGGACAAGTTTAGCAGTCCCTGATTTACTTTTAGGCCCACATATCTACCGGGTCTAAAGTGACGGATCATTTCTATTAGCTGTATTGTAATCACCCCGCATCACACTTTACAAATGTGACACCAGTTCGGCCCTATCACTGTTCTCCATGGAGCTTTGATCCGAGAAAAAGGTTACATTCATCTCCGAACACAGGGACTTTGCGTTTCCATTTCCTTTGTCGTACTGATCGGTCAACCTCGATACAATGTGCGCTATAAAGAGGAATAGTAACCTCATCTAACATGAAAAGGCATGTGTTGATTGGGCAAATGCGAAGGACGCGAGAACTCAGAATCGATGAACGAAAAAAACCTCAGAAACTTTTTAGACAACCTGATAGATTCAGAAAAGTGGGACTTGCAGACGAGACCCCACAAAAATCACCCCTCTCAATTTCTTGCATGACAAGAGTTAAAAATCAGGCTATAATATCTAACAAGTTGCGAGTCAAGACTGAATCAATTGTGAACCATTCCGACCTCCCTAATCGAATTTCGTCATTACTACGAAACTCACGATTTTCCACACAATTTCCCAAAAATCAGCGAATTTCGACGGAACAAATGTTTGAAGTTATTCATAATAAATAATTATGTTAGAATGGTATGAAATGGACGGGGTTCTTGAAATGTTGAAATTGACCCTTCAGAAAATTCAAGGCCTTTAAAAGTTTTGATCAGTTTTTGCCATCTCTTATGAAAATGTCTATTATATATTTTTTATATACAGTACACATCTTTCTGTTACTATGTTCTAGATCCGGAGTTCCAATTGCAATCCACTATTGAGTTAGAAATTTTCAATATTAGTCTCCAAAAACGCCGATTTTCGCCTATTGCATCATTATTAGGTAATATAAGCGAGATCTGAAAGCGGAATAAATTAGTTCACCGGTACCCTCAATAAATGAAATACAGTGATGTACAATATACCCCGAAATGCGAGAGAAATAAATAGAAGAAAAAAATTCTAAAAACTTTCTGGACACCCCATTACTTTATCGGTTTTTCTTGACATTTCAAATTTGAGATTTCAGTACCATTTTACATATTATTCGAAAGATCATCAAAAGTTATGTTTGAATACGAGAGGAAATCCAATTTCATCACATTTGACATGAGTACTGCCTCGAAAAGTAATCATTTTCGCCGATTTTGGTAAATATCGAGATAGCTACCCATAAAGATATCCTTTCCTATTTCCAATTCGAAGATATTTTGTGTATTTCAACATACTGGATCAGATGGAACTCTTTCTGGGCCATAATTTCAGTGCCGAAGAAACATCCTCATCGCTCAAACATGGCATACTCCACAAGAGATGGAATCTTGAAAAATCAGTAATATCCTTCAAAATGCTCGCAACACTTGAACTAAAACGTAGAAATGACCGTCTTGGAAAAATAAGCAACTTTCCTATTGATATTGAAGATCCATAACGAGTATCAGGTATAGTAAAGGCCAGAAGTTGAAAAATCGATGTTCAGGAAAATGAAAAGTTCAGATTTGAATAAGTCGAGTATTTAGACTTCCAGAGAGGCGAAATAGGAAAGGATATCTTTATGGGTAGCTATCTCGATATTTACCAAAATCGGCGAAAATGATTACTTTTCGAGGCAGTACTCATGTCAAATGCGATGAAATTTGATTTCCTCTCGTATTTAAACATAACTTTTGATGCTCTTTCAAATAATATGTAAAATGGTACTGAAATCTGAAATTTGAAATTTCAAGAAAAAATCGATAAAGTAAAGTCCCAAAAATAGTTTTCATCTTCCCTGATGGTTCGATACCCAAAGTATGAACTTCGGATGATCATTTTGAAGGAGTTGTGTGTGTTGAAGGCATTCCCCCTGCGCTAGTACAGAGAACGCGTTTTAAGATTCATGCTGGACAAACTAAGCATGTCCATATATGTACACAAGCACAGATGACACTCATTAATTGGCGTACTTTGATGATTCTGCCAACTCTGAGATCGAGTCTTCCGATATCGATGGTATCATCTCCACTTCCTCCATTTCCCGCAGGGGCCGACGCCCCTCCGGAATCTCCTTTCTTCTTTCCAACCTCCAATCAATCAAGAACCTTATTATACAAGGAAGTTCTTTAATTATCCTAGACCGTATAACTAAAATCGAAAGAGAATACAAGAAAGCAGATACTGATAAATGTGAAATATGTAGGATCAAAATAAATTGAAATCGTAAGTGACGAGTTTGAGTTCCTGATTAATTTAGATAGCACACCTTCTCTTCTTTCTTCTTTCCCTCAATAGGGGCAGATACAGTCTTGGGAGGGGGCGTGGCCAACCCATTCGAGATTGTAGATGAGATACTTTTGGAAGGAATGGTCAACTGAGCAACTGCAATCATGACATCCTTCTTTTTACTCACAATCAGGTGATACTATTGCTCCTTTTACAGATTAGCAAGATGAGTAACATTCCATGACTCATCAATCAACCAATCATCCATCTTCCATCTTCCCTACTCTAATCTCACTCACTTCCTGCATCTACTTCTGCCTTCACGAGTCTCTCCTTCAATTCCTTTATTTCCTTCTCCAACTTCACATTTTCTTTCTCCAGATTCGATTGAGTCGACTGCACGAATGCCTTACGCGCCTGAAATTGTTTTAAAAAAATTATAAATCTCCGAGTGATTTGTTCGGCAATCGACATGTGAATTGTTCAAAGGTGCCACTACTCTTTTCAAAGGCCTATACAATTTATTGTGAGAATGTGCGTGTAGCGTTACACAAAAACCATGTGGCAATGTTTTTTTTTTAAATAGACTATGTTGTACTGCCGTGGGCTTTATCTCAAAAGCGACGGTTAATTCAAAAGCTAATTTACAGAACGAATAACCGTTGAAAATAGCGCATCGAGTTCAATCAAACGACACTGTTAACGATCACCTTCTCTGAAAAAAATTTTACTATGGGAAATAATTGTGAACATTGTCAGAAAAGGTATAAAGTGTTTTGTATCTCCTCCCACCTGTTCGAACTTGGGAGATATAGTTGAGAGAAGGGAGGAGATCTGAGTGTTGTTCTTGACCAACTGAGGGAAATGACGCGAAGCCATGCTTGGATCTGAAAAGGGAATAGCAATGAAGAGATGAAGTGACAAAATGACGACGAGAGACGCGATAATAGTGATATGCAAACAAAGAGATTAACAATTAATGAAGTGAGAATAGAGAGAGAGAGAGAGAGAGAGAGAGAGAGAGAGAGAGAGAGAGCACGAAGAAAAGTGATATGAGAGGATGATTGGATAAGAGAAAGAAGGGATCTCTCATGACCACTCTTATTCATTTTACAAGCGCGCAGAATATGAACAACAATGATGAGTGTTGTTTGAGATAAAAGGAGGAATAATAGTAGACGAAGGGAGTCTCTGTCTCAGTCTCTGCTCTCTCCATTGTCCGTTCCTTCCATCCTTCCATCCATTCATCACCACCTACAAAAGACACAAAAGAATGCGCCAATGGAGATTCTCTAATAGTTCCCCTCCACTCTTCCACATTCAACTCAATAGGCGCATCAACGGGTCAGTACTATGGTCAGAACGACTAATTCACATATAGATCAATGAGCCGAGAGGATCGAGAAAGGGAACAAACGATTGAATGGAGATACCTTTGATATCCTTCTTATCTTTCTTCGTTCCCTCTTCCTTCTCATTCTTCTTCTTTCCTCCTTTTGCTTCTGTCTTCGTGGGAGGAGGTGCATCTGGAGACTGAAATCCATACTACGTATAAATCACAAGTCTCTTCGTCTGTTTACCACACCCGCTTAAGCGATCTAAGGTGATGCGAAGCGCTCAACCCTCAACCCCCCCCCCCCCCCCCATTTTTTTCTATTCGAGGGAATGCAGCTATTATCATGATACACAAATATATTATCATCACAAAAGAAGGGGCATGACAGAAGCGCCAAGATAAAAAAAATACCAGATACCAGTCTAATGAGTGATAACAATATATGAAGAGGTAGCCCTTATCATCAGTTATCCGATAAATCCAACCAGAGTCTCTATCTAGCATCATTCCTTCATCAGTTATGGCGCTGCCATGCATTCCCAAAATAAAATTATTATTTAGATCATTTCGTTTCAAGTGAATAACAACAAATAGGAAGGCTACTCACTCCTCCGAACTTCAACTTCCACTCCTCAACCTTGGCCTTCTCCATTTTGACGAAAAGGGGCTTGGGCTGAAATGGAATATCAATCAACGTTGCCCCCCCCCCCTCCCCCCTCCCCCTCACCGTCCCAATCTTGTGTCCCTTCTTGAGATAGCAGATGACAGAATGGGAGAAGGCAGGCAATTCCTCAGCTCCACATTGCTCTCGAATACGACGAGACATCTTAATCACATCCCCACATATATCACATATATCTTGTTTGTATTAGAAATATCTTGGGGAGATTGTAGTGCGTGATCTAACCTCAGGCATGATGGGAGAGAGGGCGATGGCAATGATATATGCCACATTGGCCACTATTCCGATCACTGATCCAGCCCTCCTCCTGACAATTCATACAGTGGACCATGCCAATTTTCCCTTTAATACCCTCTTCATATCACATACCTAATTCCTACTCATTGGATGGTCTACCGTACTCTACAGTAGTGATGTTACGCCGAGTTGCTAGGAACTCGCGAGTCAAAATGAAAAATTGCTCGCGAGTACTTTGAACAATATCACGGCTCTCACCTAATATTCGACCTAGACTCGCTGATTCTTGTCAGCGAGTAACTTTTCGAAATACAGCTTTCTGCAGTTTCGGACTCCACTAGATCCTCCTAGTACCTATGCCAAAGGAATAGTGTCTGGGATCTAACCGTGCGGCAGCACCTTTTTGGTTCAGTCTGCCAACTTCACTCCAACATTTCTACCCTTCAAGTTGGTCATTGAAAAGCATTTTCTTCGTGAGGTAAGGCTATTTTTTCGGCGCACTTTCGCCCTGAAGAAGCCGTTTGTCGATAACTGTCTTCTGAACACGGATAGAACAATTCGAGCTCTATCTTGAAAAACGATATTTTTGATTGTTTAGGGTAACAGATCTCACTGAGACGATTCGAATGATAGGTCTGCGCTCGCATATCGAGAGGAGCGAGTAGCGTTTCATCCCCAAAAACTATCTCTCGAACTTTTGTACTTTATTTTCAACTGTTTACGCCGAGTCATTCCGCTCTCTCGCGAGAAATGACGCGGTCTTTTCACGAGTTCGCGTTATGTTTCACTTGAACCAAGCTGTCTGAGAGCGGAATGACTCGGTGTAAACAGTTGAAAATGAAGTTCAAAATTTCGAGAGATAATTTTTTGGGGATGAAACGCTACTCGCTCCTCTCGATATGCGAGCGCAGACCTATCATTCGAATCGTCTCAGTGAGATCTGTTACCCTAAACAATCAAAAATATCGTTTTTCAAGATAGAGCTCGAATTGTTCTATCCGTGTTCAGAAGACAGTTATCGACAAACGGCTTCTTCAGGGTCTTCAGGGCCGAAAAATAGCCTTACCTCACGAAGAAAATGTTTTTTAAAGACCAGGGCTGGACCAGAAAAAAACAGAAAATTATATTTACAGGAAAAGTTGTCATTTGCCCTCCGATTTTGATATGCTATTAGATTTGACTCTATTACACCGACTCTACGCCAAAAAATTAAATCATGATTACATCATTCAAAGAAAAGACGGCACTTTTTCTGTTTTTCTGAAAACAGAAAATTTTCTGTTTTTTGCTCGGGAGAAACCTCGCCATAATTCGAAATTAAGTGATGCCTTTTTAAGATTTGGCGCTATGATATCTGAGGTAATTACGCACATTTTAAGATATAATATGCCATAGGTTTAATGGTAGAATTTTTCGCTAGCATCATTTTTTCTGGTTTTTTCTGTTTTTTTTCTGTTCCCAGCCCTGTTAAAGACCAACTTGAAGCGCAGAAATGTTGGGGTGAAGTTGGCAGACTGCACCAAAAAGGTGCTGCCGCACGGTTAGGAATGATCCCAGACACTATTCCTTTGGCATGTGTCCTAGACGGGTCTGATAGTGTCCGAAACTGTCAAAATCTCAATATCGAAAATTGACACTCAGGTCGAGAATTAGGTGAGAGGCGTGATATAACTCGCGAGCAAATTTTGCATTTGCGCTCGCAAACAATTACTCGCGAGTACTTTTGTCCTTGTCTTGTCTCGAGAGGGATGGAATGAGAGGGATAAAGAGAGAGGGGAGGGGAAGAGAGGACAAAGCACTCGCGAGTCATTCTCCCCTTTTCACTAGCGAGCAAAGGTGCCCAAGGTGAGTGGCGCCGCCAGCCCTCCCGGGGAGGGCTGGCTGCGTCAACGTATGGGGGGTCGTGGTAGTTTTCCCAAAAATGAATTGGTAGGTCAAGCCCCAGTACCATAACCAATCAATACTACAGTACCACTAGATACCGTATATCGCTACCATAAGCCTCAATTATCGCAAACTGACTTTATTTTTTTTTAAGTCAAAGGACGATACCAAAACGATCATACTTTACCCCTAGATACCGTATATGACTACTTTTTTCGGTAATTTTTCAAAATTTTGATAAAAAATATCATAACTCATTTCATTTGATTCGCACAGCTTCATCCATATTTTTATTCGGAAGACCATGCTCTGCTCTACAGATCCTATGACTAGAGCTAAGAGCTCCGCTATTCGGGAAATTAGCTAGATTTATTACCGTCAAGGGGGTTCCATGTTCAGACCTTTTCGGGCAAAAAATCTAGTTAATTTCCCGAGACTCGGAGGTCTTAGCTCTTGTCATGAGTTGTAGAACAGAGTCTGATCTTTCGAATAAAAATATGGATGAAGCTCTCCGAACAAAACGAACTGAGTTATGATTATTTTTATCAAAATTTTTAGAAAAATTACTGAAAAACGTCAGTTTGCGATAATTGGTGGTTCCGGTAGCTATATACGGTATCTAGGGTACTGTATGATCGATTTAGTATGGTACTTTGACTTTTTTTAAATGAAGTAAATTTGCGATAATTGAGAGTTACGGTAGCGATATACGGTATCTAGTGGTACTGTAGTATCGATTGGTTATGGTTCTGGAGTTTGACCTACCAATTCATTTTTGGGAAAACTATCATGACCCCCCGTTGACGCCGCCAGCCCTCCCCGGGAGGGCTGGCGGCGCCACTCTCCTGAGCACCTATACTAGCGAGTGGCCGGTCAAAACGAGTGAGGGGTGAAATAACTCCGCTCGAGCCAACAGGACTACTCTACAGTACTCACTTCAGTTCATCATCTCCCTTGATTGAGACCCATGGCTGCTGCACTTGCATGTATTGATTGGCACGACGAGATAGAGAGAGGACTGATCGGACCGCGTCCTGATCATAGAGAGATCAAGAGAGAAGGAGGAGGGGGATGGGGGGGGGGTCACCTTGAGTCGAACATGCTCCAGATGATCCTCCCACTCCGTCAATTCCTTCTGGAGATCCAATAGGAAGTCAACATCATCATCTATCAATTTCATCTCAGGGATCACACCTGACAGTCATTTGATTAGTTATAGATGGATAGATAGAAAGGGAAGAGGGAAGATTCACCTCCGAAATTTGCAGCACAGAAGGAGAGGGCTCTGTTGATGAAGTTTCCGATATTGGCAAGAAGCTCGGAATTGACCTCAACGGAGACAATCGTAGATTATATGAAGGAAGAAAGACTACCGTATACCTTAAGAGAGAAATCGTCCCATGAGAAGGCTGTATCCTGATTCTCGGGTCTCATGTACACAAGATAGAATCTCCAGATATCGGCCTCTATTCCAGTATCCCTGGCCATGTCCCCGAAGACGCCTGTCCCACGAGACTTGCTAAAGGAACGGATTATAAGGGAAGAGAGGGAGAGAGGGAGAGAGGGAGAGAGAGATAAGGAGAAGAGGAGTCATCTCACCTGAACTTGGAATCTTCGTAATTGAGATACTCAGTGGCACATAGATGGTTGACCATAGTGTATCCATCATCTGCTCCTATTTGAGTGCATGGGAACATTACTCCATGGAACGCCACATTGTCCTCAATAGATCATCTTCACAATAGGATATAGTTTGAGAGGGAGAGAGGGGAATACCTTTCCAATAAACTGGTAGAGCTCAACATCTTGAGGATTCTTCCACCACTTGGTCCAATCCTTTCCAATGAGATCCTTCGTGATAGAGAGATATCCAATGGGAGCATCGAACCACACGTAGAATACCTGACATCCATTTTTGTTTCTAATGATACCATTTTCTTATAATCCATAAATAGCTGTGTTGATGCCATTCCAATGACACTAACCTTATTCTCGAATCCTTGAATAGGAACGGGTGTGCCCCATTTGAGATCTCTTGTGATGCATCTCTTCTCCAATCCTCCCTTTATCCATCCTTTCACAATAGAGATTGCATTGGCACTCCAATGATTATCTTCACTCAATCTATTCTCTAGATGTTCTCCCACTTTCGCCTGTCAATCAATCCATTCACTTCCTCCCTCCCTCTCCCCCTCCTTCACTCACTTGCAGTTTATCAAGCTCAAGGAAGATATGGCTCGACTGTTTGACAGCAGGCGTTTTCTTGCACAGATGGCACTTTGGATCCTTCAGTTCAATTGCATTCACCAACTGAAATTAATAGACATGAGAGGGGAAAACAATAACTGCACAACATTTTTCGACAAGGTCCATAACTGTGCACAATTCAACGACAGAAAGGTGAGATGTGCACTTAGGATGTACTTTTGCCTTCAAGGGCGACATGGATGGGGGGGGACGATACCTTTCCACAAGCATCACATTGATCTCCTCTTGCATCATCGTATCCACACATGGGGCATACTCCGGACACAAATCGATCAGCCAGGAACCTCAATCCAATTCCATCTTAATCACAATATCCTCCATCATATTCAATCACTTGCTGCAGTTATCACAATGGAGTTGATCGACAACTTGGATGGTAGTGAATCCATTGGCATCGATCTTAGAGAAGATATCTTGAGTGATCCTGAGATGGAATTGACTCTCTCTCCCCCCTCCCCCCCCCCTCCTTTCTCTCTTGAGTAGGGATTTGAGAAGGAAGTCTCCCAACACTTGTAGAGGATAAGTCAATGAATGAGTAGAGAATGGGAAGATTGGCAGTGTCTCACTCAGTCTGGTGATCAGTTGTAGTTCTTCCGAAATGATCGAAGGCGATATTGAACCACTGATACACTTCCTTGTGGATGGCATGGTATCTATCGCACACCTGAATAGTCACCAGTCACTCCCCCCCCCCCCCCTCCCCCCACCCCGCTCCCTTTCTCTCCCTCTATCTCTCTCTCACCTCCTTGGGAGTAAGTCCCTCCTGGATTGCTTTTGTCTCTGTAGCAGTGCCATATTCGTCTGTTCCACATACGTACAGAGTGTTGTAGCCCTGATAATATTCTTTATTTCACAAATATATTATTCACATATCGATCGAAAAGCTGATTCGGATGAAGAAAAAAAATTAATCAGAACTTTTCAATTTGAGGAGTCTGCCCTCTTTTTTGGTCCTTATTGGTGTCCTCTATCTACTATGGCACGGCCTCCGGAGTACCGACATAAGGGTGAGCAAAAATGTCGCGAACTACAAACTACAATCCACAAATTGGCCGGCTCAAGTTGCCTGACTAGCAATTTGGTTGTTAATTTGTATGCAAAATCCCCTTTCATGAACCAATCCCGTCTTCTGAAGTAGAGCCGAATTACTTTCATGAATATTTTTATTTAATAAACGACGAGTCACTAAATATTGAGGGGTTTTACCTTCATTCTCGAGTATCTCGCGAATACATCAGCACTAAGGACGCATCCAATGATATTCCCAAGATGGGGCACATTGTTAACATATGGAAGAGCAGAAGTAATCAGCACGTTCTTCTCTCCTGCAATACATCTAATTATGTCAACGGAACCGTGTCCAAAATGTTTTTAAAACCTTATTTCAATAAAAGCTTGCCATTCAATTACATTTTCCTAAATTTAATGTTGGTTTTCGTGATAGAGGAGACGCATTCTATCATATTAAAATGCTTTAAATTGGTTTCAAAGGGTTAAATACCTCTTACATATTTGCTATTTTAACAAACAAAAAAGGACCGACCCTTTATAGGTCGAAGATCCTTAGGAACAGCCTTCTTGTGGTAAGAAGAAGTGCCAGTGTTCCATTGAAGACGTAGCGAAGAACGAATCTCCTCCATCTCCCTACAATAATTATCTTACCAGTCAAAGCTGAAAAAATCAATCCAGATATTTAAAGTCGAACACAACGACTCAAACGAATATTGAGACAGAAAGATATTTCGCATTCCTTTATTTTCTCTGTGAGGCATTGCAAAGCATTCTTTAATTGCCTCGATCCGTACTGAATACTGTAATAAGTTATCATTTGACATATAATATATTGTGAACACGTGTACGTATAAACCGGCAAATTGGATTAAAAAAAGAACAATTGGGCATTGGTTCTTCAGATGAAACAGTGAAAAGGCACTATGCTTGGGAACATATTAAGGCATTCTTAATTAGAAGCGATAATACCAGATACGGTATTGGTACACAACAAAAACCTATGCAATTATTAACAATCGATATATACAAGGGGCACTCTTAACAACTAGTGCTCTCGAAAATACTTCTGTCTGAGGAAGGGATTATATGGAGTAGAATCAGCCTTCTTCCATTCGGAGTAGAGAAGTTTGACGAGGAAGATGTGGAAAGCAACCAGAAACACGCCCAATATTACCCTGCAACCAATATCATTCATTTTCTATTATCTTCTCCGACTATTCATACTACACTCAATTTCTCTTCGTGATGAACATACCACACGAATGTGGGCAGTCCCCCATCTTCTCCCTTGTGTGCAGATAGAATATCATCCTCATGGGCTGGAGCCACATCTATCTCAGAGACATGAATGGCATTCCTGCATAGGAAACAGAGGGAAGGCATCATGATGAGAGAGAGAGAATATACCTTAGCTGAGTGAGATGTTTTCTGTTAGGGGCGAGATAGAGGATGGAAGTGAGAGGTTTCGTGAGCATGACAGTGATCTTTGTGCCAGAGGGAGAGATTCGGATAGGATCAGATCGACATCCACCATCACATGCATACACTTCCGATGAGGAGGAGGATGACACCAGAAACAACTATTATTTATCCAACTGTCTCAGTAAGGATCAACCCCTATAACAATCCATTGTGAAAGAATAGTGTCCAATTTGGCACTTGCTATCCAATGTCTTTTAAAGAGGGACTGAATATGAGAGAGAAACATACCATGAGAAATGGTCGGTTGTCATCATGAATTCCCACTTGGAAGGACAGTTTTGATTTGGATGCATCATTCAATTCTAGACCTGATACTGATATCTCTCTGAATGAGATAAGGATAATCGCGGAATGTCAAGTGAAGAGTGACCTGTGCATATCAGCGGGATCCATTCCCAATTCGAGATGTCCATCATGAAATGTCCCTGCAGAGAGGGATAGCACCAAACTGAAATAGACAATCGTTACTATCTACACCATCTCTCTCTCACTCATGCCATCATTCAATAACATAATCAAGACTGACGCTTGTCCCACTCCACTTGCTCCCATCGAGATCACATGAGCACATCCCCTCTTCTCCAGAGTCAATAGCCATGTATCCACCAGAGACACCAACTGCAATCACTTCCCATTAGAGACCTCAACGAGGTTACCCAATCCTATTCAATCTCTATTATAACCAAATCATTTTCACAATAGAAATAAAGGGTTAAGATCAAAGGCGAGCGCGCACCTCTTCCGAATTCTTCGTTTTAGTCCACAATCTGGATGGATAAAGAAGAGTGGAATGGCCAGTATAGCATAGATCACGACGAGATCCTTTTGACTCTATTATCTGAATCAATATAGATCCCTCGTTTTACAGTACCATGGACTACCATTCTCTCTTGGGGTGAGACTCCATCTTCTAGAAGGGGTGCTCGAACATTACTCATTATCGCATATCGAGTTGCATTTATGACCACGCCATTGAGAACATTGGGAGCGAAAGAATGAGAGAGGTGAAAAGTCACTTCGTTCAACTGCAATACGTATATTATTCCAACGATTATTCCAACGATATATCATGTCCAATATTAATATACAAATAATATACTCACTTTTCCCCATGCATTATCGTGTTCTCTCACAATGGATGAGAATTCCTTCTTGGTATGAGTGAATGTACTGGTCACTTGCTCTCTTGAAGCAGCCTTCCATGTATCTCCCACTTTCTCACGAATGTCAATTACACATGTATATTGAAAAGATTCTTCCCTTCAATCACCCAGTAATCATTTTCTTTATGAAAGAAGACGAACCGTTTCGGCTGAATTATCATATTGTCCACAACGGAGGAGCATATGACAGACCCGCCTGAACGTCCTCCGACTCCCAAATCATCCCTCAAAACATTGTTTGTGCGTATTTACAAATCATCAAAAATGCTTCTTCTGGTTCCCTTTTCACCACGCGGCTACACCCATTTTCTGATTGTGATCAATCACACAAGAGTGTGGCTTTCACTACAATCAGCACTACAATTCACTACAATTAAAGATAAATGAACCTCGTGAGCAAATACATATCAGAAGTTCTTTCTGATTCTGATCTCCATGTGGGCGCCTCGGCTCGCGACATATGTGCTCTCACAGCCGATTTCTGAAAGCATAAAGATGGAATGACACATAAGACGGATATTGTAGTTCTACTTGCATAAATATGATAACAATGCGGTTGTCTAAACCGTAGAAGAACATCGGGCATGTTATTGTTTACCAGGAAGGCTCATCATTTATGTGATTTGGCAGGCCAGAAAAATAGGTTTGTTACATTGCCAATAAGTGATTGAACCCTGGGTGACATAATGGGGTGTTTCGAAAGTTCTTTCGCTTATGTTATAAATAATTTTTTTCACTGAATATGAGAAAGAATGTCTCGCTCTCCGCCAACCACTGTAAAAGTAGTTGCTATTTTCAGGGTCCTTTGACTTGACTCGAGACTTTCCTTCTCTGTAGAAAAATTCATTTTAAAAATCAAACGAAAGAACTTTCGGAACATCATAATATTTACCGTTGGATTAGTGATTTTGATCTCTTGCACCAGAATGTGCTTTTTCGTTCGATGCGCAAATGTTGTCGTCGTCGCACACACGCATTCAGAGTCCTTCAAAAGTGGGAGAGTATAGTATATTAGTATAATAAGAAAAAGGAGCTTGAGAAAAAATTCAAAAACTATTCGATAATAAAAATAACTCACGACAGAAAAGCACTGTGTTTTAATTATCTTTCCTTTTCTAAAATCTGTTAGAATAGCCTGTTTGATGTCATAGGCTCCTTCCAACTTCAGAGACACGAGAGGGCGGAACCTCAAGTCAAAGAATATATATAGATGTTGCGTAGAAGGTGAACTGACCCAGTTAGCATTGATAATGTCTTTCCACTGGAAGCTCGTAACTCTCCATTCTCGTCTACTCCAATGTATCCGTTGCCGATGAAATTGACGCTGTCTCCATCTCGTGCTATCGAGAAATCCTTCAACTCTTCATCATAGGACAATAGTGCGGACTGGAGACATGATTGTGAAACTGAACATATTGCATCAGAATGACACCAAAGTATATCGTAAACAAACAAAATACCTGTCTCAACTACAGACGTCCTGGGAGAGAAGAGACAGTATAATATGAATAGGAGAGCGCATAGAACAAGTGCGAGACGTCGCGGTGTTTGATATCGGCGGATAAAGAACCTGCGAAGCGTTTCCAGATAAGGTGAAGGCCAGTCATTCGGTCGTCGAATGCTTGTACACAACTAAAAATAATACAAATTACCTCATGCTCGAATATACCTCTGATTCTCTCAAGCGACGTAATTGACACATCCACCATTGCCAATTGCCCATTGTCCAACTAGAACAATATGGATCTGACAATGGATGTAATTTCGGGTGTGGCTCCCTCCATTCCACAAACTATCTCGCCGGTTAGGGAAAGGAGAGAGTGTGCACAGTGAAGAGAGTTGAAAACCGAAAAGACATCACTAGGTCTGACTAGAAAAATATGAATACGCAATACAAAATTAAATATTTAAGTGATAAAACTTTTTTTTTTCAAAAAAACACTTTCGAGATATCCGGTTTTTCAACGCAACATGCGCGCGCGATTCTTGGACATTTTTCTCAACACGCGTTTCTCAGGTTTTGGAAAGTAATATAATTCAAAGTAATTCAATTATCATGGCTCACCACGGCTCGTTAAAGCGTCAATTCAAATGCCGCAACCGCATGACCGCGACACGGCGAGTTCATTAGGGCGCGCTCCAATCCAGGGATCAGTATTTATTATTTTTATCTACCATAATAACAATCTAATCGGTCACTGCCTGCTCACAACGTCTCGTGCACTTCAGCTTGATAGATCAAAGTTCAATAATTGAAAAAGCCACATACACATGGATGATATACCTTATCACTCCGAGTTGTCTACGAAAAGAACGACATCTGATGAGTCTAGGATGGTTTCACCGATCTCTGATAAGTTCTCTCAGTGCCGTTGTGTAACTTTGAACACTTTATCATGGAAACTGAATATCAGAAAGGCTCAAATTACATAACTTCCATTTTGGCGGCAGCGGCCTTCCTTTAAAATGGTCCCATTTTTGAATGGGGCACTCTCAATCAAAAACAGCACATTGGCAGACGCCTAATGACATTCCACATAAGAGTTAACTAGTGCTAGACCTCACGAAACCTTAGGTTGCACGAAAATGACCGGTAAATGAAATTTCGGCAACGAGAGTGGTTCGCGCAAAGTGAAGCCAATCACTAGCGGCGCATCTAGACGTTAAACAGAGGTCACAATCGTGTTCCGCGAGATCAAATGCATAGGAATTAACTAGTTTAAAAGTAAATAAATATATAGTTTTATCACAAATAAATAAACAATAATGAATTGAAGCGAAACAGTAAAGTAAGCTCCGCCCACAAGAAATTTCGCGCCGCGCCGCAACACGTCCCATTTTGCTTGGATCGGTGTGTCAACTTTATAGCGTTTATCGAGCCGTGTCACGTAACTTACTTTTTTCTGACGTTATCATTGAGTAAATTACTTTTTCATTGCGTCAAGAGATGCGTATTTTGAACTGACTAGTAACTTACTTTTTCAGTAATAAAATAGTAAGTGATTTTTTACTTATTATTTTATTACTGCAGTTCATGTTCTAGCATGTTCTATAAGCGGGACTCCTGCTCATTTTATATTCTATTTTTCACATCTTCTTGTGATACACAACAGCTGTTTTTGCACATTTGTCCGCGAAAACCTTGCCGTTTGCACTCTCGCCAACCCTGAATTACGGTAGCTTTTTGCTCCTAATGTACCGTAATTTTACCTGATGTCCCTGATTTTTGTAGATATACTACCGTACATTTTGAATATTATTTTCGCGCGGATTTTCGAAATGCTTCTATTCCATTATTTTTGCTTAAAATACAAGTTTTTTGTGATGAACGAGGTGAATCACGACAAATTTATTCCATAACGGAGCATGAGAAATACAAGTAAATAATGACAATGAATCAGACGACGTCCAGCACTGAGACCTGAAGAGGACACCTGGAATCCCCAACAATAGATTAGATGGAGATACTTCCCTTCGGGGCTGGCTGCCAACCAGTGACGAAATGGAACGATAAGAACCTCATTTATTAATTCGAGAAGTAAATAGAGGGGACAGTGCGCGATTGCGCGAAGTCTTGGTTGTCGCCTCCCGCTGGCCGAATGATCATCCATGAGAAGGCGATAGCGGAGAGACCTCTGGAAGCGAGAAGTTTAAAGCCGAAGCACTAGTCTTTCGGTCTTGTTTATTACAGCATGTACCGTTGAAAAAGTAGTTCCGAGACATTTTGGAAATTTGGGCATGACTTACGTACAAAAGAGGAATGTGTAAACAATAATGGAAGTAGAGAGGAGCGAAACTTTCACGAACCTTGAGGCTAGACGCGTACCCGTGATAGGGCGACGACCCGTCTTTCTTCTAGGTCAAGTCGCCGTTCAGCTTACTGGACAGCCTCTGAGTAAGGAATGCATTAGTATAAACGCATAATCAGTGTATACAAAGCTCGCGAAAAGTGGAAATTCGAAGAAATCGGAAAGTAATAATTTACGAGCCAAATAAGCTTTGTCCATGATCCAATGAGGTATCAGAGCTCGACCTATAATGCCTCAAGTAATGGAGCAATTATTAGAACAGAGAACGCAATAGAAAAACGTTATTAAATATTAAAGAAATAAATTCGAAAATGGCAGTCGGGGTCACACTTGTCAACCTAGATTTAAACAAAATTACAGACTCATACAACGATTTACCTGATATACGGTAGAAACGCGGGGTGTCTGAAGCCTTTACGATACGATAAGTAAAAATGGGGTTTCTGTCTTTTCACAATGCAATCTTGCAAAAGTACTGTAGTTTCGGTGCAGACGTAGAGGAACTTTTTCATGCTTTTACCCGCAGCGCAATTTCACCGTGCATAGTGCATCTCATCAGGGCGAGAACGGTTCGATATTGTGACGGATAACGAAATACCGACTTACTGGAGGAATCAGCTAACAAGTAAAGAAATGCATCTGCCATGAACGTTTCTACCACCAAGATGTTGTACCGTTGAATTGTTGCTTTTTTGTCATCCACACTACTTTGACTGGAGATCAATAAAATACTCGAAATTTGCAATTTGTGAAAGAAACAAAAGAAAGTACTAGGGAGAAACAGGGAAAAAGTAAGGAGAAAGCAACAAATAAGCAATAGGAAAGTGAGAGAAAAGTAAGCATTTTGTAACAATTTGGTAAAAATCACGCGAAATAAGTAAGTTGCCAGTAAATTGCAAAACGAAAGTAAGCACGAAGTAATATTGTAGTAAGACCCAGGGTAAATTACTATAGGACAGCTGGTAAATAACTTTTTCAATTTGCAACAATATTACCCCGTACTTGCAGTAATATTACTTTCCAAAACCTGAGTTCACAGCCAAGAATCTGGCACGCATGTTGTGTTTTGGATTACTGTAAGAAAAATCATTTCTCCGTTTCTCCTTCAATTTTCTTTGTTTATTTTTGTGAATTTCGTTCTACAAAGGGAGCAGTTCTTCCTTTATTGGTATAACAATAAGGAGATGAAAATTTGGACACAAAAAATTACAATTAAAGCGAATATGCCTGCATAGGGATCAAGGACGTTGCCTGACTGACCTGATAGCAGTAATTTAAATCGTGAAGGACACACTGATGATAGCTCACCGATCATTTTCGAACAACTGAAGATAGACAATGGAACGTATAGCATATTAGAATGAGCAAGGGCAGCAACTTTCAATAAATTGCGAAACGGACTATTTGAATGTTTCTCGAACGGAAGTGATTCAGGGCATTCTTTTGCATGTTGCATGCAAGCTTATCGCGCATGCATGATCAAAAATCGCGTTTGCAACGAGAAGTGGAAAACGCGGCCAGTAATCGCGCGCGCATGTTGCGTTGAAAAACCGGAGATATCACGGCTCGTTAAGCGCTATAAAGTTGACACACCGATCCAAGCAAAATGGGACGTGTTGCGGCGCGGCGCGAAATTTAAAATTCTTGTGGGCGGAGCTGACTTTACTGTTTCGCTTCAATTCATTATTGTTTATTTATTTGTGATAAAACTATATATTTATTTACTTTTAAACTAGTTAATTCCTATGCATTTGATCTCGCGGAACACGATTGTGACCTCTGTTTAACGTCTAGATGCGCCGCTAGTGATTGGCTTCACTTTGCGCGAACCACTCTCGTTGCCGAACTTTCATTTACCGGTCATTTTCGTGCAACCTAAGGTTTCGTGAGGTCTAGCACTAGTTAACTCTTATGTGGAATGTCTTTAGGCGTCTGCCAATGTGCTGTTTTTGATTGAGAGTGCCCCATTCAAAAATGGGACCATTTTAAAGGATGGCCGCTGCCGCCAAAATGGAAGTTATGTAATTTGAGCCTTTCTGATATTCAGTTTCCATGATAAAGTGTTCAAAGTTACACAACGGCACTGAGAGAACTTATCAGAGATCGGTGAAACCATCCTAGACTCATCAGATGTCGTTCTTTTCGTAGACAACTCGGAGTGATAAGGTATATCATCCATGTGTATGTGGCTTTTTCAATTATTGAACTTTGATCTATCAACCTGAAGTGCACGAGACGTTGTGAGCAGGCAGTGACCGATTAGATTGTTATTATGGTAGATAAAAATAATAAATACTGATCCCTGGATTGGAGCGCGCCCTAATAAACTCGCGTGTCGCGGTCATGCGGTTGCGGCATTTGAGTTGACGCTTTAACGAGCCGTGATATACCCCTATGTAGAAACGCATTATTTTCGGCACAGTAAAATACATTAATTTTTTTTAAAATAAAGGGAACAATTCATTTCTATGAGCATCTGGTAATCGGGAGTGCAGAATTCAGTAAAGTTACTCAGATTTTTATGAAAAAATTAAATCAGCGAGTTCTGACCTACCTGTCTAAGCCCCGCCCCTCATGGTGCAGTCACGCACGAGATCGGTTCGGTGGGTCATGGCATGGTAAGCAGGCCACCATTTACCAATTTCAAGCATTTTATTGTAAGAAAATTTTTCACTTATTATTACGAACGGTCCAATCTACTGTGTTTAGCAATCATCAATAAGGGATGTTATGCCTTAGTGTTTGTATTTATTCAAGGCATTTTGCGTCCAGGAACACATAGGAGAAAGATCGGGAATATTGGAAAAGTAAATAAATAATTAGCAAATATTTTGTTCCACTCATAATGCCTACTGTATGCTAAACAACCCATGACATTAACTGAGTTTTTGAATCTTACAATAAATTTTATTTTTCTTGGCTGCATGAAATGAAATGGCGCCTTCAGACTGATAACTGATTAACATATTTTTCATTTCATCTGTTTGAAAGTAGTAGTCAGGACAAACGTGCGCACGGGATACGGTATCCATGAGTGAAACCGCGGGCAGTATTGAATTTAACTGTATCTCTGTTTTTAAAGCACATATTTCGTACTCCAGTGAATGGTATAACCAAACGAAGTAAATAAAATATAAGAATCGATCAACTAAGAGCTTTAGTTGCATGTTCTTTCCTGAAACTTCAGCATCTGATTTGATTAGGTTTGCGTAATACGATTTTTCTCTTTTTTTGCATAGACATCGATTTCTGCTCATGGAATAAGTAGAGGAAAAATTGGGAAGCTGGATCACGAAATTCGATCGCTAGCTGATAAAAAGGCAGGATGATGGAATTGACAGGCAAAATTTAGCATGTTTGCGTAATACGATTTTCGAGATATTTTTATATGATGTTCTTTGAGGTCGTGACTTCAAATTGAATGAAAAACTGGAGAGCTGAATCTCCAAATAATTGATAAGTTCGCGAAAAACAAAATTTCTTTATGAATTTGAATTCCCGCATTTCGATGTTTCCTACTCCATGACACGGCCTTTGCCGGCTCTGATTTTATAATTCCCGGCGTAGTGGTCCCTATTAAAAATTAAATTTTTTTTGCAATTTATTGCAATTCGCATTTCTGCGCAAAATTACTATAATTAACCGCTAGCTTAATCTAGAGCAGTAACGCAGCCGTCATCGTCTTCTGTGTGTCAATTTCGTTGGATTTCGTGTTGTTTAAATTTGTTTTGCTATTTAAGTACCCTCGGTAGCGGTGTCGCTACCCGCGGTTGACTAGCCAACACAAGTCTACATCAAAGTCTTTTCAGGTATATTGATGCAAGACGAATTAGTATTTACGGAAATAATAGAAGTGGACGAAGATGAACGAACTTCGGATGTAATCTCGGACGGGTCATTCAAGTCGTTGTTGCTCACTCAGGGGACTATGGACAACTTGCTCAAACATGGGTTCAAAAAGCCATCTCCTGTTCAAGTAAAAGCAATTCCGCCTGGGATGGCTGGTTTAGGTGAATTTTTGATTCTCAAATAAATGACAACTGACATTCTTTGTAGATATGCTAGTTCAAGCTAAATCGGGAACGGGGAAGACATTGGTTTTCGCTGTTCTTGCCGCTGAGAATCTAAAGCTGTCTTCGAAGGCCGTCCAGAAACTAGTGATAGCTCCCACGCGAGAAATCGCTCTCCAAATCGGAGATATTATCCGGAAACTGGTTCCTAAAGGAACAAGGACTGAGTTAGTTATGATCACATACTTAATGTAAAGCAATGATGCACTTGTAGAGTATTTACTGGTGGAACTTCCGTTTATGAAGATAAGGAGAAGCTGAAAAAGGGTGTTCACATTGTTGTGGGAACGACTGGTAGATTATGTCAGGTTCGTAAGTATAGTAAATTTGATCGTCAATGAATGTATTTAGTTGGCGAGTGAAAATTGCCTCAATCTGAGTTCACTTAACCTTTTTGTCTTGGATGAAGCTGATAAGATGATGAGTGGTGTATTTGCGAAGGATGTCAAGTAAGTGTGGCCGTTTAATGAGCTCTTGCTTTATTTCAATGCTCACTGCAACTATTAATTCGATCAGCGTGGTTATGTTAAATATTTATTTCAGTTTCCTTTATTCGTGTGTCCCTCCAATGCGACAAGTAACTGTATTTTCTGCAACTTATCCTCCTCATCTTTCTTCGTCCCTCATTCCCTTCCTTCGATCTCCCATCCACGTTAGACTCAATGCGAATGATGTCCAACTGGTCCGTTCTTTTCCCCATTCCTTATCACAGTATAGTGATGTTGTTCTCAGGTGGGAGTGAAACAGTATGTATCTCGATGCTTTGGCACTGATCCCATCCAAGCTGCTATCGTTGCATTCGCGTCAATTCAGTTCAAACAGTCTTTCTTGTTCTGCAATACCGCCGAAAGGTTAGTTTATATATATATGCTATTTCAATGAAATAACGGTGTAACATAATTAAGTGTGATACAAATAAAACCTTGAACGATTAATGACGGAATGGGGAATGGGAGAACTACTCTGAGAAACGGGTCCGATTCGTGGGTTTTACTAAGAGCCTAGCCGCTCTGGGAAAGAAACTGTTGTGTCTGTAGTTATGACTACAACCTGGATTGTTGAAATTGATGCCATTTCGGGTGTAGACTTTGATGTAGTGTGGTTTTTGGTTTGAGATCCAATATTTGCCTCGGAGGAGATTTGTGGCTACTCTCAGGTCAATTGCTTCTCTTCGCTTCTCTAGGGACTCAATGCCTAACTGGGTGTTCCTATCAGTAGCACAGTGTATATTCACACATGTGTAGTTATGGCAGCGCATGAATACGCTTCTAGTGAAATAGTTCTGCACTTTTTCAAGGATTTCTTTGTCCTTGGCTTGGTATGGACTGAATTCAGGGGATGTGCTTTCTAGAATAGGCCTGATGTATACCGACTCGGTATTACCGAGTAGGTTTTTAGAAGAATGTCAATATTCTTTGTTCGCAGCGCCCTCAGTATAATGTGGCAGGCAGTTTTTGCTTTGTTTGCAATGGAATTGCAGTGGTTGGAGAAAGTGAGGTTCTTCTAGATAAGAAATCCCAGGTCTTTTACCTGTTCTTTTTGCTCTAAGTTGGTGGTTTCAATTTTGTATTTCATTTTCGTGTTTGCCCTGCCAAGATGCAATGAGTTGCACTTGTGTACAGCCAGTGGGAGTTGCCAGTCATGAGAAAACTGCACTATAGTGTCAATGGCGTTTTGCAAGGGGTCGAGTGAATTACCGGTTTGGAATGCGCGTTTTTTGATGTAGTCTGCATACATTCGTGCAAAGACTCCCGTGTTTTGTACTAGGGTAGGGATATGAGAAGTGTAAATCAGAAATAATGGGCCGAAGACTGATCCCTATGGCACCCCGCTAGTCACAGGCTGGGAATACGAGAGTGCGTCTCGTACTCTAACTTAGAATGTTCTATTTGTGAGGTAACCCTTTATCCAGACAATTGTTTTTGGGGAGAGACCAATCGAGTTTGAGCCTTAGTTTGGGATGGGAAACGCGATGAAAGGCATTTGCGAAGTCGAAGTAGATAACATCGACTGGTTTACCCTCACTAATTGAGGCTGTCCAATGTTCGAGAACCTCCAGCATTTGAAGTTCCCGAGATCTTTTCTTGCTGAAGGCACACTGCTCATCAGGAAAAATGCTGTTCTTCAGCAGTGGGAGATAATATGCTCACATAAAATGCGCTCAAAAGGTCGGCAAAAGAAGGAAGTGATGGAGATGAGTCGGTAGTTTACAGGGTCGTAGAAGGGGGGGGGGGGGAGACTTTTTCACTGGTGTGACTATCGAATGACGCCAGTGGGAGGGTACGGTACCTGTTTCATATGATTTTCGGAAAATAATTTCTAGTGCTTCTGAAATGGGGACAGCTATGCGCTTAAGACACCGGCTCGGTTATTCTCGAGAATAGGCCGGACATTTTGTTGAAATTTTTTTTCCGATCGATCCCAAATTTTTATGGTGGATACCCCCAGGTATGGTGGTGAAAATTTTGTATGCCATTTGGCCCAGCCACGTGAAACCTATTTTTTGGCGGGAGTTTGAAAATCGAAAAATGATTATTTTCAAAATTTCGAAAAAAATCTCATGATCAAAGTTGATGTGGATTATCATGGGGTATGACTGGTGCATGAAAAATGTGCATAGGATGATACGGTACCGCAATCGCAAACTGACTTTTTGATAAAAAATCTCGGTTAATCGAATGCTGAAAAATCAAATGGCCGATTCGGAACAAATAATTTATTCCGGATTGTAGAGCTGGAAATTCCGCTTCGAATAGCTATATTCACTAATAATAGCTTCAAGACGCTTTTTGGGCACATGGCCTAATTAGAGGTCGGCCAATTTTTTTCTCTCAAACTCCCTCATGTTTATACGCAAAATGTTCCCCAGAACACGCTGATCATTTTTCGTATTCACCACTTTTCACCGAAATGCTTGGTTAGATCGGTAGATCGTATTAAACATACGTTTTTATATAATCTAACATTCTAAAATGAAAGATGGAAAGGAGGTTTGGTTTCGGGTAAAATAAACTATTCAAGATTGTAGAGCACAAAATTCTGCATCGGATAGTTGTTGTCACTAATAATGGCTTGAAGACGCTTGTTGGATAAGTGTCCTTTTCTACGAAAAAATGACGATTTTGACAGTTTTTCAAGCATAACTAAATTCATGCTTTGATGAGCTCGCATATCGAAATTCGGAATCAGCGTGCCTACTACACCAGAATTTCCGATAGTCATGTTTTTTTCGATATGAAATTTGTTTTCGCCTTTGGCCATTTTTCATCATCATGTTTCATTTTCACCATGTGGTCCTCCCTTTGGTCCGATTTTGGTCGAAAATTTTTTGTCTCAGTATCATGTCCCTATAGGATTTTCTGGCTTATTTTTGAGCCAAGAAAACGAATTTGCTAACTAGAGCTCATGAAACCTCGAAATAAAAAAAGTTATGACTAAAATCAAGAAGAAACTTTTTTAACGATATTTATTGAAGCATAACTTTTTTTTATTTCGAGGTTTTCATGAGCTTTTTTTTCATGTTAGCAAATTCCTTTTCTTCACTCAAAAATAAGCCAAAAAATCCTATAGGGACATGATTTTGAGACAAAGATTTTTCGACCAAAATCGGACCACGGTGAAAAAGGAGTCAGAGTCGAAAGAAAATTTATCTGGAAAAAACATGACTATAGGAAATTTTGGTGTAGTTTTGCACGCTGATTCCGAATTTCGATATGCGAGCTCATCAAAGCATGAATTGAAACAGTTATGCTTGAAAAACTGTCGAAATCGTCATTTATTTTCTAGTGACAACAACTATCCGACGCAGAATTTTGTGCTCTACAATCCATAATAGTTTATTTTACCCGAAACCAAACCAAACCTCTCCATCTTTCATTTTAGAATGTTAGATTATGTAAAAGTGGATGTTTAAGAGACCGGCTCTGTTATTTTGGAGCATTTCGACCCCTCACACTTGAGTGTTAGGAGGGCCTTGGCCCCGTAATACTCAAAACATAACTTATTTGTAGTTGCTGCGTGCGTACAGGAATACATGTGCATTTAAAGTTAGTGACCAGAGGCTCTAAAATTTCCGTTCTGATTGATTTTTGCTCATTGTGAAAATCATTTTTTCGACTTTGATTTTTCATTTTTTTTGGTAAAAATGTAGATTTTTGGCCAAACTTCCAGACTACACTACCTATTTTGTAGCTCGTTCAATTCTGCATCAGAGCTACGTATTCCTCTATTCTGTCATCAATTCGAAAGTCACCATTTTTTCTATGAAAGACAAAAAATCCTCGATTTCGATGGTGTATCGAGCATAACTTTTTTACTTCACGATCTGATAAGCTCTAACACCCAAATTCGAATTCTACACAAAAAGTTACGTCAGAATAATATATGATCAGATTTTTCCGAAATGCAAATTTTCCACTTTTTTCATGTTCATGGTCATTTTTTGGTCAAAAAGTCAAAATCTCTGAACTATCTGACTATACGTGTTTCTGACGTATTTTTACACGTAGATGTCGATTTGTCATACTAGAGCTCACCAAAATGAAAAAAAAAGTTACACTCGAAAAAATAAAAAAAGTTACACTTTCTTTTGCATTTTGGGGACTTCTAGTATGCAAATTCGATATCTACGGGCAAAAATACGTTGGAAACACTTATAGTCAGATAGTAGACACAAAGAGCAAAAATCAATCAGAACGGAAATTTTAGAGCCTCTGGTCACTCCTAAGTTAACACAAAAGAGAAATTGGATCGATCTTGATCGGTTGAAAAAATATGATTTTCCGACCATTTAACCTTTAAATTCACATGTATTCCTGTACGCACGCAGCAACTACAAATAAGTTATGTTTTGAGTATTACGGTACCAAGATCCTCCGAATACTGGTGTGAGCCTGAGATTCTCATTGCTAGAGGAACGGTTCCGGAAGGTGGTCCAAAATAACCGAGCCGGTCTCTTAACACTTAACACTATCTGCCGATCGAACCAAGCATTTTGGTGAAAAGTGGTGAATACGAAAAATTATCAGCGTGTTCTGCGGAATAGACATGAGGGAGTTTGAGAGAAAAAAAATTGACCGACCTCTAATTAGGCCACTCTAGAAAAAGTTTCCGAGTTGGTTTCCTAGTTGGTACCCTGCATGTTTCTTAGTAGGAAGCCAACTCGGAAACTACTAGGAAAACCGCTCCTACTCGGAAACTACTAGGAAAGCTCGCCCTACTCGGAAACTACTAGGAAACCAACTCCAGCTTCCTAGTAGTTTCCCAGTTGGTTTCCTACTAATTTCCCAGTTGGTTTCCTAGTAGTTTCCGAGTTGGCTTCCTACTAAGAAACATGCAGGGTACCAACTTGGAACAACTCGGAAACTACTAGGAAACTTTTTCCAGAGCATGTGCCTAAAAAGCGTCTTCAAGCTATTATTAGTGAATATAGCTATTGGACGCGGAATATCGAGCTCTACATTCTGGAATTGTTTATTTTCCCCGAATCGGTCCTTTGATTTTTCAGCATTCGATGTACAGAGATTTTTGATTAAAAAAAGTCAGTTTGCGATTGCGGTACCGTATCATCCTATACACATTTTTCATACACTAATCATACCCCATGATAATCCACATCAACTTTGATCATGAGATTTTTTTCAAAATTTTGAAAATAATCATTTTTCGATTTTCAAACTCCCGCCAAAAAATAGGTTTCACGTGGCTGGTTTCAATGGCACATGAAATTTTCATCATCATGCCTGGGGGTATCCACCATACAAATTTGGGTCCGATAAGGCAAAAATTCCAACAAAATGTCCGGCCTCAATGGGCGGCTCCTCGAAAATAACAGAGCCAGTGTCTTAAGACGGCATCTCCGTAATTTGCAAGCATTTTGGCCCTGCCCGGACACGTTGAGCTAGCAATTAGAATCAGAAGCCCATGCTTGGGTGCTGGAAGGGTCTTGGTACCATAGTGCACAAACCATGACTTATTTGTTGTTACAGCCGCGTCGCAGGGAGAAACATGATTTTAAAGGTAAAATAGTCGAAAAATCAAATTTTCGCAACCGATCGAGATATACCCAATTTTTCTTTTATGTTAATTTAGCGGTGCCCTGACGGTCTAAAATAACCGTTCTGATCAGCTACTGCTCCTTGCGAAATTCACTTTTATGACATCATGTTTTGATTTTTTCGACCAAATTGCCGATTTTCGCCAAAAGTCCCAGTGACCACACTATACGTTTTGTAGCCCGTGCAATTATGCATCGAAAAATCCTAAAGGGAGATTCAGCGATCGATGACAAATTTGTCATTTATTCGATAAACTCCAAAAAATGCTCGATTTTGACCGTTTTTCAAGCATAGCTTTTTTCTTTAATTATCTGATGAGCTCTAACACCCAAATTCGAATTCTACACAAAAAGTCACGTCAGAATAAAATATGATCAGATTTTTTCGAGATTCAAATTTTTCCACTTTTTTCATGACCTTCAGCATCGAAATATCTTAAAAATGGATTCGGCGATCGAGGCAAAATTTGTCATTTATTCGAATAACTCAAAAAATGCTCGATTTCGACAGTTTTTCAAGCATCTCTTTTTTCTTCCATGATCTGATGAGCTCTAACATCCAAATTCGAATTTTACACACTACGTCACTACGAGTTACGTCAGAATAAAATATGATCAGATTTTTCCGAGGTGCGGTCATTTTTTGGTCAAAAAGTCAAAATCTCAGAACTATTTGACAATAGATGTTTCCAACGTATTTTTATTCGTAGATATCGAATTTTCATACTAGAGCTCACCAAAATGCAAAAGAAAAAAGTTACACTCAAAAAACTTGACATTTTTGAGTTGTAGAACATAACTTTTTTCTTTTGCATTTTGGGGACCTCTAGTATGAAAATTCGATATCTACGGGCAAAAATACGTTGGAAACACTTATAATCAAATATTTCTGAGATTTGTACTTTTTGACCAAAAAATGACCATGAACCCGTGAAAGGGTCATGAAAAAAGAGGAAAAATTTGCATCTCGGAAAAATCTAAACATATTGTTACGTCAGAATAAAATATGATCAGATTTTTCCTTTTTTTAAAATTTTTTTTCTTCCCAAGAGCGGCTAGGCTTTTAGTAAAACCCACGAATCGGACCAGTTTCTCAGAGTAGTTTTCACATTCTTTCCCATCGCCCCAATTCGCAATTATTCGTAATTAATTGATCGTACATTTCTAATCGTCTCATATTCCGTTAATTATGTTTCACCCTTCAGTTGCTCCCGCGTAGTGGATCGATTAATGGAGAAAGGAATCGAGGCAGCTGCCATTTCTGCGCAATTGGAACAATCGGAGAGGGAAGATGTCATCAAAAGACTCAAATCTAACAAGATCAAAGTGCTCGTGTCGACTGATTTGGTCAGTTGATGTGATTGAAGACGATTGAAGCAGCAGCGATGAATTGTAGACTGCACGGGGGGTGGATGCAGATAACGTCGATCTGGTGATCAACATGGAGCCTCCTTTCGAGGTCGAGACTTACTTCCATCGAATTGGAAGAGCTGCCCGATATGGTACACACTTTTCATTGCTGTTGCCTGTTCCACCTTTTCGGGGCCGCAATCATGCGCGACCCCGCAACCTCAGATCATGAGTAGGAAGCTTTCTGATTACGAGAGGACGTGCGCTAGACGAGGCGAGTAGCCAGGAGGTGGGGGGGGGAGATGGAGTTTGCGTGAGAGGAGCGTCGCAAAGACGTTGCGACCCCGCTACCTCGGGCGTTCTCGTTACGGGGTCACAATGTCGTTTAGCCAACCCTACTATTGATGAACAAATCAATTTGAAGCATACAGAACTTCGAAAGTTTACGTTAAAAAGTTCTCAAATATAGAAAATATGAATGAACTTGTGAAGAATATTGTAGGCGGTCAAGGGGCGTCGCTCACTATTCTCTCTTCTTCCAAAAGTCTTTCTCGATTCGCTTATCTTGTCAAGGAAGGAGGAATCAGAGCGAAGAATATACAAATGGATGCTATTACTCCAACCGTGAGCTATTCTGGCATATTTTCTTTAGGAAAAGGAAAACCACGGAATTAGGGACCACCCACGGCGGACTGAAATCCTACCCGCACCCGGACATCGTGGCTAAAAAGCAGTGGTGAAATTCAAAACGTCAGGTTGATCCCTGATTCGGCAAATATTTGAATTTCCTGATATTTGAACAGCGTCTCCCCCTGACATTGATGTGCAAGCTTTGAAAGATTTTTGAAAATTCACTGTTTTTAGCAACGCTTTCTATGTTTAGTGAAAGTAGGTGGACCCTGTCTAAAACTCACTAGGTTTAGCAGTCTTTGGGGCGGGGCCTGTATTACGAATTGTAGCCATGAATTTTTCCTCGTGTAGGATTTCAGTCCGACGTGACCACCGAACCGGGAATTACAAGAACAGAGCCGGGAAACGGTGTGTGACCGGGGTGATCCGTCGAATTCCCCGCGAATTCAAATTTTTAACTGAAAATCAGCGTTTTCCGGGTTTATTGATTAGTTGCATAATGCGACCAAACAGTTTCATGATGAATAGCAAGTACTATGCACGTATAAACATTTACCACAAAATAAGAGAAATTCGTTAAAGCGATCATGTTGAATTTTTAAAGGTGAACTTGACCGTTTCTCTTTTTAATTATATTACGAACTAGATACGAGATGCGACCTCACAGTTTTATACTTCAATTGCTCTTTGGATTCATTCGGTTGCCTGTGCAAAAAAGCAGCAAAATCCATTAAAGCGATCATCATGCAACACGGTCTTGAAATACACACTCATTTTGTAAGGTTACTGTAAGTCACCAGTATTGATTGTTAAGCAATAAACTGTGATATACCTTATATTGCAGTGATTTTTGCTATTTCGCTTAATCTTAATTTTTTTTAAAACGAAATACGCTTTTTGAAAAGTATTCATGACGTGGCGTATCATTGCAAGCGAATATCGAAGTATCAGCGCTTCGATACCGTATACCGCAGTTGAATTTTATCAGATTGCTAACGCGTCATATTCAAGTCAGCCTTCAAATTTGTCAATAATTGCTCAAGCAATATTTCTCCACTTAATAAAATCAAGGAAAATTAAAATAAATATGTTTGATATTCGAGAAATTGACAGACTGATAAGGTGTGACCTAGCGAACTGGTCACTACACCACAGGGGGCGGGGCTAAAATGATAAGCTGATACTCGATTAAATAGCATTTTTTGTTAAAAATCTGAGAACGCTATCATGATTCGGCATCCCTGACTGCCCGATAGCCAGAAAACGGGATTTTTTGGAGCACTTTTAAAATTTTCGTGGGGGTCCCTAAACCGGAATAGGGACCACCGAATCAAATAATTGATCACTGATCATAACGAGTCAGACATAAATAAATAATGAAAATCTGTGGCAGCGATCATGTTAAATTTCAATACGGAAAATCGTTTTTTTTTTTTTTTTTGACTAGCGAGTGCATTAAGAGGTGCATCCTTCTATTTTATACTGTGGAAAAAGTCAGAGGAGATTTTCTCCTTTTTGAATTCCCGCATTTTCTGTATCTCGCTTCCCCGTGAAGCTAGCGACTTGAAACGTTAACAGATGGTTGATTTCACCCCATTAATGCTGAAAACAAAGTGTCTAGCTCTACTGTGAACCGAGATAAATAAAATAAAAAAACGTGAAAAGGCGCGAATTCAAAAAGGAGAGAATCTCCTTCGACTTTTTCCACCCGATTAGGGACGGCAGCCGGAATATTTGGCTACACCCTCCGACGCTTTGCCCGTCAAACTACCGTAGTTTGGCTTTCAAATTCTTTAAGACACTGGCTCCGTAATTTTGGAGTATGGGCCGGACATCGATATCACCGATCCGGTCCAAACTTTTTCCCTGGATACCCCCATGGGTCCCCATCACCAAGCGGGTATATGGTCCATATGGTCTATATGGTCCAGATCATTGAAACATAAAAATGTCGAAAACTCGAATTTTGAAAACTCGAAAATCGGATAAAAATAACCGAACGACCTGGGTCCAAAGTTAATGTGGCAATATTATACACATTCCTAGGCAACAAAAACACGTTATAAGTTGGTTCGAGATTGCGATCGCAAACTGGTTTTTCCAACTTTCAAAAATGGGTTTTTAATTTTTTAAAATCCAAATGAAAAAACCGCATCACGGCTCTTCCGTTATCTTGTAGAGCATTAAATTCTGCGTCGAATAAGCTAAATGAGATAATTTCATTTTTAGCCCCCGTTCGGATCTATAGACCTGAAATAGGCAATCGAAAAAAAATTTCTTAGAACCTCAATATGGTGCTCATTTCGAAGCCCACATCGAGTACTTCTTTTTTTGTGTTGACAGTTTGACCTGAAATTGATCGTGGATCAAGTTAGAACCATGAAAATTCTAAAATACTGAATATTCTGATTTTTAAATTCTAATAAAAACAAAGTTCAAAATCGCACTCCGGCGACTATGCCATGTTGTAGAGCATTGAATTCTGCGTCGAATCAGCTAAATGAGATTGAAATATTTTAAGCCCCTTTTCAGATCTATATACCTGATAGGCAGTTGAAAAAAAAAGTTTCCAGAACATCATCAATATGGGACTCATTTTGAAGCCCACATCGAGTACTTAATTTTTTGCGTTGACAATTTGACCTGAAATTAATTTTTGAACATGTTAGTACCTTGAAAATTCATAATATTCTGAAATTTTAATATTAATTAGTTTTTTAAAAAGTTTTATAATTTTGTGAATTTGCATGATAATAATTTGTTTTAAAATCATTTTTTAGGTCAAACTGTCAACACAAAAAATAAAGTAATCGATATGGGCTTCAAAATGAGTACTATATTGATGAGGTTATGGAAACTTTTTTTTCAACTGCCTCTTTCAGGTCTATAGATCCGAACGGGGGCTGAAAATTAAATTATCTCATTTAGCTTATTCGACGCAGAATTTAATGCTCTACAAGATAACGGAAGAGCCGTGATGCGGTTTTTTCATATGGATTTTTAAAAATTAAAAAAAAAACCATTTTCGAAAGTTGAAAAAACCAGTTTGCGATCGAAATCTCGAACCAACTTATAACGTGTTTTTGTTGCCTAGGCATGTGTATAATATTGCCACACTAACTTTGGACCCATTTTTATCCGATTTTTTTGATATTTACTTGAGGATAGGATCGTCTACGGAATGCGTGAAAATTAGAAATGTACTATTCTGGCTGAAAGAGAAATCGATTTTTAAAGATTCGGACAACATTGTGACACAGTGAACAACCGTATTCGAAACCTTAGTTCCACTTCTCTTGTTAAATTGTGATTATTAAAATTTAAAAAAAAATTAATTTCAGGTCACACTGTCAACGCAAAAAATTAAGTACTTGATGTGGGCTTCAAAATGAGTACCATATTGATGAGGTTCTTGAAACTTTTTTTTCAACTGCCTCTTTCAGGTCTATAGATCCAAAAGGGGGATTAAAAATAAATTGACTCATTTAGCTGATTCGACGCAGAATTTAATGCTCTACAAGATGACGTTAGAGCCGTGATGCTGTTTTTTTCATTTGGATTTTTAAAAATAAAAATAAAACATTTTCGAAAGTTGAAAAAAACCCAGTTTGCGATCGAAATCTCGGACCAACTTATAACGTGTTTTTGTTGTCTATGCATGTATGCAATATTGCCACACTAACTTTGAACCCAGGTCGTTCGGTTATTTTTATCCGATTTTCGAGTTTTCGACATTTTTATGTTTCAATGATCTGGACCATATAGTCACCCGTTTGGTGATGGGGACCCATGGGGGTATCCAGGGAAAAAGTTTGGACCGGATCGGTGATATCGATGTCCGGCCCTAACGGTCGAGTCCTCGAAAATAACGGAGCCGGTCTCTTAATCATATTATTAAATGTAAAACATCATCCAAAAATTCAGTTATTGTGAGAACATAAATCGTTGTTAAGTGGTGTGGGCCGGAGTTGATCTTATCCCCGGCACATTCGTTTATAGTGAGGTTGCACGCGGAACGGAAATTTATTTTGTTTTCGATAAGTTCTCTACTAAACTCGTGTTTTATTGATTTTACATTATTTAAATGAAATGCACGCGAATAGATCAATAAAACACGAGTTTATTGGAGAACTTGAAGAAAACAAAATAAATTTCCGTTCCGTGTGCAACCTCACTATAAACGAATATGCCGGGGATCAGGTAAACTCCGGCCCACACCACTTAACTTCTCACAGTACACATGCCATACACGTAGTTTTGTACAGTGTCTAGATTATGATAATAGAGAGGAAACGAAATATTAGTCAAATTGAGAACATCACTATTCTGTTTAAATTGTGGCTGGTTGGTCAGTATACGGAAGGTGGATCTTGCACGCCATACTTTTGTCTCTAAATATACATGTATTGCAGTTGACGACTAATCGGCCTTTCTTCGATGCTTGTCCGCTGTTCATCGTTAATGATAAAGGAAGAAAAGAAAGAATTGATGGTGACAGAGAGACGAATAATGATGTAGAGAACAAAGATCCCATAGAGTGAGTAATAGAGTGATGGAGTGAGTTGTACGACGAGGGAAATGATGGGATATTGATGATCAGGATGATGAGTAGTGGAAATCAATTGGAAGATGACGAGGAATCCACTCCCGATTTCTCTCAACTAATCGATGAGGTAACTACTATCGATTCCATTCGTATTGTTAATCATATCTTTCAGGCAAAGAATCTCTCTTCAACTTTGAAGAAAAATGAAGCAGCGAGTGAGCAAAAGGAAGAAATAATTGGAGAGACGAAGAAAAAATTCAAATTTGTCCCTTCACGTGCAAATAAGGTAATTTATATTTATTAAATTATTGCGTTTGCGAATCAGTTCGAAAATTGCTTGAGCTTCTAAATAATGCTGTTGATTTTAGAGTAGGAAATATTATATGAGAGGAGAGATGGTATCTATAAGAGATGCATTCACTACTGATCAATGGAATGAATATGCCAGAGAGAAGTGAGCTCTCTTCACTTGTTTTCTTTCAAAATTATATCCATACATATATAAAGCGTAAACGTCTATCTGTTGGTTTGCTCGGATTGCGAAATGGGAAAGGTGTAAACAAGGTTTCCCCTCCTCTCCATCTCTGATACGTGAGCCCGCCAGCGGTATCCCCCGACTACGTCGGGGGAATGCCGCTCCTTACCCAATATGGAAATATTTCAGATTCGATATATCGCAAGAACCCTTCATTGTCGAGGCATCTGTTGAAAAGAAGAAATGTTCTAGAAAAGAAAAGGGTTGGAACATTTAATATTTGCTAACATTCAAAATCAATTATTTTCTGTGAGATACTATTGGGGTGTGTCAGAAGTTCTTACAAAAATTTTCGAAAAATATTCTCTCAGCTGCCAAGAAATAAATCGATTCCTGCTAAGAAGCGATGGATGGATCTATCACTGCTCTTTATTTTCATTATTTCAGCCATCAAGATCGTTACAGTTAGCATGAAATACGCTCTTTAAACCAGACCTCACTAAAATCACATATTCAAGTTTCTCTTTAACGGTGAGGTAAAAATCTGATTGCTATCTTCGGTGAGTTGAGAGACGACAATATTCAATTTGAACGCTCTCCGAACCTTCCGAAACGCATTGCATCATAACTACGAAACTCGCCATTTCCCACACATTTTTATAAAAAATCGCGAATTTCGCCACAATAATAGTTAGAAGTTATTCAGTAAAAATTAAAAGTAATAATACTTATATTTAAGGGATATCGATTGGCAAATAAGCTCGAAAAAATTGAAAAATAAAAATTCGGCCCTCTGGAAAATGCTTGAGAGTGAAAAGAATTTACCTACTTCAGTCGCCCAATTATAAAACTCCCTTGTATCATTTTTAAATGGAGCTCTATCGTCATCTCCTACTGTGGTTTTAATCTGGATTTTTAATCTTCATCCTCTGTTGAATTAGAGATTTTTGAAATTAGGGTCGCGAAACCCACTATTCACATTATTGCGTCATAATTATGAAACATTTCCGAAATATGAAGACGGAACAAAATAGTATTTTTCTACCTCTAATAAACGCAAGAAAGTCTTTGATATTGTACCTTGGAATTCACATAAAATAAAATAAATAAAAATGTTGTAAGAACTTTTGACACACCCTAATACTTAACTAGAATAAAGTAGATATAGATTCAGTTTGCATGACTCTTGTTCCTCCTCCTCCTCTTCCTCCTCCTCATTCTACTTCTCGAGATAGAATCAAAGAATACACCAGAAAGGATCTCATTGCCATCTCCAAGTCAAAACCCGGAAAGGTTGGCATCATAAACATAATTTTGTTAGCGCTATTTATGTATGGTTAATTTTTTAAGTTTTTTTTTTATAAATCATAATTCTATTTTGTAATTCCCATCCAGGGAAAAGGTACATCGCGCGGTTTTTCGCGAAAAATGTGGAGTATTTTTTTCCATCAAATTTACTTGCTTCAGAAAAATGGAGCCGTTTATTTTGTAATAATCAATTAAAATGTGACTTTTGAGGTATGGCGAGCGTACGCAGAGGCACAGTGGAATATAAAGGAAGATCCATTCGTGGAAGATCAATCAATGAGATGCTCGTACACTGAGAGAATGAGATTACAGAGACAGAGGGAGAAGGCCGAGAGAGATAAGGTGAAGATAGAATGATATTATAACTGGTTAAGAATAATTGGTTGTGAGGGACACATTGGATATAGGTTTGATTGAGGTGGTCGCTGAACGGAATGCTGCCCGTCTTCGTCTCATTTCCATGGGAACTAGCGTATCGCCATTCAAAGAGTGGGAAGGATCATTCGAGGAGTACTGTATCCACATGAAGGAAGAATTAGAGAGAACAAAGGGAGGACAGAGAAGAGGAGCTGTTGTGAATAGAAGAAGAGAGAAGGAGGAATACAGAAGAAAAGTGGAAGAAACGAAGATTATGATGGATAGAGTAGAGAGGAATTATGAATATACTCTCAATATGGCATTGAGAGGGATGAAGGAAGAAGGAATGCAGACTGATAAGATGGGGATGGAGATGGAAACTCACATGAATGAGAGAGATGCCGTATTCAGAGGAAATTGCGACGTATTTTATGAAAAGGAAGAGAAGGAGGAGGAGGAGGTTGGATCAGAAGAGGAATGGAATGAAGATGAAGAGTATGAAGAGGAGGAAGAATGGTTGGATGAAGAAGAAGAAGAGGAGGAGACATACAATGAAGAGGAGGAGGTAGATGAAGATGATGACCAACATAATTCTCGATTATATAATAGTTACAATAGGAATATCGAATTCGTTAGAGTATTCAATGCATATCTGTTGTCAATGAGCACACTACGGTGATTTAATCTCAGAAATATTAGAAATTTTCTCTTTAAAAGTTCTGACTTAGAGCTGACGGTTTAATGTTGAATAAAGTTGTTATATTATTCGCAAATGATTATTTTGTTACCGCTGGTTAATTCCGCACGTCATACCGATAGTAACGTCCGTCTGAGAAGTATAGTGGTATGGTCTGCGATTATTTAGAGTGAAGAATGCCGCCCGCTGCATCGAATAAGAAGAAGGGAGGAAAGGCTGCTGCTGCTGCAGGTATGTAACATATGAGGAGATGAATAGAAGTGTGTTGGAAGTAGGACAAGAATGATATTAGAGGAATTGATTGGCGTGAGAGATTGTATCACTCAGGGGATGATCTCGATGCGATTCTTGCTGAACTCGCAGTGGCTGACAAGAAAGCGAGTGAGAAGAAAGGATCGAAGGGTGGAAAAGGAGATGATAAGGGAGAGGAAATGAAAGGAACTGCCAAACCATGGGACGATGAGATTAAGAAGATGAAACCAGTGGATGAACAGATGGACGAATATCCTCATGTGAGCATTTATTGTCTTTCCATAGTACTGCTGCAAATATCGAGAGAACATCGTCTGTTAGTGCTATGCGAAAGTTTAATTATAAAATCGAATTGTGTGACTTTTATCACGTATTTCTTTATTTATTGAAAGATTTGTAGTGTGAAGTATGTGAGTGTATTTATTTGAGGGAGAGGAGTGCGAGTACTACTTGCCTGGAAAGGATGATAGAGTGGCCAGTGATCGAATGAGTAATGAAGAGAAGAAGGCTCTGGATAAGGGATATGAAGAGATGTGGAAGGTAAGGAAGATTCATATGTTGAGAGAAAGAAGAAGAGAAGAGAAGAGAGAAGAATGATTGATTGAAGGACTATCGTCGTGCCGCTGAAGTGCATAGACAAGTGAGGAAGTACACCAAGTCATGGGTGAAACCAGGAATGAAGATGATCGATATATGGTATGGTATCCATCCTCTACCTTTGACGAGATATCATTTCTCTCTACACGTATGGGATTGCATTGCTCATACTCGAGTGCAATGAGTGTATTGAGAGGATGTATATTATGATTCAGTGAGAGATTGGAAGCATGTTCTCGTAGACTGATCAACGAGAGTGGATTGGATGCTGGACTCGCTTTCCCTACCGTGAGTTCCTCCCTCTCCCCCCCCCCTCCCCCTCACAATCCACTCAATCATTGATCATTTCTCTCTCAGGGTTGCTCTCTCAATAATGTGGCTGCTCATTATACTCCGAATGCAGGAGATGATACTGTACTCCAACAGGGAGATGTATGCAAGGTAGTGTATTTAGAGGGTTGGGGGTTGAGTGGAGAATGTAGAGTGGACACTCTAATGATCATGCCATTGTCTTATCTTGGCAATTATGCAGGCTGTGGAAATATAAACGAACTACAAATATTTAAAACCTCTTCACTTGTGCGTATATCTATAAGAGGCCGTTTGCGTAAGAGTCGAACAATGCCCGTACAGGGTAAAATTGTGTTTTGAGGAAATTATGGTTTCTAGCACTATTCGAGGTGCTTGTTACCATGGACCACATTTCGTGTGACGGAAATGTAAATTTCGTTAGGCATAAGAGTCCCAAGATCAGGTCATATTTCACTTTTTCGATCATAGCGTGAAAACTGATGATGTAAATGTAAAACGTCAAATAGTGGCTAATGTTCATTTTCTATGACCTATTGAGTACCGGAATTTTCAAACTTCAAACTTCAACCCAAATAATTACGGTATCTTTGCTGAAAATGATTTGTAGGAGTAGCCGTTTCTCACCGCGCGGTCCGGTTTTCTCCTCGAACTTCGCTCGTTTTCGCATCAGTATTTGAATCATAACTTGCTTCGGGTTTCGAATTGTGTGAGTTAGCACTTTCGGAGATTTTTGTTGTTGCATGTAATCTACACGCCTAAAAAGCGGCTACTCCTGCAAATCATTTTCAGCAAAGATACCGTAATTATTTGGGTTGAAGTTAGAAGTTTGAAAATTCCAAAGACGCTACTCATTAGGTCATAGAAAATGAACATTGGTCACTATTTGACGTTTTACATTTACGTCTCCAGTTTTCACGCCATGATCGAAAAAGTGAAATATGACCTGATCTTGGGACTCTTATGCCTAACGAAATTTACATTTCCGTAACACGAAATGTGGTTCATGGTAACAAGCACCTCGAATAGTGCTAGAAACCATAATTTCCTCAAAACACACTTTTTACCCTGTACGGAGTGATGTTGACCGTTGTTTGACTCTTACACAAACGGCCTCATAATAAGTTACCGACATTTGTATGACCTGTTCGTTCTGTTAAGTATTGGCTCTCTCTTGGGAGTGCGGGGGGGGGGGGCGTGGAGTGATCCATAGGAGAAGAGTCTCTCTCTCTCTCTCCTCCATTCCTCCATTCCTCCATCCATCGATTCCTTCAGATAGACTACGGTGTTCATGTGCGTGGTCGTCTCATTGATTCTGCCTTCACCCTCCACTTCGATCACAGATTTGATCCCCTTGTCAATGCAGTCAAAGAGGCCACCAATGCTGGAATCAGAGAAGCCGGAATCGATGTCAGACTATGCGATATCGGAGAGACGATCGAAGAGGTTAGTCCGAGGCATTTCCATTGGATTCCTTTTGAATTGTAGCTGTGATTTGTGAGGAATGAGAGGAATGAGAGGAACGAGGAGATTGTAGGTGATGACATCTCACGAAGTGGAATTGGATGGAAAGACGTATACTGTCAAACCAATCAGGAATCTGAATGGACACTCGATTGGACCCTATCGGTGAATGGAGAAGAGACAGGGGAGGGGGGGGGGGGAGAAGGGAGAGGAATGGGCCATTACAGTATCCATGCTGGTAAGACCGTTCCCATCGTGAAAGGAGGAGAGCAAGTGAAGATGGAGGAAGGAGAGGTGAGTAGTGAGTGCGTATGGGAGGGACTCTTCCCTTGTCCCTCTTGTCCATAAACATCATTGATTTGTTATAATGGGGATGTATCACATTACAGATCTATGCGATAGAGACATTCGGAAGTACTGGGAAGGGATACGTCCATGAGGATATGGAATGTTCCCATTATATGAGAGATTTCGATCTGGCTGAAGAGAAGATTCCTCTCAGGTACATTGGGATTTATTGGTTTGAACGGTAACCTCCTCCTCCTGTCCATACTAGGGAGGGCGAGGGGGAATTAGATGAGGGCCATCCACCACATCTGCCATACACCTATCTTCTCTCTCTCTCTCTCTCTCTCTCTCTCTCTCTCTCTCTCTCTCTCTCTCTCTCTCTCTCTCATATGATTGGTTGTCTCAATTCCCTTTTCTTCTCTCTTCATCTCATTGCCATTGTGCCTTCTATCCACTCGGTTTCTCTCATTCAATTGCACATCTCCCCCCCCCTCCCCCTTCTGTCTCTTCTCATCTTAATCTCTCATCCTCTTTGGTCCTCCTTGGATCGTCTCTTCTAATAATAGTCTCTCAGGCTCATTCTCCTTCTCCTCCTTTCATTCCGCCTCTTCTCACTCGATCATCAGAGTGCCATCAACCCCTCTCTTCACCCCCTAACCCTTCACCCTTATCCCCCCTCCCCCTCCCCCATCTTCTCCCCTCGTGTCTTAGAAGAACCTCGTCTCAAAAGGGTTAACACTATATTCAAATTATAGTGATTCTTCCCCTTATCCTATCCTATTGATATTGATAGAAAGAAAGGAAGATTGTGGGGAATGAGACACTCCATTTCTCTCTCTCTCTCTCTCTCTCTCTCTCTCTCTCTCTCTCTCTCTCTCTCTCTCCCCTCCCTCCCTCCCTCCCTCCCTCCCTCGGAGAGGGGGAACCATTTAATGTAGGATGTTATCGAGAGTGATGATACAAGGAAAGGAGCAGCATTCTTATCCTTCTCCTTTATAGTCTTTTCTCGGATACACAGAATGAATGGTTAGAGTAGAGTGAGCGTCGGTATGGATAGAAGGAGTAATTGTGTTTTCTCGCCGTTAGCCGTCACTTACATCGAGTAGAAAGAAGTGGCATAAATGAAGAGAAGAAAAGATATAAGAGGGATAGTGATGATGGAAGAGAGAGAAGGGAGAGAAGGGACGGAATGGTGTTGATTGCAGATTGGCTCGATCGAAGGGACTCCTCAATGTGATCTCGAAGAACTTCGGTACTCTTGCATTCTGTCGTCGATGGATCGATAGATTGGGAGAGACGAAGTATCTCATGTCTCTCAAGGATCTCTGTGATAAGGTATCCTCCAATATCCACTAGATGGAATGAATGGCCATTCTCTCAGGGAATCGTGAATGCGTATCCCCCTCTGTGTGATGTCCGTGGATGCTATACTGCCCAATGGGAACACACTCTCCTGCTCCGTCCTACCTGCAAGGAAGTGGTGTCTCGTGGAGATGACTACTGATTACCCGCTCCCCCCCCCTATCCATTGACTACTGTATCTCTTGTCTAGATGAGACCCATTCCTGTTGTGTGACCATGTGGTTCTCTAGTCACCGTGTTCTCCATTGCAGTAGTCTCCATCTCCATGCTCTCTTCTGTCTTTTCCATTTGACTCGTTATCCCCGTGAATACACCTGTTGCTTATACTCAATCTCATGGTGCAGTCAAGAAAAGGAAGGGGCGGGGCGGGATAAGAGGGAGGAGAGGGGGCATCGAATGTGGCCATTTCTCTTGTCTCACTGCTTCTCCCCCTACCATCCAAATAGACATGCGAGTCTACGCTGAGAATTCTCGATTGAGATTCATTCTCACTGAGAAATGCGGATTACGAGATCAAGTGATACGAACGGTTAGTTTGGATATTAGTGTAGAAGAGGAAATGTCCACGATTGTGATTTGAGTGGAATATATAGGGGGGGGGGGGGTAAGAATAAAAGGGTACCCATCCTCAAAGTACTTTGAGCTTTACAGCCGAAAAAGTTCTTTAATCTTTACAAAAAAAAGTTTTTTTCGATTATCTTTTTTGTCTTAAACATTTTAATCATTATTTTAATACTTTTATGCATATTATGCATAAACAAATTAAAATACTTATTCAAATATTTAAAACGATGAAAAAAGTGTAAAGATTGAAGCATTTTGTAAAGATTGAAGAATTTTTTCGGCTGTAAAGCTCAAAGTACTTTGAGGATGGGTACCCTTTTATTCTTACCCCCTTATATGGATAATATCTATCTCTTGTATTGTCGCCTCCTGCCATTCCCACAGCGTTCTCATGTTGAAGAGAATAAAAGAGAGGGAGGGAAGGGGAGAGGGGGGTATTATCTCTTGCGAAGAAAGATTCGTCTTGTTTCAGGAAGAGGACGAATGGTTAAGAGTGGATAACTCTGTGATTCTGATCGAATCCACTTCTCCTATCAATGCACTTCTTGCCAATCTACTCAGAATGAGTATATCTCACGTGAGTATCACACCTTCAAGGAAATACGAACTATTTATCTCTCCTCTCTCACTTTCCAGTTCTCTTTCCTCTCTTTCATACGAGTTTTATTGAATTGTAAATGATCGCAATGAGAGAAAGAGGGAAATGCGTATGGGAATAAGGAAGGAGATGTAGTTGAGAGTGGAGATTAGCTTAGTCCCGTCTGAATTCCATCCACTTCAAGGTCGATAGAAGCATGAGAATCGCCATATTGAAAGAGCAATGGATGGATGGAGAAGAAGAGAGAATTGATCGATTCATTCGAGCAGAATATTCGAGAATCCAAAGGGAAACTGAAGATGCCAAGAATATTGTGATGTGAGAAGTAGATTCGGATGGAAGGAATATGTATTCTTGTAGGTCATTGGGCGATGGACTATGGAAGGAGGAACGGCTTGCACAACTCAATTCCAATCGAACTATTCCCATGATACAGTACTCTACATTCACCGTATCTCCATCCTCTAGAGATGAAATCAATCGATACCTCAATGACATCTCTTTCCCCGATGAATCTGATGAAGAGAAGACACACAAACCACCTGTGAGATCATTTGGATTCAGTTTACGAACTTCGAATCTTTTGAAGATATGGATATATTTTATATTGAATGTGAGGACAATGTTTTTAATAGAATCTTCACTGGACTCCATCAGTGTTGGAGGGAGATCTGGAGATAACTCTCCGTCTTCGATTCTTCATTTCTCTCCCCGATAGACAACTCATTTCATCTCTATCGAAGGAGGCTTCTTCCTACTACTCAAGTGTCTATGAATGGAGAGATGGTGTTCTCCTCTCTAATGACAGTGTAAGTTCCCTTCTAATATCCATCATTTATCATTTATTCTCAAGGGGAAAATCCACGTCCAACGAATCAACGGGAATACACTCAATATCTCGGGTAGAATCTGCTATGAGGAAGTAGAGGTATGGCATATACACGTATAATATCAATGAATTTATTTACGAATTTATTTAAATAGACATTGGAAGAATTGACATCAACCAGCCCAGCCCCCCCCCCCCCGCTCCCCCTCTCTACTCCAAGCAAACGAAGTGAAAGAAGTAAAAGTATAATGAGAATATCTAAGGATGTCTCCTCTGCTTGTTCCCTTCTCTGGCCAATGATCTCATTTGCTGCCAAGAGAATTCTCTCATCTATCTCCAACAATCAATTTCATTGTGATATTGTATTGATAGGAAGGTAAGTGAAACTATCAAAAACTTGCTCTTTCTGAAAAAAAATTTCAGAAAATTTTTTTAAAACAACGTATCTCAATTTTTTTTAAAAATCATTTTACAGCCCTCTCTTCATAGGATCAATTGATAATCGAGTATTCGAGTTGACAACTTTCATGAACACTGCCAATAGATGTGGAAAAGTGAGTGGATACCGGAATGTTGTAATAACGGGCATCTAATACTGTGAGAACAGAAAGCGCACGGCCTCCGGAGTGCCGACATAAGGCAAGCAGAAAATGTTGCGACTATGAACTACAAAAAAAATGCCTGAATCACGCACGCGTGTGCGAGAGTGATTTTTTCCTGATTTCCCCTGATTGGTAGCGACATTTTCCGCTTGCCCTATGTCGGCGGTCCGGAGGCCGTGAAAGCGTAGCAAAATGGTGTGCAGAAATAGTAGTAATAACAAGCGGAACGAAAAAATATTCGAATGAAAATAATTTTTTTCGTTCTGCGCATATTAATACTACTTTACCGGGAAATATGGCACACCTTTTTGCTACGAATCTTGTTCTCACAATAATATATTATATTCAGATTGGATTCAAATACAAAGGTGAAGTAGAAATGGTCAATCTCCGAACACTCTTTCCAAGTGGGTCGGAATAATAATTATTCCAAACTTAATTCATTTTCAATTGTTTGTATATCAAATAACTCAACCCTATCTATCTTTCATATATTTTTTAGGCGGTGAACCATCATCTCTGTCTGATCTCTTTTCATCCTCTTTAACTCTTCCATCCATCACACTTCCTCCTCCATCTCCATCTCCCATTCCATGTCCAAGCTCGTGAGTCTCCTCTCATCTCCAACTCTACTATTCCCTTCTTCTTTCAGTCTCGCTATTCCTCATTCCAAAGGAAGAAGAGTATCGTTCGGTGCCATTCGAACTTTAAATTCTCATTCCTCTTCAGTAGATCAATATGTTGATTCACTCATAACTCAAACTCTGCAACAGGCCATTCACTCGTAGATTTTCATATCTACTTATTTCTTTATCCACCCGTATTTCATTATAATACTCATAGATACAATTGATTCTATCCTCTCGTGTAGTCTCTATCTATCTCTCTCTCTCCCTCTCTTCCTATCGACTGAATAATGCCCACAGAACGGGAACAGTGAGCCCAAGTGCTGAATAGAGGAAGACCACAGAGAGAAGAGTCTGCAGTTTCATCTGCGATTCCAACTTCTTCTCAGTCTGATCCAGTAGTCTTTCCATCTCTGATCCAACGTAGACTACTGACTGGAAGGGACGGAGTAAATGGATAAGAGGGAGACCAGGGGAATCACCTCAGTATTATCCATTGCTCTTTCCATTTTCATCTTCTTCGTCAATTCTCCAATCTCATTCACTAATCGAGAATTTTCATCGCGGATTAACTCGAGTACCTTAAAAATAATCGATTTAAAGAGTCAACACTGGCTATATTGACATGCTGGAATTGCAAACTATACATGAGACGATATCTGACATTTCCGACTTTCTCATGCTGATACTTGGCACAGTGAAAAATGGAATCATCTTAGATTCTGGATACAGATAGCACTCGATGAGTGTGGGGGGATATGTTGGAAATTTTGTTCTGATGCGTTTTAGCCAGGGCATGAAGTGATGGGGGTGATGACGTCATCAATCAAAATCCGTAAATCGAATAAAAATGATTTGCGAGTGGGTTCGATGAATTCCTCATGGAATTCTAAGACTCTTTTATTCTCGGACATTTTTCGATCCCTCTCCTAGAAAACCTGAAAATCGATTTTAAAAAACAAAATTTCGTCACACTTCTTACTATTACTATTCTTACTATTACTTACTATTTTCGCTGGCGACATGTATCAGTTTTATTTACTTAATCGACGCATTATATATGGACACACAATCGGTAGAAATGGCGAATTTGGATCTATCCACAAAGGATGCTCAGTAAGCCTAAAACCGAGCCTGTCTGAGGGTTTGAATTCAAATGTATTTCACTATGTCGAGGTATTCGTGCAAATTGGAATATTATGCACATAAGTTAATGTTTCGAAATTTACTGATTCCGTTAATGGTGGAATAATAGGACTTTGCGCGATCTCGAGAAAAGGTGTTTTTCGACCATCACGATTTATGATTTTCGCCACACTTTATTTAACCAACGCAGTAATGGCGCAGACTCTTACCAATACTAGTTTGTAGTCCCTTTGCTTCTGTATTGAATCCATGTGGTATGGGGCTCTGCTACTCCGTGTTCACCCTCATTTATTCACTCAAAAAACGCGATCTGCAATGTTTGCAATTTTAAAAAGTCGCAAGGTTCCAGTTGTTAGTGCTCATATTGTTCGTAATTTTTGTGAAAAAATTAGATGATAGACGAATATAATTAGCACTAACAAATGGTTTTTAAAATTGCAAACATTGCAGATCGCGTTTTTTGAGTGAATAAATGAGGATGAACACGGGAGTAGCAGAGCCCCATATCACTTTCGATACAGAAGCAAAGAGACTAAAAACTATTGAAGATTCGATACAGAAGGAAAGAGACTAAAAACTATTATTAATAAGAGCCTGCGCCATTACTGCGTTTGTTAAATAAAGTGTGGCGAAAATCATAAATCGTGATGGTCGAAAAACACCTTTTCTCGAGATCGCGCAAAGTCCTATTATTCCACCATAAACGGAATCAGTAAATTTTAAAACATTAACTTATGTGCATAATATTCCAATTGCACGAATACCTCGACATAGTGAAATACATTTGAATTCAAACCCTCAGACAGGCTCGGTTTTTGGCTTACTGAGCATCCTTTGTGGATAGATCCAAATTTGCCATTTCTACGATTGTGTGTCCATATATAATGCGTCGAGTAAGCAAATAAAACTGATACATGTCGCCAGCGAAAATAGTAAGAATTTTGTGACGAAATTTTCGTCTATCGATTTTCAAGTTTTCTAGGAGAGGGATCGAAAAATGTCCTATATGATTCGATTTACGGATTTTGGTCGATGACGTCATCACCCCCATCACTTCATGACCTGAGGCTAAAACACATCAGAACAAAATTTCCAACATATCCCCCCACCTACACTCATCGAGTGCTATCTGTATCCAGAATCTAAGATGATTCTACTTTGAGCTGTGCCAGAAGAAAGTCGGAAATGTCAGATATCGTATCACATAAGACACTAGTCTATTCCTGTTTCTGTCTATGAGTCTCCCATCGAGTCTCTCACTTCCTTCAACTGACCCTTCCACTGCTCATTTCTCCATCCATCGCTTTCTTCTCTACATTCAAATCCTTTCCATCCACTAATCGACTCAATCCAATCAATAGTTCCTTCAGTACTTTCTGCTGTTCTTCGGCACTAGAGATCACCTCAATTACCTCCATCACTCATCCCCCCCTCTCCCCCCCCCCCCCCCCCTTCCCCCTTCCTACCGTACCTCCTTGAGATCATCTTGAGATGCGGGCAGTAATCCTTAATCTTCTTCATTCGCAGTGAATTTCCTGCAACAAAGAGTATTTATCTCTCTCGATCCATGGATATCTCCATGGATGGATATCTCCCTTCTCATATCCCCATCCCCAATATATAAAGACAATGGAACTAACCAATGCTTGATCCAGCTATTCCCAGAAGGGCTCCAATGAGTGATGCACTCACTCCCCACCACTTGGTCTTCTCAACTCTCTCTCTTTCCTTCTCATGGCTTTCCCTCACTCTAATCGATAATTGGTGGAATGCTTCTCTTTCAGCACTCTCGTAGCTTTCGAATGTTTCCAATAAGGTCCGTTCTCTCTTGATCGTTGCATGTTCTTCAGTCAATAGCTCCAGATATCTAAGGGGGGGGGGGGGGAGGGGGGAGGAATGATTGACCCTCAGTGAATGGGAAGGGAATGTTCATACTTGTCTTCTCCTCTCGATGTTCTATCTAGATCAAAGTGAATCTCCTTGAGTCTTCCTTGGATATTCTTCAGTTCCGCCTGTTTGTCCCTTCTCAGCAATTGGGCATCCGACAGTCGCTCCTCCCACTGAATACATCACACCATAGCTGTCCACGCCACTGGCTTGCGCACAGCCCCAACATTGGGGCTGTGCGCATCCATGCATGGTCATGGGTTTTTGACTTTTTCAAAATGTCTCCAATCGGTTCCAAACTTTTCCGACGGTAGTAACAAGGTATCCTACGATGAAGTTTGGGACCGATTGGAGACATTTTGAAAAAGTCAAAAACCCATGACCTCCTATACATGGATGCGCCACAGCCCCAATATTTGGGGCTCGCCATCAGCCTTGGACAGCTATGCATCACACTCTTCTTCCCCTCCATACCCACCCCTCCCTCTATCCCCCCCTCTCCATCAGACAAAGGATCTCCACTCAACTCCAACCTAAATCTCCGCTTCTATACAGAATACCATGGTAGATAAATAATTAACATTGTAAGATTGATTCAATAGGGAATAAATATTGCCATATTCACATCTTTATCCACATACAGCACCGCCCAAAAGTCTCGCACCAAAATTCAAATCGCTATAACTTTTTTCGCAATTGAGATAGAGACCCACGGGTTGAAGCATTCTATAGCAAAAACATTCACAAATAACGTGATGTTGTTTAATTGGACCCTGATCTGCCACGGGGTTATTTGGGGAGCATAAATAGAGACCGCAGCCGGAATATTTGGCAACTTCGAATAAGCCCCCCCCCCCCCCCCAGCTGCATTTCCCAACAACTCCGAAATTTAGAAAAATTGGCATACTTTTCGTTCTGGTAGAGCTACAGTCTCCATATTTGGTAGCATATCTCAGTACATACAAGGATATCACTGGTTGAAATCTCTGCCCGATCCGACTCTTGCGGCCAAAAATCGTTTTCGATAGTTTTCAATTTTGGGTCACTATATACTCCCCAGCCACCGTCGGTAAAAATCAACCAATTTAACATTTCTACATCAAGTTCATCAGGGATGATCCTCTCAAAATTTCACGTTGAATGAACACCTTTGAGGAAAGTTATATATCGAGAACTTGGGTAGAAAACCTTGTAGAACAACCTAGCTTCAAAACGAAACTCCGTAGAATTTTTACTACAGTGCTATAATTGCAAGTAGGAATGCGCCACCACTGTCTGACACTCCTTGCAAATTTGAATGCCAAATTGGATGATTTGTCAAATTTCAAAATGTCAAATAGGATGATTTTTACCGACGGTGGCTGGGGAGTATATAGTGACCCAAATTGAAAATTATCGAAAAAAAAATTGAATATTATTCAAAATACGCTCAACGGGTCGTAATTTTCATCGTGCATCTCTATGGTTGTACTTTCTAAACAGTGCGTTTGAGGCTACAAAAAAATTTATCACTAGAACAACTATGACGTAACTTTGGATATCGAACCAACATTTTCCTACAAGGTTTTATACCCAAGTTCTCGATATATAACTTTCCTCAAAGGTGTTCATTCAACGTGAAATTTTGAGAGGATTCATCCCTGATGAACTCGGAGAAGAAATGTCAATTTGGATGATTTTTACCGACAGTGGCTGGGAGTATATAGTGACCCAAAATTGAAAATTATCGAACAAAATTGAATATTATTCAAAATGCGCTCAACGGGTCGTAATTTTCATCGTGCATCTCTATGGTTTTACTTTCTACACAGTACGTTTGAGGCTACAAAAAATTTTGGTGAGCTATGTCTAGATTTTGCTAAATTGCCTCCGCATTATGAGAGCTGAAAAATTAGATATAAAGCAGGTTCCAATTCAACAACATCACGTAATGTTTGAATGTTTTTGCCATCGAATGCTTCAAACCGTGGGTCTCTATCTCAATTGCGAAAAAAGTTATATCTATTTGAATTTTGGTGCGAGGACTATTGGGCGGTACTGTATTGTTGTTCTATTCGAGGAGAAAAACCCGAGTAGGAATTGAAAATAAAGGAGGGGTGAAGCAAGAATGGGGGTACCTTCATAACTTGCTCCTGTGCTTCCTTGACTGCCCCCACTCCGATGAAATCTTCATAGGCATCCACCCATGATTTGATGTGAGAAGAGATTGGGGAAGAAAGAGAAGAAGAAGGAGAAGGAGAGAGATGAGTGGATTGGAGTCGAAGAGAAGAATAAAGAAGGGAAGAATATCTCTGGAGACCTCTTCCTCGTAGGGGAATCATCTCAAAGAGGAAACTCATCATTACAGAGAAGTCAATTTGACAAGAATGGCAAAGAGATTATGTTGTTGTATTGGCATGTAGAGGGGTCATAACCTCTCTCACGTCTTGTTACACCACCAAGAGAAAGACAGAATAGCAGAGAGAGACAGACTACGGTACCACAATCCATCACCACCTCTACCAATCATATACTACAATAGCTGTTGAAACTCTGGATTTTCCGCACTGCCTTTGTTTTTTTTTTTACCATTCTCTCAAACTGGTCAGAGACCGTGGAAAGAGGAGAGCGAAAGTGGTGGGCAGACAGAGCGGGAAATCCAGAGGAGAGGATTTGAAAAACTGAGGAAAATTTAACACTGAAACTTATATATTTTGCTCAACCCCCCCCCTCCCATCCCGCTTCAAATAATCGAAGATTACCGTAGAAAGAACCGCGTGCGTCCCTTTCTGCGATTCGGCCGAGACGTTAGGAAATATCGACCTTCATACACCACACTTATTTTGCCGTTTTTTCTATAATTATTTTCTTAATAATTAATATTATTTTGGTGTATTTATTGTTTAAAATAGTTAGTCCTGCGTCTCCTCTATCTAACGTATACTTCATCCTCGCTAGGGAATTCAAGACAGCGTCACAGTCAGCGATCTTAAAAATCGTGCCTCTTTGAAAATTTCATTTTTATCATTTTTCTTCCGAAAACGCAATGTACAATCGTTTTCGATATCACGATCGTGTTCCGCAACCCTTTCTCATCGTAATGAACTGTTCCACTAAGCTGGGCGTTTTTTCGTTTTTCCGCAGCATAGCTCCGAATATGCGCAATTTCGAGGTTTTTCTGCATTTTAAACAATATCGTTCAATTTTCCCGGATTTTCGGCGTGTTCAATGGCCGCCGTTTCTGAAATATAATAGAATAGATCATGGCGCATCGAACGATCACAACCATTCGTCCTGGATTTTTTTCGTTTTTATGTGGTTCGTCGCGAAAAATTGATCTACCTGGTAACTTCGTTCGTGCCTCTGTTCGCATAAAGACGCAATATTTTATATTTATTTGATAAAAACGACATCATTGATGCGTTCCAATGTATTCTCATCAAAACAGAGTGGAAATCGCAACAAAAACTCCTTCTGGCGATTTATTTAGTATAAAGTTATAAATATGGCCCAAGGCTGCACTTCAACCCAAAAAAATACGGTGTTTTCCTGGCCAAAAGCTTTATTTTAAATCTATTTTTTAATAATTTTAAACAATTTTAATATATTTTTTCATTCTTAGTAATAGATTCAGCATCGTTGACTTAGTGATTCACCTAATAAGGAACCATTTTGGCCAATTGAAGCCCACCCCCTGCGGTACCTAGATTACCGAGTTTTAAAAAATCCATACATCCCGTGCATTCTGAGAGATTGCAGGACCCCCAGGAACTGGGCGCCCCAACTTTGGACAATCATCATAAGATAATTATACTAGAGTATATTGGGGATGAGAAAAACTTTGACGTCGACGGAATTTTCCAGAACCGGCTTTTAGGCATTTCCCGGTTCTGGGTCCGGCTCTATCGTATCTCAGCTCCCAGATAAGCTACAATGACGGCGTAGGGCTCAAAATGTTCAGAAAAATATTTAAGAAACTTTCATGTTAGAATCAAAAAGCTAGGAGGCCAATTGCAATGTGAAAAATTTGAAAAAATGAGCGAAAAATGAGAAAATAAAATTTCATAAAATTGATACCCTACCATTTGAGTGAGTTAAGCTCAGATTTGTGTTCAGCACACTTGCATGAGTCTAGGAGAAACATTCACTAGATCAAGTATGGGTGCCGGAAGAAAGATATAATGAATTAAATAATACAAAATTCGTTAATTCGACCGTTTTTCGATCAGAACTTTGTTCTTTCATCATTTCATGCGATCTAGTATGGAAATACGGGTTCAACGAGCAAAAATACACCAGAAACACCAATGGTCAGATTGTTCGGAGACAAAATAATTTCAACTTTTTCATGACCCCGGTGGTCATCGTAATTTTTTTTTCATGGTCATTTTTGGGTTAAAAAAATCGAAATCTCAAAACTATCTCACTATAGGAGTTTCTGACGTATTTTTGCACGTATAAGCCGATTTTGCCTGTTAGAGCTCACCAAAGCGCGAATGAAAAAAGTTACGCTTGAAAAAACTGCGATAGTTTCCTGGGCATAAATTTTTTCATTCGCGCTTTGGTGAGCTCTAAAACAGGCAAAATCGGCTTATACGTAGAGAGAGCATAGTGGGTCGGGGTGCAGGAAACGGATACCATCGGCGACTTTTCACTTTTCTGTTGTTCAAAGCACACCACGAACTGAGTCGTCAACCGGTATTTTCGAAATTGATTTATTATATTGTTTACATCAAAAATATAATTATTTCTTTGATAACGCATTCTCCTTGCACTAAAGCAACCCACCATGCGCGATGTTTATCTGAACAAGCGCAAATAACAACAAAATCGTCATCTTTGTAGGGTACCAATTTCGAGCGATTATCTTTCCTAGTTTTTGACATTTTTGACAGCTGTCCCAGTTTGTACCCGCTCTAGAACTATTCTTAATTCGTTCTGCTGATTCTGGCGAATCGAATAGTTATGGTCAAATGGCGTCGGAATCGCCGATTTCGGCTTTTCAAAGTGGAAAAGTACTGAACTTTCGTAGTTTTCTGCTTTCTCCGAGGTCTGACTCGTCTCCCCTATGCTTGAACCTCTACAAATACCTTCTATGGACTCCTGCGCAACGTTCAGTTATTATTCATAATACTATAATAACAATTAAATTATTTTAAAAAAAAATATAAAATCATAAGTTGATACACAGCTCGACATTTTCGATTATGGTGGATCGTTGGCGAAAACGCAATTTTAATAAACCTCTATATTTATGTTATGTATTTATTTTCATAAATATTTTTATTCCCAATCGATTCAGCTGTCACAATTCCATAGAACACACAAAAAGCGATGACTCTAGAATCTTTCTCTAGATACCCGGTCCCAACTTATACGTGCAAAAATACGTCAGAAACACTTATAGTGAGATAGTTTTGAGATTTCGATTTTTTTACCCAAAATAGTCATGAAAAAGTTGAAATTATTTCTGTCTCCGAACAATCTGACCATAGGCGTTTCTGGTGTATTTTTTGCCCGTTGAACCCGTATTTCCATACTAGATCGCATGAAATCATGAAAGTTCTGATCGAAAAACGGTCGAATTAACGAATTTTTATTATTTAATTCATTATAACTTTCTTCCGGCACCCTTACTTGGTGTAGTGAATGTTTCTCCTACACTAATGCAAGTGTGCTGAACACAAAAAATATCTGGGAGCTGAGATACGATAGAGCCGAATCCAGAACCGGTTCTGGAAAATTCCGTCGACGTCATGTTTTTCTCATCCCCAATATACTTTAGTATAATTATCTTATAGTCATTCTTGTTAGTCGTCGCGAGCGGTCCTTCTCCAATTCTCTCTGATAGAGAACGGAATCCCTCTAGTTCCCCTCGTCTTCTCCATCGACTCAACAAGATCGGAATCCCCATCCAAGCCGGACTCTGGTCACTGTGTGATGGGTATGACCTTCTCTGGTGTTTGGTCCCGCAGATACCGTTCTCGTCGAGTCTCGTTTGGCGATCGATGACTCGAGTTTGGTGGACTCAGTTCTAAAATCACGGGAGCCTTCTTCCGTCATCAACAATGAACACTCTACATCAAGTCCTATCGTCCTGGAAGATCGCAACCCTTTCTCCAGCCAATCTCTTGGGTCTGTGAATGGAAAGAAGACTGATCCCTTGACCCCCAACCAGACGAAATGATTCCCTCTCGAACGAAGAACCGACCCGAAACCTATCTGAAACCATCCATCCCCATCTGGCGTCAACCGCCTGACATGATAATTGTATGTATGTATCACGCGTGTCGCGTTAGGATCGAATAAACACTGGCACATTCAAAAAGGTCGAAAATGAGCTTAGGCCATTTTTCGATAGCCTATAGGGTAACTCACAAGATAGCGTCGAGCTTTTTCGCCTAAGGCCGCATTTAACGGGTAAGTAGGTCATCAAACTTTTGGAGAACCCAAAAACCCGATATTCGGAGCGATATCCTGCCTTCCAGAGTGGTCTGGGAGATTAGTTGTCATCAGTGAAAATGTGCCTACGGTCATGGAGAATACGTATGTGCAATTGATTCGTCGATATCTGCATTTGTATTTTGGTAAATCGATTAAATTGATTATCTTTCTCCACAAATCTCAGCCGAAGGTTTTGATGAGCTCTATCGATCAAGCTCGAGAAGACGAATCGAATGATATGCTGAAGGTATAGGGTGCTGATATGCGCAACTGAGTAAGCCGCATTATTAAGATTTTTTTTTTACAGAAACGAGGTTTATCCATTGTTCTCTTTCTCATTTCGCCCTCGATGCCGGTCGAGAGGGAGAGCGAGGAATAAGAGGGAGAAAAATGGCTTTCCCTCTCTCAACTTGAGAGAAATCATGAAATTATAGGCGCAAAATGATTAATAATGCGATTTACTCAGTTGCGCATATCAGCAGCCTATACCTTCAGCATATCATTCGATTCGTCTTCTCGAGCTTGATCGATAGAGCTCATCAAAACCTTCGGCTGAGATTTGTGGAGAAAGATAATCAATTTAATCGATTTACCAATATGCAAATGCAGATATCGACGAATCAATTGCACAGACGTATTCTCCATGACCGTAGGCACATTTTCACTGATGACAACTAATCTCCCAGACCACTCTGGAAGGCAGGATATCGCTCCGAAAATCGAATTTTTCGGCTCTCAAAAATTTTGATGACCTACTTACCCGTTAAATGCGATCCTGGGCAAAAAAGCTCGACGCTATCTTGTGAGGGACCCTATAGGCTATCGAAAAATGCATCTAAACATAGGGGTCAAAAAATGTGCCAACCACCTCTCGATTTTACTCGAATATTAGGCGACACGCGTGGTATGTATGTATAATTATCTTATGATGATTGTCCAAAATTGGGTTCCCAGTTCATCAGGGGTGCCGGTTTCCTGCAATCTGTGAGAATACACGTGATATAATGAAGAAAAAAATAAGTGATAAAAAATGATCACAATTTGAGAGAAGTAAGATTTCGTTCTAGTTTTTCTTTCTCTTCAATAAATGAAAATAAAACCAATAGGTAGAAAGATTCATCATCAATGTATCCAACTTTCAATATACATATTTTTTAAAGATTAATGTCAAGCAATTTTTTTGAAGCAAATAGATTGTGAGAACAGAAATCGTAGTTACGTGGTGTGGGCCGGAGTTTACCTGATCCCCGGCATATTCGTTTATGGTGAGGTTACACGCGGAACGAGAATTTATTTTGTTTTCGTCAAGTTCTCAATTAACCTCGTGTTTTATTGAGTTTACATTATTTAAATGATATACACGCAAATGAAATCAATAAAACACGAGTTTATTGGAGAATTTGAAGAAAACAAATAAATTCCGTTCCGTTCCGCGTGCAATCTCACCATAAACGAATGGGCCGCGGATTAGGTAAACTCCGGCCCACACCACTTAACTACGATTTCTGTTCTTACAGTATCAATCGTGAAAAATACACCTCTACATATTTTTTCATCATTCTCTTTTCTTCTCCAAACCATAGCATTTCCTTTCTCTCTTTTCTCTTTTCATACTCTTATTTCACCTTCTTATTATTATCACAATCCTTTCTCTTCCTCGGTAGCAAAGCAGTATCACCCAATATGCATCGGAAAGGAAAGAATACTTACGTTACATACAAAAGGGAAACCCTCATATCTCTAAAACGCAATTAAATCAATCCAAACATTGCCGAATTTTAAACTATAAATAGAGCAAAAAATGGCGTAGATATTCAGAGCCCCCCCCCCCCCACAAGTGACCACTTACTCTGTTTATTGAATTATCTCGGATTGTAGTCCTTTTATAACCACTCTCTTCTCTTAAAACGCGTTCTCTGTACTAGCGGAGGAGGGGTGGCACAAGGATTCAAAATGGTCGTATCGATCTCAGACTTGTTGTACTTAATGCCTATGTGTAGTGAGTGGTTCCATCACAATTCAAAATCCCAACTCCAACTTTTTGACCTACCGAAATTGAAAAATAAATGTCAGGTCATGTGTTGTATACCATTCGAAAGAGCATGAAAAGTTATGTCTAAATTCGAAATATATTTTCATTTGAAGCATGTGTGCCTGAGATAAGCCGTAATAAGTGACTTTTCAATCAGTTTTCGGAACCGGGAGCCATCAAGATGCCATTTGCACCGGCTAATTTTGTGCTCATTTGATTCGCCGTGGAATTCTGAATCAAGAACTTAGAATGAAGAAAGGAAGATTGAGATGGAAGAGTATTGTACGCGCATCCTATCATCACAGAAGGGGGCAGTTGGACGCTGATCCCTTTCCGTTCGCGATCGGCAACCGCGTGATGAATGTGCAATTAGACGATTACTGTTGTAGTGCAAGTACACACAAGCATCAATCACAATGAAAGCTCTCTCGACAGCTTGAAAACAAACGAAAATATTGATTCGGATGATAAATTGTTCTGAAAAAATATGGCAAAACATTTTGCATTCGGGCGGATTCGAACCCGCGTTGACGATTGCATGATAGAAAATGGCCTGAATGGCATCTTTGGGGACCGATATTGACCAAATGTAAATAAGTTCTTGATTCAGAATTCCACGGCGAATCGAATGAGCACAAAATCAGCCGGTGAAAATGGCATCTTGATGGCTCCCGGTTCCGAAAACTGATTGAAAAGTCACTTATTACGGCTTATCTCAGGCACACATGCTTCAAATGAAAAGATATTTCGAATTTAGACATAACTTTTCATGCTCTTTCGAATGGTATACAACACATGACCTGACATTTATTTTTCAAATTCGGTAGGTCAAAAAGTTGGAGTTGGGATCTTGAATTGTGATGGAACCACTCACTACCCATAGGCATTAAGTACAACAAGTCTGAGATCGATACGACCATTTTGAATCCTTGTGCCACCCCTCCTCCGCTAGTACAGAGAACGGGTTTTAAGAATGTGCATGTAATTCGAGTTTGGATGGACGATTAGTGAATGGGCGTGATGTGAATACACGGCCATTTAATGGATAGACCGGATGGAGAACAGTTACTCTTCCTCCTTAATCAGCAGCCTCCTTCCCCTTCCCTCACCTCCCCATTTGCATAGTGTGGCAGGGAGGGAGGGGGGGGGGGGGGGTAAAGGGAGGTGAAAGAGAGGGAGAGACAGATAGAGGTGGGTGTAAGATGAGAGAGTGCTCTGATGGAATAGAGGAGTTAGAAGGAAAGAGAAAGGGGGAGAGATCTCCCTTTTCCCTCCATTCCCCTCCCTCTCTCTCCCCTTCCCCCCCCCCCCTTTCCCTCCCTCTCTCTCCCCACTCACTCTTCCTTCTTCTCAATCGAGTGCTCTTCATTTAGACTATAGATGTCTTCTCTCTCCGACTGATTCCATCTATCACATCCATCTACAATGCCCGTCTTCCACACTAAAACTATCGAGAATATTCTCGAACCAGTGGCTCAACAGGTTAGTTCCCACTCAACCCCCCTCCCCTTATCCCTTCCTTCCCCTATTGTCCGTCCATCATTCCGTCTCTTCATCAGTCCAATCCTCTTCTCCATTCTATTTCCTCCACAATCTATTTTCTTAATTTTTCATCCATCCGTTCATTATACTAGCTTCATTATGCAGTTTTTTTCCTGTTCCGTTCTCTCATTGTATATCATTCATCCTTCATCCTTCATCATCCATTCAATCTTCATTCTTCTCCTCCTCCCTCCATTGATCAACTGACTCTCCATCAGAAGCTCGTTCTTCCATCTGATCCAATCGATATCAGGGATCACCTCTGATCCCCCTCTCCCCTTCTCCTTCTCATCCTCTGCCTCTCTCTCTCTCTCTCTCTCTCTCTCTCTCTTTCTCTCTCTCTCTCTCTCTCTCTCTCTCTCTCTCTGCATCTGCGTGGGTTGCTGTAAGAGAGCAGTCAGTCTCCCCCTCTCGCTTTACTACACGTTAAATTTAGCCGAGGGGGAGGGGGGAGGGAGGAGAAGGACGATGCCTCGTCTTCTTCTCCTCCTTCACCAATAGACAATTGACTCTTGGGGTCATCCTAGGGGAAATGAAGAAAAGAAGAAGGGAAGAAGGAAAAAAGGGATTTATGGAGGGAAGAGAGATACTCTCTCTCTCTCTCTCTCTCTCTCTCTCTCTCTCCCTCTCTCCTCCCCCCTCTCTCTCCACTCGTATGACTCTCTCATTCCATTCAGCTCCATCTAGTAATTCGTCTAGCAGAAGAGGGAGCTCTTCTCCATGGAGGATCTCGTCTTTCTTCTCCCCTTCCATCTCCTCCATCTCCTCCATCTCTTCCCTTTCCCATTCCTCCCAATTCTTCAACTCTCCATGTTACATCTCAAGGCGACTGTCCAGTCTGTCATCTCCTTCTTCATCCATCAGCCACTCTCTCCATTCATCCATCAGTTTGTTATCTCTCATCTCATTCTCCTCCTTCTTCTCCTCCTTCGTCCCCTCATCTTCCCTACTCATCCCTCCTCCCTTCTTCCTTCTCTCCCTTCCCTCACTCACTCATTCCCTCCATTCCACTCACTCTTCTCATTTCTCCCGTCCTCTCCTTCTCCTTCTTCTTCTATCATCCCTTGTGTGTCTCTCTGTCCTCTCATCTCATCTCCATTCCTTCTCTCTTCAGGTCTCTCGTCTAGTAATCCTCCATGACGAGGGAGAGGATGGAAATCCCATGCCCGATCTCACCCATCCAGTGGGGGCTGTCGCCAAGGCTGTCGACAACCTCATCCAGGTAAGACAAGGGGAGGGGGAACGCATCTTTCCCCCCCCCCCCTCCCCCCCCCCCCCCCCCCATCTCATTCACATTCCATCCATTCGATCCGCCATTCCTTCCTCCTCCGTCTCTCTCCATCCTCATTTGTTTCTCCTCCATCCAATGACTCAGCCTCTCCTTCTGAATGTCTCACCCCCCCCCCTCCTCCTTCTTTCATTCCATTCATCTACTCGCTTAGTGGAAGAAAGCGTCAAGGACACAAAGACAATCAATCCTTGTCTATTTAGTACGAGAGAATGAGGGAAAGTGCAAAATATGGCCCATCCTGCTTACCCCCCCCCCCCGCCTTCTCCCTCCTTTTTCTAAAGTTGTCCAAACTTCCCAGTATTTCGACTCAGAGTAGCCCAGTGAATGGTCTTTTTTTTTTAATCGGATGCCTTTTGGCCTTCACAGATGCCCCCCCATGAAATATTCGGATGCCTTCAAATTTTGCACAGACGGGCGCCCACCACTGGACCCGTGATTATGCTGAGAAGCGCGTCTTGATCTGATGATGCTTTGATTCTATAGTCAATCTATGAAATAGCCCCCATCATTGACCAATCGATAGATCCTTGTGGATAGATCAAAGCTCTTCCATCCCCTCCTCCATTCTTTCCTTCCTTCCAGATATGTTTGTGTACTCTGAGGTCTCTCAAGCTTCTCCATGCTTTCTTCCTATCTCATGGAAGAAAGAGTAGAAGAGATACCTATGGAGAGAGAGAGGGAGAGGGGGGATATAGGAGGCTCAAGGGGGGAAAAGAGTGCCGTGGCTTCATTGCCCCCACGATCTTTCCTCGGGCAGTTAGATGGGAAAAAGGGGCGGAATAGGAGGAAGTGTCCGATTCTTCGTCTCTTTACGATCTCCCACACATTCCCCCCCCACTGGAACGATGAGAGATGAGGAGTGGGAGGGGGGGGGGGGGAGGGGGGGGATTCCCACATTGATTGACTCATTGATTGAGTCTTGCAGGTTGGATACGACACATGCGACCATTCAACGGATCGCATCCTTCAGCAGGATATGCCCCCCTCTCTACAGAGAGTACAAGGGGCATCCAATCTACTCAATGAGGCATCCCATATGCTCAAGGTACCAATCAGAGGAAGAGGGGGGGGGGGGGAAGAGGGGGGGGTGGAGGGAGTGCTCAGCAAATACCTTCCTCTCACGGATCACACCAACTAAGAGAGACTCTTCAGATCGAGCCTTATTCCTCTCCTGCCCGCAAGAAATTGATAGATGGAGCACGTGGAATACTCCAAGGAACCTCTGCTCTCCTTCTCTGTTTCGATGAGAGCGAAGTGAGGAAGATCATCCTTCCCTGTAGGAAGGTACTAGACTATCTTGCTGTGGCTGAAGTCATCGAGGGAATCGACGATCTGGCTCAATTCGTCAAGGTAAGAGAGGGGGAGGGGCGAGGGGGGGGGGGGGGGGAGAGGGGAGGGATAGAGTGAGACTTCTCCCCTTGGCAGGACATCTCTCCATGGCTATCTCAAGTGACAACAGAAGTGAATGGTCGACAGGAGGAATTGACTCATTCCGTCCATCGAGAGATACTCATTCGATGTCTCGATGGAATCAAGACTCTCTCCCCCATTCTCATATGTTCAATGAAGATATTCATACAGATCTCCCAAGATCCATCCCAGGTACAGTACCCCTCCCCTCCCCCCCTCCCTTCTTCCTTCATCTCATTGATTACAGCGAGGAGTTCACGAAGCGGCAGAGAATCGGAACTATCTGGCCATGAGGATGACTGATGAGATGAATGAGATCATTCGAGTACTGCAATTGACAACCTATGATGAGGATGAATGGGAGGCTGACAATGTCACTGTTATGAAGAAGGTCCGCCCCCTCCCCTCCCCCCCCCCCTCCTCCTCACTCCTTACCCCCCCATTGCAGGCCCTCTCAGCAGCCAAGTCTCTGCTGACAGCAGCCCTTGATTGGTTGGCTGATGCCAAAGCCCGTCCTGGCTCAGTTGGGGAGAAGTCAATCAGACGGATCTGTGACTACTCCGAGAGGATTGCCTCCCGTGCTCTCCCTGAGGACTCTGCTGCCATCCATAGAGCAGTCGGGGAGATTCACACCATCACCAACACTCTTTGCCAATTGAGGAACTCGGTACTGCCCCCCCCCCTTCCCTCCCCTCTTCCCCCCTCCCTCAATGATGATATCTCTCTCTCTCTCTCTCTCCTTCTCAGGATCGATATGACAATGAGGGATTGGCCTCTCGTTGTGCCATTCGACTCAAGGAACTCGTGGGAACCAAGCAGTCTTCTGGTCTCCTTCCCGAAGCCCTCACTCATACGGAGAGGAGTGGAGGTACTCCCCCCCCCCTCCCCCCCCCCCCAACCCCTTCCATCCTCTCCATCTCAGGTGCTCATCCAGCCCATACGACAGCTGGTCGTCTTGATCAGGCCCTTCGTTGGCTTGATAATCCGGGGGCGAACGATGGGGGATTGGGAGCCAGAGCCATCCAATCGATGACTGCCGATGCTGCAAGATTGGCTGACCATCTCAATCCACAGGATAAAAATAGACTACTCGGATTGTGGTCAGCCCCCCCCCCCCCCCATATCCCCCCTCCCCTCTCTTTCCATAAATGCCCCTTTCCCTTTCTCAGTTCGGACATCGATCGTCTAACGAATCAACTGCTTGATCTGGAGAGACGAGGACTGGGTCACACTCCCGAGGCAGCCTCCATTCGCAATCAACTCAAGAACAAACTACGAGAATTGGCTGATTTCATGAGGAGAGTACTCACTGATAGAGTCGTAGAGGACTTCGCTGATATATCCACCCCTCTCAAACAATTCGTCGATGCTTCCAAGGCGAGTCCTCCACCCCCCCCCCCTCTCATCTCTTGTCTTCCTTCTTCCAGGCTCATCCCCAACAACCGGGTCGTGAAAGGACGTTCGAAGAGAAGGCGAATGGTCTCCGTGATCATTCTTCCTCTTGTACTTCCACTGCCAGATTGGTTGCCACTTGTGGACCATCTAAGAATAAGAAGATCGTCGAGGGAATACTCGATACTGCTGAGAAGGTAGGGGGGATAGGACAGGTCATCTCTACAGTAATATGGTTGAGTGATTGGATTGCAGGTTGATGCCCTCACTCCTCAGATGGTCAATGCAGGCAAGATCCGTCTCCACAATGACAATGGGAACGTGGAGGATCACTTCAACAACATCCATCGTCAGTATTCTGATGCCCTCCATCGATTGAGATCGCATGTCGATGAGGCCATCGATACACATGAATTCGTGAGGGCCAGCGAGAATGTGAGTGCCCCCCTCTCATCCCCTCTCATCTTCCCCTCCTTCCCTCATCTTCCTCATGGCAGGCAATGCGTCGATACACGAACAAGTGTGAGGATGCCATCTCTGTGGGCGAGTCTCAATCCATGGTAGATCATACCTCGCAAGTGGCCAGACTGGCAAATCGAGTACTCATGAGTGCCAAGAATGAGGCTGACAACAGTGAGGATCCCGCATTCAACGCCCGTGTAAACACTGCCGCCGCCGAGTTACATTCAGGTGAGAGGGGAGGGGGAAGGAGATGGGGGGAGGGGGGGAAGGGGGGGGGGGGGAGGGGGATTGGAAGTAGAGAGTAGGAGAGTAGGGGGTGGAGAAGAAGAAGAACTGCTCTACTCGCACCTCTTCTTCCATCCCCCATCCACTCCCTCCCTCCCTTCTTCCATCCCCCATCCACTCCCTCCCTCCCTTCTTCCATCCCATCGATGCCTTGGCAATGCAATCCCTTCCCTCTGGATGACGTCTATCAAGATGACTTCTACTCTTCCTCTCATCATTCTAATCATTACCATTCATTCCATTCTCTCTCAGCCATTCCCCCAATGGTCAACGATGCCAAACAAGTGGCTCTCTCTCCCCGTGACGTCACTCCTGCTAATAACTGGAGACATTCGAATGATCGACTGCTCAACTCAGTGAGAGGAGTGGGAGATGCGATAGGAGGGATTCCCTCTCGTGGTCCCTCTCGTTCCACCCCTGCTCCCCCTCCCCCTCTTCACTATGATACTCAATCGTATACTGAGAGTCTGTCCAGAGGATCCCCTCTCCCTCCCACTAACAACAGCCAATTCATCCATCACAGAGAGGTCACTGCACCCACTCCTCCTGTCATCCACAATAAGGTATGTCCCTCCCCCCCCCCCCCCCCCCTCTATCCTCTCTTCAGGTTCTGATTCGTGAGGAGATCCCGGCCCCTCCCCGTCCTCCTCCTCCCGTTGAGATCTCTCCCCCTCCTCGTCCTCCTCCACCACCAGAAGTGGATGATGAGGAAGAGACCAGAGCCTTCTGGGAGAGATATCCCCTTCCTGGAGCATCCACTCAACCCATCCTATCTGCTGCACACAATCTACATCAGGTATCCCCTCCCCCCCCTCCCCTCCCCCCTCCCCCCTCTATCTCTCCCTCTCTCAGGAACTCCGCCAATGGTCATCTCAAGAGAATGATATTGTGGCTGCTGCTAAGAGAATGGCCATTCTCATGGCCAGACTATCCCAATTGGTCCGTGGAGAAGGAGGAACCAAGAAGGTAATCCCCCCACCCCACTCCACCCCCCTCACCCTCCCCTTCTACCGAAATCCCCTCTCTTCTTCTCAGGACCTCATTGATTGTGCCAAGGCGATCGCTGATTCATCAGAGGAAGTTACTCGTCTCTCTGTCAATCTGGCCAGACAATGCACTGATATTAGAATGAGAATGGTGAATCCCCTATCCCCCCCTCCCCCCTCCTCCTTCCCCTCCTTCCCCCCTCCTCCTTCCTCTCCCTCCCCACTCCATACCTCCAATCCTTCACTTCATTCACTCATCCTTCCATTCAGACTCTTCTTCAAATCTCGGAGAAGATTCCTACAATCGCCACTCAACTCAAGATTCTGTCGACAGTGAAGGCAACGATGTTGGGATCAGCCAGTGAGTTCCCCTCCCTACCCCCTACCCCCTCTCCCCTCCCCCCCCCCCCTCTGCCTTCTCCCGATTGGCCCCTCTGATCCAATTCCATTTGGAAGTTCAGTCTCATTCATTTCCAACTAGTTTCTTCTCATTTGCAGCTACTATCGGACCCTACGGACAGCCAATTGATGGTAAATATCAAAATCAATGTTTGGCATGTATTTTTCTACCCCAATCCCTCTTTTCTCTCTCTAACTTAGCTCGTAACAAACTAAAGCAGTAAAGTCAACTCACTTCTCTCCATCTCTCTATCCCCCCTCCTCTTTCTCTCCATCACTTCTTGTCTTTGCATGATCTGATTGTGATAACAGAGAGAGAGAGAGAGAGTGTGTGTGTGTTTCTCAGATTCCCTCAAACGTCATTACCATTCCCGTGTTAAGACCTCTCTCTCTCTCTCTCTCTCTCTCTCTCTCTCTCTCTAAATCTCTCTCTCTCTCTCTCTCTCTAAATCTCTTCAGGTTCAGAAGAAGACGAAGAGGCGATGCAACAATTGGTTCTCAATGCTCAGAATCTGATGCAATCAGTCAAGGATACCGTGAGAGCAGCAGAAGCTGCCTCCATCAAGATTAGAACCAATTCTGGACTTAGACTCAGATGGATTCGTAAACCAATGTGGTCCAACTTCTAGACCCCCCTCCCCCCTCCCTCCCTCCCTCTTGCTTTCTCGCTATTCATTTATTCACCCTTCTTGTTATCGTATTCATCCATCACTGCCTTTTTTCATAATCTCTTTTTCATTTCTTGCTCAATAACTCGCATCGCCCAACGTATCTCTCTCTCTCTTATTCATAATCCACACCCATCATGGATGCCTTATCCTTCTTTGCTCACAGTGCCTTATTCATTTATTCTAGTCGTTTTCCGAGTAGATCAATCTCATAGTATATGCCATAATTGAGTGAATACTAGCTCACCTCGAATGTCCTCCTCTTTGATGTTTCCCTTTCCTTCCTTCCTCTCTTTCCAACTCGAGCGTCTCTCTCTCTGTCGCTCTGTAAATCAATTAAATGTCTAGTCCATTGTACATGTATATTAATGCTTCAATCTACTTCAGTAAATCACCGATTCAAATCGTTCTAGTATCGATCACATCCATGAATCAATCAGTGAGGAAATATTATCGCATTTTCAATATCACCTATTATATATATTATCAAATATTATTGGTGGTAGATGGACCATTATCACTACAATGTAGTTACTTGAGAGTACACGCGTCGATAGTCCTGTTTTATTAAGATATGTGCTAAAACGAGGAAGTATAACCATATAAGTGTTGAATTAGCTCTCAGAAAAACGATTGAGTACAGGGAAGAATGAAAGTTGAAACTTAGGAAACAAAGAAATAAACACAATCAAATGAGTTACGATAAAAATGAGCCATTTCGATAATCAATTCTGTTCTAGATATAAACAAGAGTCTAAAGCTTTGTCAGTAGTTCATAAGCATTCAGTATAGCACAGTGTGCATTCGAATGAATGAATGAGAAGGAATGGATGACTGATAGAGTGAGTGATCTGTAGTTAGTTGTCCCTCTCTCTCTCTCTCTCTCTCATCTCTAATCAAACGAAGGGGGAGGAACTCCTTCCATTCCATTCGATCTCATAGTCGTTGATCGAGAGGAAGTAGTAGAGAGAGAACCCGGTCGAGAAGATGATGAATGAGTCAGAAGTCTGTAATTCCATCTCCATTCTACTCTCACTACTCTCATACACTCACCTTTCACACATTGTCTTGGCATATCGCAGTCGCGTGTACAATTCCTTCGTGCATCCATGCTGTTCAATCAGCGAGAACTTGAGTACTCGGAAGTTCTGTTCGGCATCGATGAATGAGACTGCTCCCATCAGAGGACAAACGATAACTTTCTTGTGGTCCTGAGACGAGATAAGAGAATAAGAGAGAAGAAGAAGAAGATGGACTCACTCCGAAGAAGTTAATCTGGAGAGTTCCATTCGACATATGGAGGACGATGGCAGACTTCGTTCTGAACCAATGACGGAGACATGGAAGACGAGCTAGTTCATCTCCATCCTGAATACATCAAATGAGGAGTGATGGAGCGGGGGGGGGGGGGGGGGGGGGGGGGTCTCACCTTGGGAGCCATTCCTTCGCCTGCCTTCAGAAGATGGTCATTCATGTACGATCGGAAGTACTTGAGGAGAGTAACCTGCATAGGGAACGGTTACACTTTCATTCCCCTATCATATTCCGAGATAGTATATCCCATTATCTCTTACCTTCTTGTTGAGACCCTCGGGGAAGTGATTCATAGTGTAGTATTCTTCCATATTCTCCTTATCCATATACGATAGTTGATTGCCAGCAGCATCGAGTACCAACTTGGTGCTGTCGTTGAAGAGTACTCCCACCTACTCACAACACATTATTAACTATATTCACACGGCCCCCGATCCATCAACAATTGCAAAAAGTATCGCCTAATTGCACCACAAAATCGACACCTCATTTTCAGAATAGTTCACGAGTTTTTCGTACGGAAAACAGTAAAACTAGCTACAAAAATTACAATAAATTTCAGAGAAATCCGTGCAAGAACACCAAAAAATCAATTTAAAAAGTTGCCTTAAACACTGAATCATCAGGGCCAGTCAGGTAGGTTGTCTGACCCTGATGGGTTTGAATTTCGCGGGCCATTTCTGTAAAGTGCGTGGTTAGGCGATGCTTTTTTGCGATTGTCAATGGAACAGGGGCCGTGTATTCAACTGATCAACAATTCCATTACTAGACCCAAATATCACACCAATGCGACAGATACACTGAGAGAGTGAAAGAGTGAGAGTAATACAGACCGAGTTATCGCAGAGTTGGTATCCGATTCCATACTTGTCACTGTAGTCGACCCACTTGGAGATCCAGAAAACTGGCATCGCTTCGGGGGCTTCGCACACGTCTTCTGCACCCTGAACAAGCAAGAGGGATGAGATACAGTATCCCCCCCACCTTCCTCTCTCTATCTGAGTACCTTACCATAGCTCGTTCCATGGCAGGAGAACTGAGAAGAGAAGAGAGTTGAGAGTACAATTCTGAGAGATGGCCGTCACTCGAAGTGGCAGGGGCTGCAATTCATCCACTATCACACCAACACATAAACTGCAATGGAATGGGATGCAAACATCGTGGCGGAACATTTTAAATGATTAATTTCGAGTAGCTCCATGAAGAAGATAATAAAAGGGGTACTTTGTACAGTTCGCTGGAAGGCCCATTTTGCACGTATTCCTCTTGCCTTGCAGCAGGTTTGCCCCTGCAAGGGGGAGAGTGGTCCCTCTCACTAGGGGAGAACTCAGTTCATGGGGGGGGGGGGGGGGGGGGGGTGATGCTCCCCGCACTCTCCTCGAGAGAGGAGAGCGCGAACTCGAGTAGGCTGGGGACCGCTCTTCTATACGGGTGGAAGGGGAATGGAGAAGATAAATAAGAGAGTGTATGGAAAGAAGAGACGCCAAACCCTTTTTAATTCGTTTTCGTTCGATCAAATTCCATTCTCACTGCTTTTCCCTCGCGGGCCCTTCAACTAACCGACTCAGAATAGATTAAGATAGAGAAATGAGAAATATTGAGGACGAGGGAGGGGGGGGGGGGGGATACGTGCAAAATGGGCCTTCCAGCGAACTGTACAAGTGCCATTAAGATTATTTCAATGGTTATTGGAAAAGAGAAAGGAATGGAGTAACCTCTTCCTTGATGGTGGTCGACATGGTCTCTGGGTGTTCCTCTGGGAAGGTTATCCACATGGGGTTGCAGTGGTCGAGGGATGGAAGGAATAGGGACTGCTTGCCTTCTAGCAGAGGAAGGCACTCCGGCCAGTGTTGGATGCACACAACAATTGCATCTCACTCCCGGAGGAGCCTGTTCCGCAGTGAACTTGGGAGCCATAGTCAGACAGGATGTGGGCAATCGATTAGGCATGTATCCCTTGAAGAACACGTCCTTACGAACCTGAACCCAATTATTAGTCTAGATTCATCCACCAATTTCACAATATACATCATGAAATAAAATGTGTGTAGTCCAACAAACCAAATTAGTGGCAGGTCGATGCTTGGGATTGGCTGCGAGAAGTGAAGTGATAAGAGCTCGCGCTGCATTTCCAACCCAGCAAGGAATTTTGTACGTGTTAGTCTTAATGCGCTCGTATGTGTCCTGAAATACAAGAAAACTAGTCCCTAAAAAATAATCACATTGAAAATGAGCACGGCCGTTCAGCCTGTTGCTTTTCCTCGCTTCCTTCCCAGTGGAAATGCAGGAAAGGTGGGCGGTGCTCTGATGCTAGGTGCGAACAGATACACACAGCCAATATAAGAAGCCGCTAATTAGAAAACGGTGGTGTATCGGCGTTGACTGCGGAGCAGTGCGGGCAGCGTTGCCCAGGCTACAAACTACAAAACCAGTGCGCGAAAACCCTGAGAGATCACGTAAGGGCTACCGTATACGAAATTGGCTGGAGTCTCATTTCTAAAGCGGAGGAGAGAGGTCCGTGAATGAGGGAATAACTGGAAATCATTCTCGCCATACATATTGTCACACAAATCACTGGAGGAAGAACCAATGATGCAACTACCGACTATAATCAATGATTATTATTCCGAACCTTGAGCTGTTTTGTCTCGAATGGAGGTTTTCCGACGATGAGAGTGTAGAGAATGCATCCGATTGCCCAGATGTCCACTTCGTACGAATGACCTTGCTTCTCCAAAACCTCCGCTGTAACACATTTATGTCACATTTATACCACAAAGTATAGTAGGAAAATGAGCTGGAAGAATAAAGTGAAAATTAGACAGATAATTCACGGGCTATGTAGTTCGGTGTTCCACACAGAGTTTTCTTCCTTTCTCCGTCGTGATCGACAGTAGTCGCTAGTCCGAAGTCTCCGATTTTGAGAGCCATGTCGTTGTTTATGAACAGGTTTCCGAGTTTCAGATCCCGATGGATTATTTTCTTGGCATGTATATATTCCACTGCATTAGCAACCTATAAATTGAATTTTAGAGGTCAGTTTTTAAAAAAAATAGAAGGATGAGTAATAGGAAGAAAAATTTAAATCAACATGCTTGTGGTACTTGCCTGATATGTGAAGTAACGAGCCTCTGGTTCCGTGACACCTCGACGTCGTTTGTGAAGCTCCATTAGCGATCTGAGTTACGAAAGGTAATCATTAGAATGTCCGTGATTCGATACTCACCTTCTCGCACACAACTCGAGAATAACGTAGACATTGTCATCATCCTCGAAGTAATCAATCAGCTTCACAACATGTTCGTGTGAGAGTCCTCGATGAATTTGAATCTCTTGCACCATCTAGGAAGAGCATTACGTTCGCATGACTCAAATCAATTGAGATGAAAAGGATCGTACGATCGTACCTTGTCCTTCTGGTAACTCTTCTGGAGGAGCTGTTTGCTCACCACCTTTCCGGCAACAACTGCACCCGTATTCGAGTCATTCAGTTCATAACACCTTGCAAATCCTCCTTTGCCGAGGAACCTTCCTCTTGCATAATTCTTGGTCTGATTTTTGTCATGTACAAGAAGAGGGACTTCTTTGAGTTGAGGTTCTCGATTGGCAGATCTCCGAGACATGCCTGTGAAGTTGAAGGTAATTACAAGAGTATAGGTGAACATATACACAACAATCATAAAATAGTTGACCCTCAATAACAAATAATAAATTCATTCGAATAAATTAAAAATTACCCGCTAAAAATAAAAAAGGAGCGATTCCCTGATCACCCAGCGTTCTTTACTGTAAGCAAAATCTCTCAACCTGTGCCGTTTTGCCGCGCTGGGCGAGTGTGTGAAAAAAAATTTTTCATGAAAAGCTGCGCAGCTTCGAGAGGGTGGCTGCGCAGCTTCGCCAAAATGGCACGACTCCAACGCGGAGGCGTCTGTAGTAGTGTTGGCAATTCGGCCTCTCGTAGCGTCGCGCTACAGGCCGAATTGCCAACCCCGGTCTGTAGGCGTCTGTTTTTTATTCATATTATTTTGGATGTGAATCGCCCATTAAGCTCTTCGTATGTATACAGCACGAATTTTTGGCATCTTTAATGTAAATTATATTCTAACATTGCTCCTTCTCGCAACAAAGCATAGTTGAATTTGAATTGTATTAATGTAATTATCCGCAGAGTTTCAATCGAGTGCAGCGTGTTCTGTTTCCCCGCTGGTGGTATGGTTACACGCTACCCGCTACCCGCTACTAGGAAGTAGCGTCTAACCATATCACCAGGTGCTCTTGGGATAGAACGAAAGAAGAGGTCATTTCTACGTGTACGACTCTACTTATCGTCCTTATCGCTCTTGTTATCATTGACTGTATCAATCACATGGTGCTCCAAAATATGGTGAAACCAGCGGTATCCCCCCGACATACGTTTGCGCTTTATTATATAGTATACCAGCCGAGCTTTATTATATAGTATATGTCGGGTTACGTGTTAGTAGCCTCTCTACCCTCTCCCTCCCAGTTCCCTCTCCCCTCCTCCTCCCTGTCTCCCCTTCCCCTCTCTTCTCTCTTCTTCATCCCATCTCCCTCTCTTCGCCCCCCCCCCTCCTCTCCCCTCTCCCTACTCTCACCTTCCCCTTTTCCTCCCCTCTTCTTCTCCCTACCCTCTCCCTCCCCTCCTCATCCTCCTTCTTCCTCTCCTCCTCATCCCTCTCTCCCCTTCACGTGCGGGCGGGAGTCGAACCTGCCTGCGTCGGCATGCCAGTCAGACACCATGCCCATTATCTCTTCTTCCTCATCCCCCTTCTTCCTCTCCTCATCCCTCTCTCCCCTTCACGTGCGGGCGGGAGTCGAACCTGCCTGCGTCGGCATGCCAGTCAGACACCATGCCCATTATCTCTTCTTCCTCATCCCCCTTCTTCCTCTCCTCCTCATCCCTCTCTCTTCCCCTCCCTTCCCTTTTCTTCTCTTCGCTCTTCTCCTTCCCCTCCCTTCCCTTTTCTTCTCTTCGCTCTTCTCCTTCCCCTCTCCCTCCCGTCCTCCTCTTATGACATGTCACGTTCTAACGTGTTATGACATGTCAAGATATTTTCTAAGACTTGACAGGACTCCCATGCCAAATTATTGATTTTTTGCCAAATTATTGACCTTCTCTCTTCCCCTCCCTTCCCTTTTCTTCTCTTCGCTCTTCTCCTTCCCCTCTCCCTCCCGTCCTCCTCTTATGACATGTCACGTTCTAACGTGTTATGACATGTCAAGATATTTTCTAAGACTTGACGGGACTCCCATGCCAAATTATTGATTTTTGATCGAATCCAGGACGCCCATACCAAATTATTGATTTTTGATCCTTCCCAGGACGCCCATACCAAATTATTGATTTTTGATCGAACCCAGGACGCCTATACCAAATTATTGATTTTTGATCGAACCCAGGACGCCCATGCCAAATTATTGATTTTTTGTAGTTTGATCTTTGATCTTTGACGGGACATCCATGCCAAATTATTGATTTGTGATCGATGCCAGGACGTCCATGCCAAATTATCGATTTTTGTAGTTTGATCTTTGACGGGACGTCCATGCCAAATTATCGATTTTTTGTAGTTTGATCTTTGACGGGACGTCCATGCCAAAATATTGATTTTTTGTAGTTTGATCTTTGACGGGACGTCCATGCCAAAATATTGATTTTTTGTAGTTTGATATTTGATCTTTTACGGGACGTTCATGCCAAATTATCAATTTTTTGCAGTTTGATCTTTGACGGGGCGTCTATGCCAAATTATCGATTTTTGTAGTTTGATCTTTGACGGGACGCCCATGCCAAATTATCGATTTTTTGTAGTTTGATCTTTGACGGGACGTCCATGCCAAATTATTGATTTGTGATCAATGCCAGGACGTCCATGCCAAAATGAGACGGGACGTCCAGACCGAACATACAGACACACACACAGACGTTAGCGATTTATTATATAGTGTGGATGGATATTCTGCCTCTTTATTACAAAAACACATGCTTTGCTTGACGCGCGACTACGCGTTGACTGCCAGCGCTTGCCACGTCTACTTTATTTAAACCGTTTCGAATCGTTACTGTTCTTCGCTTTCTTCGCTTTCTATCAGTATCCTCATCTTCCCATACTTCCCAAACATTTCAGGTGTACGCGAAAATGGGACGCAAAAAATCAAAAAGCGGGGGTGTTAGGAAGAGTGTCCCAAAGAAGACAGGCAATGCTAAAACAACTTCGATCACTAAAAAAGGAGGACGAGGAGGAGTGAGACAAAAAACGAATGATATGATCAATGAAATACGAGGTATATTTAGATATGAACAGGTATTGGAGTAATAAGTCCATTATAGGTCTGGGCATCGATGGAATGGACGACTTTAATAGACGTGAGAACCATCCAAACAATTCCGAACAATTATGTTGTTGCAGAGAGCAAGGTGTACAGGATCTCTAAGAATCTTCTCTATTCGAACCCTGGAAAGAAAGTAGTCGCTTTTATGGAGGGAATCACGACTGCTCCTCGACAGAGAAGAGCCGCTGCTGGTTAGTTCACTTTTTTTCTCTTCCACGTATCACGCATTTTTGTGTAATCAGAAAGTTCAATTCAATTTATTTATCATGCAAAAACGTGATTGTAAATAACTGAGTGGAATTACTTACTGTAGATACATGAAAATACGATGTCACATCTAGGTGACAAAGGATAGCAAATGACAATTTAGCGATATAAATGGTAATAAATAGGTAATACCACTTTAATTCGCATTGTAAACAGATCAATATTTCGAGAAATTACAATGGAGTTGGGAATTAGGTACCAATGTGATACAATTCTGTTGGTGAGAAATTGGTGGAAAAGGGATGAGGAGGATCGGTGCTTACGTAGTTTGGAATAGGTTGGGACGTCTAGTACGAAAAAGGGCAGAACAAAGAAGGTGGAATAGGTTGGGACGTCTAGTACGAAGAGGGGCGGAACAAAGAAAGTCGGGGCAGCCAATGTCAACATCATTATGAATTACTTTGTAGATAAATGCAAGATCAATAATTGTGCGACGGTATTCTAGAGGCTCTAGCTCGAAGAAACGTAACCTTTCTGGGAAAGAACGATAAGCTAGACCACACTTGTAAAGAACAGAACGAGTAAATTTGCGTAATACTTGTTCGATGCTTGATGATAAGACGGGAGAGGGAGAGACCAAAGCTCGCTACAGTATTCTAGTATGGGCGAACATAGGTTACGAAAAGACTGGAGTACATCTTGGGACTTTTAGAAACGAATGAACGTAAGATGAAGCAAGGTTGTAATCCCCTATCCTTTGTCACCTAGTTGTGACATCGTACTATCATGTATATATAGTAACCAATTCCACTCTATTACTTATAATAATGTTATCGCATGATAAGGTTGATTGATTGAAGCAACATCGAGATGTGGCCTTTGAGATCTTACTAGTGATGTGAGGGGAGAAGTAAAGCTTATTGGAGTAGGTTGCTCCCAGGTCGGTAAACTCAGAAACGATGGGAAAAAAGTACTTGTGAATTTGAACGTTTGATGTCTTTACAGAAAAAGCAGTGAAGAAAATTCAATCGGCGACGACTCGTGCTCCACGTGATATTGTATATCGTCACAATGAGTATGGACAATTGATGATAGAAGGCCGCGAATTCGTGAGTCTGTTTGTCTGCTTTTCTCGATCTCTCTCCGATAATCCACGTATGCGGCATACAGCTTTTCACTCAAAGTATTGAGATGGGAAGGGGTGGGGGGGGGGGTCATTGCTCATATATCATAAATATCTCTGCAGTTTGTGTGTGACTGCTTGAACTTGAAGTGTACTGGATGCTTCTGGCCGTGTTATAAATGTGGAGGAAGAATGTGTTCCTCAGTCTGTCAGAGACTCCGCAACTTTACCATTGCGTCCAATGCCCAATCAGGGGGCGGAGTCAGAGATAAGACCCTAACTTTGAACCCGTTTCTTCCCGATGATTACTTTGCTACCAATAGCAAGTAAATTTCTCCATTCACTGAGTGTTTTGTTGCAATATGAATATATGTGTAGCACATGACCTCACTCGCATAATCTTGATCTCAATATTGTATGACGAAACGTGTTGTCTGAACCCACGGATTTCGAAAAGGATAAATTCGATAATGTTAATGTTGACACGAGTATTTCAAATAGAATGTTACTACCATTCCGATACCTGATGAATCCTTCTGACCAAAAACATATCCGTTTTTCATTTCAGTTTTATGGAGAAAGAGCAGTTATTAGGGGTTGAAGTGAGTACGTGCTGTAAGGAGGCTGAAGTTCATGTGAGTTTAGATTTGGTATATATGATATTCACTCTCATATCAATATTGTAGGCGAAGACGAAGAATGTGAGCCTTCGTCGTGAGAATTCGGTTGATAGAGGCTTCCGTATAGGAGTTCTAATCTGGATGTGTCTTCAGGTACTTTCTCTCCTTCATTTCCACTCCTAATCTTTTGTTTCATATTTCAGAATGCAATTCACACACTTCTGATTCGGTATGTTTCCCCTCTTAAATATTTATTTGCTTACGCCGCCCGCCTGAAGGTATTCTCGGGCAAGGAAAGTGGATGAGATGTTTCTCCCCTCTGTTGCTGTCTTCGTAACGGAGCTCATTAAGTTATTCATCTGCATTGTTGTCGAGATGTACAATGAGGGATTTATAAAGTTCGTCCTTTTCAAATACCACATGCTCTTATAAACCATTTCTTTAGATTCTGGACATCCCTTCGAACTCACACAATTTCTCAGCCTTGGGATACTCTGAAGGTGACCATTCTCATTAAACTCTCACAGTTGGAATAAACTGAAATTGATTGTTGAGGTGTGCGTTCCTGCATTCCTTTACGTCATGCAGAATAATTTGTTTTATATTTCGGCTTCGAATTTGGAAGCAGCTACATTCATGGTAAGGGAAATGAACGGCGATTCTCGGTAGATTTGCCTGTCTCCCATTGTGGGAGATAAAGGTTCCTCAACATTTCCACGTGTTATCAGATCTTCTCACAACTCAAAATTTTCACGACGGCTCTCTTCTCCATCTTCATTCTCGGAAGATCCTTGTCGGGTTAGGCGTGATTTTCGTATTAGGAATGATAGACTATAATATGTTCCACCGGGTTACTTATTTATCTCGATTACTAATGTTCATTTACTCTGGTTGGAGGAAGCAAACTCACCTAAACTATTTGTGTTTATCTAATATGGAATGTTATTAATTGTTATCGTATGATGAAGGGACTCAATGGGCGGCTCTTCTCGTTCTCTTCGTGGGAGTTTGTCTAGTTCAGATGGATTCATCATCTCCTTCCAACAAGTCTGATGGAGAGAACCCACTTATCGGTCTGTCTTCTCAATATAAGCTGCCTCTTTAGCTTCTCTATATTATTTATTATCTAAATGTGCCTATCATAGGAGTGATAGCTGGACATGGCTGGCATTAAGATTTATGATGACACAGTCGTATCCGGAGCAGTTGACAGCCAGTGACGAGATAGAGAGTAGTGGTGGGGGGACTTGCAGTGGTACTTATACTTATCTAGTTGCACATTATGTCTTATATCGTAATATCCAACTAGATTCCACGTTAAATGTCTCTTCTATCCTTTCTCCATTTCAGGCCTGTTATGCATCGTGATAGCGTGTATTCTGTCTGGCTTCGCTGGTGTTTACTTCGAAAAGATTCTGAAAGGGAGCGTGTCTCTCTGGATGAGGAATATCCAGTTGGCACTCTTCGCTGTCCCCAGTAGTCTCATCAGTGTGTATGCACAGGTGAAATTTCCCACTTTGAGGGAAACGAAGGGGGGAAGGGGTAGACAGGCTGCATCTACAGACAAATGCAGACAAAAGATCTCCATCATAGTAAGGGTAATAATAGAGTGAATTGAGGACGGAGTATTCGTGATGTCGAATGGTCTTCTCTATGGCTTCGATGGAGTAGTATGGTTAACTACCTTCTGGTATGGAATAGGAGGACTCTCTGTTGCTGTCTGCATCAAATACGCTGATAATATAGCCAAGGTACGTGTCCCGTGGAAGAAGGAGAGAAAGGGGGGGGGGGGAGATCAGAGAATGGATGGAAGCGGACTCAACGAGTCTTACACTTTGGATCTATAGTTCAACTCCCTCCTTCCTTCTCCTCCCTCTCCCTATCTTTCCCTTCTCTTCTTTCATTTCCATCTCTCCTACTCTTTCATTTCAGAACTTCGCAACATCAGTAGCCATAATCCTCTCAACCATCGGATCAGTCTTCATCTTTTCCTTCTCTCCTTCATTCATCTTCGTATCAGGCGCTAGTCTCGCAATTCTCTCCATATTTATGTACTCATCTTCTAATTCTTTCTTGAATCACATACCCCGAAGTCTCCGCTCAAATTTGTGTCTCTAGTTTCCTTTCATCTCTTTAATGATGGAGAAGAGACTTGTATCATGTAGTACTAATTGACAGATGTAGGAATATTTATACTTGATGATATTATTTATTGTTGTATATATTTCTCGAGTTCTTTTCGTCATGTATTCGTAGTGAAAGACAATTGAGTGATCAATCAAATCGAGATCAGTGAGCATTTCCTTCTTCTAGCTTCTCTTTCTGTTATTGCGGGATTAACTGTCCTTTGTGATGTCATTAGGAAAATATTCACATATTCTATCAGTGAAATGTTTCGTTGCTTTAAGTGATCATTCGCTGCCTTAATGAACTCTCCGGTTATTTACAATCACTGTGATAAACTTTCATTTTTCTGTCTGCCGAGTGTAGTTTTGTGTATAGGAGTGATTTAATCTCTCATGAATACCTCTTCTCCCTTTTTCAATCCATCTCTTCTTTCTTCCGCTCGGTTCTCGCTCTCTCACTTCTATAGGCGTGGCTTCTCTATTCCATCACTGAATACTCGTAATGAAGACTCATCCTCTTCCCATATAACTTCCTCACTCTACTCTTGCTGTGTCTAGCTGAACTTTTTGCTAATCCATTGCACACACAGAACGGGAATCCGACGTGGATTACGTTTCTCTCTATCATTTCTAGATCGAATCACAATCATTATTTGTGATTGTTGTTGTGTGTTATGAATGATGCAAGATATTGCAGGGGAGAACCTCCTCGTCATTGTGGGAGGAGGATGGTGTCGGAGGAGACCATGCAGAGTGAGGATTCATCCTTTATTCTCCTTTTTGACTCTTGATTGGAGGAATGAGATGGTTGTTCAGAGACGATTAAGTATTCTTCGCTGGGAGTTCTCGTTTTCCAGAATACTTCTCTCGTCCTATTCATGAGATATGCCATGACTGGAGATAGACCCAAGTTTATCAAGGTTTTTTTTCTTAATTAACTCGGGTTGCTCTCTCTCAACCAGTTTATGAGTATATTTTGGATATAGGGGGTGAAAGGAGGAGTGATCTCTATCATATTTGTTGTCTATCAATAATGAATAAAGTGAAGGCGATCAGTGTATTCTATGGAGAGATCTTCAAATTCGTGGCCAGTCTCATTCTCTGCTGTTTCTCCCATAGAAGTCTCACCAAGTTCGTCCCCCCATCTTTTATTGAAAGAAGACGATGCTTTTTTTTTCATTTCTCCCCTGTTCTCCCCAGGCCTATTAAATGAATTCATTCTAGGGGACTTTCTGACATATATACTGAATGTGTTCACAAAAAGATGGATTTCGCCAAGGTTCGTATATTTCATTTACTGCGATAGGAAGAGATATGATTATGTTGATATCTCGATTGTCCCCCCTCCCTCCCCCTCACCTTCCGTTCTCATTTCCCTCCTCTTCAGGTGCTTATTCCCGCTGTGATATATACAATTCAGAATATTCTCCTGTAAGTCGATCTTTGTTGTTGCTGGAATCACATTTCATTGTAGATATGTGGCTGTTGAGAACCTCCCCGCTGCCACGTTCATGGTGAGAGGAGAGAAGAAGGAAGGGAGAGGAGAAGGGGGAGGGGGAGGGGGATGGAGTGCGTCTATCGATTCTCTCTAGGTGACCTACCAACTGAAGATCCTGACTACGGCTTTGTTCACAGTGGTTGTGTTGAAGAGACCTCTGAGTAAACAGCAATGGATTGCCCTTTTCTTCCTCTTCGCAGGAGTGGCAGTAGTACAGTATGATCAGAAGATGAGTGAGGAAAGGGAGAAGGTGAGTGGACCCCCCCCCCCCCCCCATCAAGAGATTCTCCATCCATCCATAATTCTTCCATATCAGGCAGAGATGGCCAATAAAGTGGCCTTTATCAATGGGACTGAGATGCCTCTATCACACAATCCCGATGAACTTGAACAAGCATTCTCCGTCCTTCTCGTTAGTTATCCAACCCCCCCCCCCCCCCACTGCTCTATATATCATAGTATTCAGGACACTGAATTCAATGATACATTCCCTATGGAATCGACGAGACTGGGTGTGATTCCCTCTTCAACTCCTTCTCTTGTCACTACTACTCTTTCTCCTCATCGGAAGGCCAAAGGAGAGAATAGCATTATCGGTTTCATCGCTGTTCTCACGGTAAGGGCTTTTATTTTATATACTATTTTTCATAGTATATATACTTTCTTGGTTGATCTTTCGAATGCAGGCTTGTGTCATGAGTGGATTCGCTGGCATTTACTTCGAGAAGATCCTCAAGGTGAGAAGGAGTCGAGGGGAAAGGGGAATGAGTGTAACTGTCTTTCTTTCTCTCTCTCTCTCTCTCTCTCCTCTCTCTCGCTCACTTTCAGGGGTCATCAGTGTCCATCTGGGTTCGCAACTTCCAATTAGCCGGTCCTTCCATTATCTTCTCTCTTCTATTCGCATTCGGAAAGGATAATAAGGTACAATAGAGAGAAAGAAGAGAGATGAGAGATGAATGATGCTTGCTCATTGCAGTTGATCTTCAAAGATGGATTCGACCCTGTCTCCGTCGGTTCAAATATGATGCAGGTGGAGTGGTTCCCTTGATTCGGGAGTATTCCTAGTTAGAAAAACAGTTTGAGAAAAAAGTCTTGATAAGTTTGATTTTCATAGTAGACGATTTGAGAATTAATTTATCGGAAAATTTTCGAAAATATATTTAGGGACCACCGAACCGGGAATTTCAAGAACAGAGCCGGGAAACGGTGTGTGACCGGGGTGATCCGTCGAATTCCCCGCGAATTCAAATTTTGAACGGAAAATCAGCGTTTTCCGGGTTTATTGATTAGTTGCATGATGCGACCTAACAGTTTCATGCTGAATAGCAAGTACTATGCACTAGGGTTGGCAATTCGTGTCCAATTGTGTGTCTCAGACACTTTTGTGTCCCTAAATTTGGGACACAGATGTGTCTGAAACACATCTGTGTCTCAAATTGAAACAAACAAACAATGTGGAACAAAGGAAGAACAAAGGCAATTTCATTCTCGGACACAATTGTGTCTGAAATTGGAGAGATCATTTCTCATTCGGACTCATTCCTGTCTGAAACCTTGCGAGGGGAGCGGTTCCTTCAGACACAAATTGCTAGCCCTACTATGCACGTATAAACATTTACCACAAAGAGAAATTCGTTAAAGCGATCATGTTGAATTTTTAAGGTGAACTTGACCGTTTCTCTTTTTTAATTATATTACGAACTAGATACGAACAGTGGTGAGCGCTGGCCTCGGAGCCGAGCACCCCCCCGCGCCAGACCTCCCTCCCTAGGCGGGGAGAGGGAGTGCGCGCTAGACCATCCGGGTTTGACAGAGGAGAGGAGGGGGAGGGAGGGATGGGCGGAGTCCGCGCGGGGGAGTCAACCCGAAGGGGAGCGCTCATCACTGGATACGAAGAGCGACCTCGCAGTTTTATACTTCCATAGCTCTTTGGATTCATTCGGTTATCTGAGCAAAAAAGTAGCAAAATCCATTAAAGTGATCATCATGCATAGAGACCGCAGAGGGGTATCATCAGAAAAATACTAGGATCATTCCGTCCAATTTCCCCTATGTATTCGTTGCAAGCAATTAATAAAAAATAGCGGCTTGAACGGACCCACAGTAATACTTTCTTGTGTAGAGTCGTGTCAAATTTATTACTCACAACGTTCCCTTTGTTTTATGAATTTTTTTCAGCCTTTTACAACGTTTGATTTCAATTATTCGTATAGTAAGTTATACTACTACGGTATCGCCGGAAAGTCATGGGGCACTTTTTCATTCTTTCATAACTTTTGACTCATGAAAGATTTCTGGCTCATACTTTGACATGTCTTTGTACATCCATCGGATGTTATGAATATGCCATTGGGATATCACCTAACTCCCTGGTTGTTGCGTAGTGATGACGCAATCAAGCACTACTCTTTCAACCCATAGTAATTCTTACATGGATTTTCCCACATCCTTCCTTCTCGGTGCGATAATAGAAGGCCTCAATACCTTTTCGATGAAAATATATACTCATGAGAGGATGACGTACATTGGCTATAGACTGTCTCAAAGTAGGGTCTCGAAAAAACGGATTTTCGTTCATAGACATGCTAGAGACTTGTTCAAAAGCTCAAAATGATCTTTATGATAATTACTGATGATCCTCAAAGCTTGGTGACGATAGCTCTTAATTTTACCTCAGGGCACGAATTTTCACTTTTTAACATTTCCCTATTTCGGATGTCTACAATTTTGACGGTGATTTTTGTTCAAAGGTCATTCCACGATTCGATGGTAGCATATCCATGGAATATACGATTCCCAACTTTTTAGAGCATTTGGATAACTTTCGTGCCCACGGCAGCCGAAAATCCGAGTTCATAAAGCCGAAAAATTTGTTGAATTGTAACTTTTTTCATTCATGATATCATGGGCTCACATATCGAAATTTGGATTCAGCACACAACGCTAAACCAGAAAAAATTTAGTCAGGAAGTTCTGACAGAGAATTTTTTCGACGTATCATGGTGTATTTTTTGGTAGAAAATCGGTCGACTTGGGATTTTCCGCTGCCGTGGGCACGAAGTTTATCCAAATGCTCTAAAAAGTTGGGAATCGTATATTCCATGGATATGCTACCATCGAGTCGTGGAATGACCTTTGAACAAAAATCACCGTCAAAATTGAAGACATCCGAAATAGGGAAATGTTAAAAAGTGAAAATTCGTGCCCTGAGGTCAAATTAAGAGCTATCGTCACCAAACGATGAGGATCATCAGGAATTATCATAAAGACCAGCCGATCGCACGCGCCAAGGCGCGTGCTTCGACTGGCGTATGTCGGGTTATGCGTATACACCCCTCTCCATCATATCTCTCTCCATCCCTCTTCGCTATCAACTCTCCCTGTCTTCTTCTTCCCCTCACCTACTCACTCCCCTCACAATAATTTCGCGAATGAAAGTTTTATAAGCACATAATTTTGTCATTGAAAGTTTTATAAGCATACATCATTTCGTCATCGAAAGTGCTCTCCTTCAATTCTCCCTCCTCTCCCCTCACTTCTTCCTCTCCTCACCATCCACTGATCTCATCCCTACCTCCCCTCCTCTCCACTCCCCTTCTTCCTCTCCTCATCATCTCCTCATCTCATCCCACCCTCATCTCCTCTTCCTTCCCTCTTCCCTCCCTCTTCCCTCCTTCCCTCTCCTCTCAATAATTTTGTCATCGAAAGTTCTCTCCCTCTTTCCACACTCCTTTTCCCTCCCCTTCTTCCTCTCATCATCATCCCCTCATCTCCTCCCTACCTCCCCTCCTCTTCCTTCCCTCTTCCCTCCCTCCTCTCCCGTCCCCTTCTTCCTCTCCGCTTCATCCCCTTATCTTCTCCCTACCTCCCATCCTCTTCCTTCACTCTTCCCTCCCTCCCTCTCCTCTCAATAATTTTGTCATCGAAAGTTCTCCCTCTTTCCTCACTCCTTTTCTCTCCCCTTCTTCCTCACCTCATCATCCCCTCATCTCATCCCTACCTCCCCTCCTCTTCCTTCCCTCTTCCCTCCCTCCGCTCCCGTCACCTTCTTCCTCTCCTCTTCATCCCCTTATCTTCTCCCTACCTCCCATCCTCTTCCTTCACTCTTCCCTCCCTCCCTCTCCTCTCAATAATTTTGTCATCGAAAGTTCTCTCCCTCTTTCCTCACTCCTTTTCCCTCCCCTTCTTCCTCTCCTCTCCATCCCCTCATCTCCTCCCTACCTAACCCTCCTCCTCCTTTCCTCCCCCCCTCCTCTCACGTCCCCTTCTTACTCAAAAAAAATTTCATCATTATTTCATCGTCAGAAAAGTTTCATCATTATTTCGTCATCGAAAAAAATTTCATGATTATTTCGTCATCGAGAAAAATTTCGTCATTATTTTGTCATTCAGAAAATTTCATCATTATTTAGTCATTCAGAAAACTTCATCATTATTTCGTCATTCAGAAAATTTCATCATTATTTCGTCATTCGGAAAATTTCGTCATTATTTCATCATCATTTCGTCATCATTTCGTCATTGCGAAACAAAGTTTGCGGGGTGACTATATTTTGACTGTAGTTTATTTTGATCTTTGATCTTTGACGGGACGTCCATGCCAAATTATCGATTTTTTGTAGTTTCATCTTTGATCTTTGACGGGACGTCCATTCCAAATTATCGATTTTTTGTAGTTTGATCCTTGATCTTTGACGGGACGTCCATGTCAAATTATCGATTTTTTGTAGTTTGATCTTTGACCTCTCTCTATCTCTCTCTAGTTTGATCTCTCTCTCTCTTTGATCTCTCTCTAGTTTGATCTCAGCCCCAACCACAACCACGTCCATGCCAAAATATTGATTTTTTGTAGTTTGATCTTTGATCTTTGACGGGACGTCCATGCCAAATTATCGATTTTTTGTAGTTTGATCTTTGACGGGACGTCCATGCCAAAATATCGATTTTTTGTAGTTTGATCTTATTGATTTGTGATCGATGCCAGGACGTCCATGCCAAAATGAGACGGGACGTCCAGACCGGACAGACGCACAGACAGACACAGACGTTTGCGCTTTATTATATAGTATGGATCATTTTGAGCTTTTGAACAAGTTTCTAGCATGTCTATGAACGAAAATCCGTTTTTTCGAGACCCTACTTTGAGACAGTCTATAGCCAATGTACGTCATCCTCCCATGAGTATATATTTTTATCGAAAAGGTATTGAGGCCTTCTATTATCGCACCGAGAAGGAATGCTGTGGGAAAATCCATGTAAGAATTACTATGGTTTGAAAAAAGTAGTGCCTGACTGCGTCATCACTACGCAACAACCAGGGAGTTAGGTGATATCCCAATGGCATATTCATAACATCCGATGGATGTACAAAGACATGTCAAAGTATGAGCCAGAAATCTTTTATGAGTCAAAAGTTATGAAAGAATGAAAAAGTGCCCCATGACTTTCCGGCGATACTGTATGTATAAGGGAGTAGGCATGAGAACAATTTGCAGGCAAAATCACTTCACAGTCCAGAAAATGATGAATTAAGAAATTTAAAATTCGCTGATTTCGAAGCTATAGAACTTTCTTCCGGGTTAACCTCAAGAATCGTATTTAGTGTCAAAACAACCGCAATGTTCGCTAGAATAATTGGAGAGAAAATAGTAGAGGGGTGAGAAATTTTTGCGTCGCCGAGTCCGAGCGGGTGTTGAGCCAGGTCAGACTTCAACACGAAAAACGGTGGATTGCAAACTAACTGTTCACGAAATACTAATATTTTAACTAATAGATTTATTGAGATTTTAGTCAAGGTGCATTCCAAGGGTGCCATGAATATCATTTCGTACTAAAGAACACATTACATGGCCTCTTCGATATAAACTACTGTTCACAGGAGAAACTATCGTAACCCGGTTCATTGAAACCACTGGTTTATAAAAACCGCGGTATAATATTCGCTGCTTTTTGGTCAATATCACCCTGATAAGGTCTATGATTTTTCATGAGAATAAGAACGGTGCGCTGAGTCCAACGCTTGCAGGAAGTCAATTTTACAGTGGCGAAAATACCGTTTTCAGTGTCCAAGGAAACTACTTTTGGCTGCTTCGATTTTCGAAATTTTTACATAACCGGATTTATCGCGGCCAGATCTATCGCTGATATGAACATAAAGTTGGTGCGCTAAGTTTTATTGTGCACCCACTTGTGACCGTAACCTCAGAGTGCTATCGTAGCGCATACCGAAATATTGTGTTAGGTTTATTCCTAGATGACTTCTTTATATTATTCGCAACATAATTAGATAATAATAATAGCGGTTCAAAAGATAATCAACGAAAACAGCTACAACACAGGTATACGGTACGCGAATTTGCAGGTAGGAGCCGTAAAAGCGTACTCAAAAATTCGAGACCTCCGTCCCTACTTTAATATTTAAAAAAAAATGTGAAGCATTAAAAAAAAATATTTCTATTGTTTTTCAAGCTCTTGTTGATTGGAATGAGTAAAAGGACAGAGTGAAAGCATACTAAGCATGGCATGAAGAGGGAAAACGCAACATTGAAGTCGCACGAGGCAACGAATAAATGGGATGTTTTTAGAATTTATTCTCGGGTTTTCCCGCGCTGCCTGCGCGCCACTTTTGCGAAGCTGCGCAGCCACCCTCTCCGCTTTTCGCGTGCTCTCTCACCTGGGCGATAAAGCACGCGAAAACGCGGAGAATGGGGTAAGGTAAGCTTCCATTTGCGCAGCTATTTGTGTATTGTTTCGATCGTCTGTTTGCACCGCTGCTGTCCCTAGAAAAATCACAGAAATTAAAATTAAGAAAAGTCATCTTGGAATACACTTTTTGAGAAAGTGTCATCAAAAATAACTGCAAAATGTGAAGATTACTGTAGGGAATTATCGCATGAAACGTTAAAATGATCAAACTTTATTGTTTTGCTTATTTTTTTGGTCTAAATAATTTAGATTTTTAGACTAAATTGAAGGGATTGCGATGAAATAAAATATTAAAAGAAAGAGAAAAAGCGAAACGTTCAAATTCACAACTTTTAGAAGGCGAGTTTACAGTGCGGGATACTGTAGCTTCTCAATTCACCGGTTCTGGTTAAAAATTTCTGAAATTGCACTTTCTCAAAAAATACATTCTGAACTGACTTTTAAGTTTTTTTTTTAAACGTGTTTTATATAAATATTTTTCTGATAAATCTATTTCTAAAATATATATTCCGATAAAATATTTCTCAACAGTGATTTCTGAAACGAAAAGTATAATTCGGGATACTCCCCTTGATTCCCGCCCTCCCCCTCCCTCATCCCTCTCATCTCTCTAATCAGGGTTTCGATTGGGCAGTGTGGACAACAGTGGCGATCTCTGCCCTGGGTGGTCTCATCGTTGCTGTTGTCATCAAATTCGCTGATAACATTCTGAAGGTGATAATAGAGATGGACATATCATCCATTCCGATCACTCGATTCTATTAATTTCCTTCAGGCGTTCGCCACTTCATTCGCCATCGTCCTCAATTGTGTCCTGGCCTATTTCCTCTTCTCATTCCGTCCCACGATGTTATTCGTGGTGGGAGCAGCAATGGTGAGATATTGGGATACTGTAGTGAATGACACTCAATCGATATGTTGACCACAGGGCATTATTTTTCCCGACGACACGAAAATAAGTATTTACTCCATAAAGCAAAAACTACGGTAGTGCGGTGCAAATGTGCGCCTGAGCGACTGTACTTTTTCCCTGAGAGACGGTAGATTCTTAAGGTAATCAATGACTTTCACCATGCTGTATCTGGGTTTTGTAATTGATTCTCCGGATACTGTATGCTGAATACGTTTTTGTAATTAAATTTCCGGATACTGTATGCTGCTTCTATGTTTATCGGTTCGCGCTTTACGGTAGCAATGAAATCATACTCTGTTTAGCAACTCATTCTGTGTTTATTTTGTTCTCGAGAGGGCACTCTTCGCTCAACGGGGTTTCGGGAAAAATAATGCCGTGGACTAGTGTTGGCTATACGATTACGACATTGCGACTGCGGTACGCGAGGGGGAGGGGTAGCGCACGCGTATCGCCGAAACATATGAAAGCGAAACGCTAGCAGGGTTATTTTTGAAGCTACAAGGATCCGATTTTCTCAGATAGCACTGAAAAACATCGCTTATTATAAAGCCGTTTTGAACTAAGACCATAGCCTCTCACAGAATTGGCCCTCCTCTCGAATGTCCATCCAACTGCCCATTTTTGGTCATTTCTGGACCGATTGTACACTAAAAACGCCTTCTCGTCATATCAAAGCTCCGTTCTCGGTGTTACGCGTGCGGGAAACGTAGCGTAGCGACTGCGCTACCCCTCCCCCTCCTCTCGGCCAGAGGTAGCGACTGCGCTACGTAAGGACGCGCGCGTACTCTGATATTTCAGCCCCATTGGGGTCCCAGCCAAAGGGGGCGTGGTTGGGGTCCCCCAATGGGATCCCAAGCCTATGAGAGGGTCGAGAGGGGCTTGACTTCCCCAATGGTCCCCCAAAAATGCCCCCAATGGTCCCCCAATTCGCCTCCCAATGGGGGCAATTTTGGGTACCCATTGGGGCTGAGATACCAGAGATAGCGACTGCGTTAATGCCGAATTGCCAACTCTACCGTGGACCATTCAATCTCTCTCTTTCTCTCTCTCTCTCTCTCTCTCTCTCTCTCTCTCTCTCTCTCTCTCTCAGGTCATCGGAGCTGTGTTCTGTTACTCTGTCTATCCCGTTCGACCCACTCATAAACCATTGAATGTGGAAGAAGGAAAAGGAACCGAGATGAAGAATATGAAGGAAGATGATGGTAAGGAGATGTCGGAGGAAGAGAAACCACTCAAAGGTGAGGCCTGATCAGCCCCCCCCCCTCCCCCTCTCTATCTTCATATATTCTCGATTTTACAATTGTAAAAAAAAGTTAGCTATATCTTCCAATTCATATTTCCCACGCATGATTTCATAGAGAGTATATTTTAGATTTATTATCGTTTGTTACTTTCACTCGTTTCCAGTTCTCCATTTCATCCAGTTGATCATAGTGAACATTAGTGATTGACCATGAACATGCGAGTCTTTCCAGCTTTAAGCCTCCATCTATAGACTAGTGAACTATGCCATGCTTTAACCAAGCCATTGATTCCTTCAATATCTTTCAATTCATCGTATTACAATCAGATTATTGTTATCCATTCCTTATATCTCTCGATTGATTGTGTTACAAATAAATGAGTTGCTCCATAAATGGCGAGTGTCACACAAATCCGTTGACGGGCGGTGATCATACTTGATAGACAACGAGAAGCCAGAATAATCTGTTTTATTGAATTACTGTATCTGATATTACAGTAGTGATAGTCGATATTAACAAAAGATAGTCGATATTCTCACTTCTCAAGATCAATGACTTCTCAAGATCAACACTCTAATCTATGCTATCCATATGCTATCGCGTCCTTCCCATTCAAGTATATTTTCCTCTTCCTTTTTATCTTGAAAAAACAATAGATGAAAGTGCCGATTATAGCTCGGAGAGGTTTCTTTCACAAAAGAATAGAGAATGAGATGGATTGCAGGGGTGAGAGAGGGGAAATATCATTCGATGAGGGAGAAGTGATAGAGTTGATACGATATATCGATGGAGAATGGATAGAAGGAACCAAGGGAGGAAACATTGGATTTGTTCCTCTTTCATATATACAAATCATTATTCCACCTGAAGAAGGAGGGAAAGTACAGAATCAAACGGATCAATCGATAGGGTGAGAAGGGAAAGATCAATGAAGAGGTCAAGGAGGAGAAGAGGAGAATTGCAGCATAGCCCATGTTCTGCATGATTTCAACGGAGAATCGGCAAATGAAATGAGTGTAAAAGGAGGATCACAGATCAAAGTGATCAGCTATGTATGCTATACTCATTCATCGTACAATTGTTAATTGTATATTACAGTTGAACGAGGAATGGGTTCGATGCTATAACCCTCTCACTGATTCAATCGGAATCGTTCCTATCTCATTTCTACAGATATATGCTGATGATGAGGTGAGATTATTAAATATAAACAGATGCAGATTCAACGAATTTGACTGTTGCTTCAGCAATCGATATAAGACAGACTTTCTGAGAAAAACGAGATACTTGTGCAGAGTTGTGGTATTGACGAACAATGGAATCCTCTCATATTGTGGCTATAGATAGTGCTCGGTGAGTGGAGTAGGGGGATAATTTTTTTGGAATTTTCTGATTTTTTTTCGCCTCAGGGCATAAGTAATGGGAGTGATGACGTCATCAACCAAAATCCGTAAATCGATTCCAATGGATTTGAGAGTGGGTTCTACGGACTCCTCGTGGAATTCTAAGGCTCCTTTACTTTCGGACATTTTTCGACCCCCCTCCGTGGAAAGCTGAAAATCGATAAAATCAAAAATTTCGTCATATTTAATTAAATTTAACTGGATTACTTCTTCAAAGAGCTGTTTTTTATTTGCTTAATTTGTTGCAAATGTAATGAGACATCTTCAATTTGAAAGGCGTAATTTAATTTTTCTGCACTATTTGTGTAGAGACCGCAGAGGGGTATCTTCAGAACAATACTAGGATCATTCCGTCCAATTTCCCCTATGGATTCGTTGCTGCTGAATCGAATACGAACAAAAATATATTTTAAAATTATTAAATAAAAAAACTAAAGCAATTAATAAAAAATAGCGGCTTGAACAGACCCACAGTAATACTTTCTTGTGTAGTCGTGTCAAACTTATTATCAACAGCGTGTCCTTTGTTTTAAAAATTATTTTCAGCGTTTTACACCGCTTGTATTTAATTCTCGGTATAATAAGTTAAACTACTATGTATAAGGGAGTAGGCATGGGAACAGTTTTCAGGAAAAAATCACTTCACAATCCAGAAAATGATGAATTAAGAAATTTAAAGTTCGCTGATTTCGAAGCTATAGAACTTTCTTCCGGGTTAACCTCAAGAAGCGTATTTAGTATCAAAACAACCGCAATGTTCGCTAGAATAATTGGAGAAATAGACTTAAGCGGTGACATTCGATATAAAGGAATCTAGATCAAAGTAGATGAAAATGAGCGTTTTTGAACGATTTTCCTAGTAAATCAGTTATTTTCTCGGGCCGTGCATAGTGTCAAAAGTATCATGCGCGTGTTCAGAATAATTAGGTATATCGAATTAAGCGGTGGCATTCCATATAAGCAACTGGTAGGTCAAAATGCAGCTTCCAATTTTGAGCTGCATTTCGAGCATTGCGGGCGCATCTGGAGCAAACAAAGTATCGCGCCGTGCTAACAGAGATCTGAAGTATGCATTGCAATGATTGAAAAATATTTTAAAACTAAATAAATATGCGAAAAATCGATAAAACTGAAGCGCGTTTTTGAGGTGGTGTGGTTGGGCGACTTTTTCGAATACGCAGCACAAAATCCCTCAACGCCCGCACTCCGCGGTCTCTTTATTTGTGAGCGGGGACGGGGAAAGCGCCGGTGAATTGTGGTATGCTACAGTATTCCGGGAGTGTTTTATCAATTTCGTTTTACGGCTCCAGGGCACGGCAACCGGGCCGCCGACATAGGGAAAAATAAAACGTCCGAAAACATCAGGGGAAATCAGGCAAACTCGCCTGGGAAGGGTCAAATCGTACAGTATTTTCAAGTTGCCTGATTTTCACGAAGTTTGAATTTTCCTACACGGATCTCCTGATTTTCACGTAGTTTGAATTTTCCCACACGGATCTCCCTGATAATCACTTTCAGTTCACGATTGGTCGCTCACTTTTTCTATGTTTACCGATCCCAACGTGAAAATCAGGCAACGTAAACCGCACGCGCGTGATTCGAGCAACGCGTTTATCGTTGTTTTTGTAGTTTGTAGCCTAATTTCGCACGTTTTCGTTGACTCTATGTCGAAGCTCCGGGGGCCGTGACAGGGCACGGCCCGGTTCTAGACCGTCGCTATGAGACCATTCAAAAAATTGATCCTGAATCACGATAAATCAGGGATTTTACATGATATCACGTAAAATCCCTGATTTATCGTGATTCAGGCTCAGCTTTCTACTGTATGTTTTTTTTGACGGCCCGCGCTCATTTCCTGATTTCCCCTGATGATTGGCGACATTTTTCGCTTGGCTTATGTCGGCGGCCCGGTGCCGTGCGGAGAGAAGACATAGGGCGAGCGAAAACGTGCAAAATTACACACTACAGACCACGAAACCAACAGCACGAGTTGCCTGACTAGCAATTTGGTTGACATTGCCGAAAAACGGTAATCCCTGATTCTCAATCTCAGTTCTCGATTCGATCTCTAAACATAGAAACTCTAATTGAAAATCAGGGTGTTTGCACCGCGCAAAGCTGGAAATCGCGAACTGAAATCTGAAATCAGGGTACATCGCTATGAAACCAACGTTTAAATTGATAATCCGGCGACCTGAAAATACTGTACGCGTTTTGGAATCGCGGGCGGTTCCTGATTTGACCCTGATGAGCGGGTACACTTTCAGCCTATGTCTTTGCTCCGGGTGCCGTGCCAGGGGCTGAAATTGGTTCAGAATTGTGCTTTTCCTAACGTTTTCATTCATTGGAGGCTTTTATACATTGGTTGAATGCACACAATTCACGGTGTGACGAAAGCCCCGATTCGTCCAGCCTACCCGATTTCTCAGCGCTCTAGCCCGTTTTAAAAATTACGGTGTAATCTATCATAAACTGAAATCAACGCGCGCCTTGAATTTAGCGTTCCGTTGCGTCCGCAAAGATAACGAAAGTGTTGCGCCCTTTTCAAACGGTCTCGCCGCTAAATCCCTTAGAAATATTGCGATTACGGTACAGGTCCAATTGCGATCCACCTGATCGGTCTTCACGGCACCCTGGCCGCCGACATAGGCCAAGCGGAAAGCGTACCCTCAAATCAGGTTGAAATCAGGAAACGCCCGCGAATGTGAAATCTTACAGAAAGAAGTTGATCCTGAATTAAGTCAAATCAGTTCGCGATCAGCTTTTTTGAATGGTCTCATAGAGATGACCCTGATTTTAGGGTTAAGTTAGTTTGCGATCCGCTGTCTTTCTATGTTTAGCAGACATCGCTGTAGGACCATTATGCCCAGAGTGAAAGTCAGGAAACTTGAGACCGTTACGGTGGAGCTTTATAGTTTGTAGTTCTAGTTTATAGTCGCACGTTTTCTTTCTCCCTATGTCGGCGTTGCGGGTGCCGTGGGTCTGCATTTTTGGGGAGTCTGTGGGTTGACTGTACCTAAAAATCTTTCAAAGGTTCGAGCTCCTCTGCGTCTTTTCCCTCGTTTGGCGGGAACCCCTCTTAGGCTGGACATAACGTCACACCGTGCAACTTACAACAGAGAAATCACCAGAAAATCAAGAAAATTCTCAAAATTTTGTTTTCGATTTCAAATCTCTTGTTAGTTGCTTCTACCAAATGGAAACGTTGAGAAAAGCACAATTCTGAACCAATTTCAGCCACTGGAGACGTAAAACGAAATTAGGCTAGCATACCACAATTCACCGGCGCTTTCCCCGTCCCCGCTCACAAATGGTGCAGAAAAATTAAATTACGCCTTTCAAACTGAAGATGTCTCATTACATTTGCAACAAATTAAGCAAATAAAAACAACCCTTTGAAGAAGTAATAAAGTTAAATTTAATTAAATATGACGAAATTTTTGATTTTTATCGATTTTCAGCTTTCCACGGAGGGGGGTCGAAAAATGTCCGAAAGTAAAGGAGCCTTAGAATTCCACGAGGAGTCCGTAGAACCCACTCTCAAATCCATTGGAATCGATTTACGGATTTTGGTTGATGACGTCATCACTCCCATTACTCATGCCCTGAGGCGAAAAAAATCAGAAAATTCCAAAAAAATTACCCCCCTACTCCACTCACCGAGCACTATCTGTAGCCACAATATGAGAGGATTCCATACCGCAAGTATCTCGAAAATCTCAGAATGTCTGTCATAATTAGTTTCAGATAAATGCCGAATAAAAACTGTTTTACTTATTCTCCACTGTGTGTTGCAATAGAATTTCCATAGAGAAAAATTTATAATGATTTATTATAGTAGATGATTGATTTTTCATTTGTAGTAGCTGTGAGTGCAATTAAATATAATTGCAGGCAGACGATTCAAGATGGTATTCATCTACCACCTCTTTCACCTCCACACCTATCACTCTCCACACTCTCCCCACTCATGTTACAGTACTGCCCGATGTGAGATAGGATGTGTGTTTATCTCATGCACAATAGGTTTCAGGATATTTGGAGTAGTGGATGGGAGGATAGAGAATGTAGCGTGAAAGTGAATAAGCAGCCTCCTCGTCCTCCTCCTCCTTCTAGAGAAACAATGGAGATATTGAAAGAGAAGAAGGATAGGAATGGAGGAATGGGAGGATGGAAGAGAGATGCCTCTCCTATGGTCAGATCCATCTTCTATAGTCAATGTGTGAATGGGGATGAATCATTGAGAGATCGACTGATGGATTCATTCTCAGAAGGCTTTCTTCATAGTCGCTGAATTGAATGAATCAGAGTCTGCTTACTTCCTCGATATAATGTCGTTCGTATCAGTAGGTCTTCCTTTTTCAAATAGTGAATATCTCCTATCTATTAAGGCCGTGAACGAATCAAAAATGCAAAAAGCAGATGCAGATATTCTGTGTGGAATGATGGGGTAGGGAATATCCATCTCATTATCGATCAATATTGTCTGTTATTAAGGAGACTCGTGGAATTGTCGATGTCACTTCACGAGAGTCTCTCTGCGTGAGTTACTCCCCCTCCTATTCTCCATTCATTCTTCTTTTCTAGTCAGAAGGAGATGGGAGATCCGTCTGAATTGTGTGTGGGCAAGATCTTCCTCGAGTATCGCAAGTCCTTCTCACAGGTAGATCAGTAATAGAAAGAGTTATACAAAAAGAATTTCGAATTTAAGGTGTATTCATTCTACTTCAGACAATTGGAAGCAGCATACAAAATAATCGAACGAGTATGATTTTTAAATATAAATTTTTTAAATATATATATTTTTTTTTTGCAATTTATAAACAATTGACTGAAATTATTCTTTTCTCTTTCAATTTACAATTCTCTCGGATCATTGATTTTGACAACCCTAATGGGCGAGAAACAACAGATGAATCAGTGACCATTTAATCAATTATTTCAGCCAGACAATGAGGAAATAGTGAAGGAAATGATTTGTTCAATGAAGAATTCGCTACCAGATACATCTTGTATCGAGATAACATCTACTCTGATGAGACCCATCCAGAGATGTCTCAAGTACCCTCTACTTCTTACCCAACTAGTCAAGGTACGGTATTCCCTTTCTCTTACCCTTCATTCATGGTGCTATCTTTTCCAGACTCTTCCTCACAATCATCCCGATCATCCTAAGTTAGTAGAGAGTGTGAAAAGCATGAGTCATCTCGCTTCCAAAATGAATGAATCACGACGAAGGAGGGAACTTGTTAATAGATACAGTACGGAATCGAAGAAAAGCATTGGAGATCGAATATCAACTATTAATCTTCATTCCCTTCAAAAGAAGAGTTCGAGATTCACTACGAGAATCGGAAAGACTATTGGAGTTATCGATCTGGTGAGGATTACTGTAGTAAGGGAGAGGAATCGATCTTGTGAGGATTACTGTAGTAAGGGAGAGGAATACGAAGTGTTTATCAAAATGATGAATCGAGTGTCTAATAGTTAATGAATCAATTTCAGCCAAAAGATTCGATAATGGATAATCTCCTGTCAAAGTTGTATAAAGTAGAGAGAAGTTCCGTGCATTTCATTTATTATTTGACTGTTCACATGAAGAAAATGCAGAATGTTCTCGTGAATGAGAAGGCCCTCAAGTGAGTATAGAGGGGGGGGGGGGGGGGGAGAATACGGGAGAGTGAGAGGGGGAATTAATCTTCAGGGAACTTTGCCCTACTCTCGATTCGCCGTCACTGGTCAAGAAGACCACATTGATCGCACAGAACTGGCTCATGAACGTAAATCTCAAGTGGGTTACACATACCTTTGATTTTTTTGAATATGAAGTGAGAATTGATGACAACGCCCCCCTCCTACCCCCCCCCTCCCCTCCTACTGCCCCCCCCCCCCTCATATTTTCTTCAGTGTTCGTTTCGTCGTTGAACGTGGAATGCGAGAGATTCCTAAGAAATTGATCCAGAAGAGGGAGGATAAACTACTCGATTACTACAATGCCCTTAAGAAGAGAGAGAAAGAGACAACACCTGTGAGTGAGGGATGATAAGAGGATAGATAGAGAGAGATTACTAAAGGGTACCAAACCATAATGTCTGTCTGTCTGTGACGTTGTCCGTCCGCTTGCTTGCTTGTAACGCTTTCGTTTTTTGCTCATAACTCGCTTTAAGCTGATCGCCCGAGGAAAAGTCCTTGACCATTCGAACCCTCTCGAAGAGCTTTTCAAATTTCGGTGCCAATTTCGTCATCACTATGCAATATTTCGTCATGCTTACGCAATAAGTCGTTTTTCGCGCCTAATTCAGCTCAATCTCGTCCGTAAAGATCGGCAATAGTGTCAATCGACTCAGAATCGTCAGCGCTTTCCACCTAAAACAAATATTTCGCAATCTTCACATTTGCGCTCATAACTCACTTCAGAATCATCGGAGAGCCTCGGGAGAAGTTCCAAACGACCTCCCGTGCTCAGATTTCGCAATCTTCGATTTCGTCATCATTACGAAATCTTCACATTTTCGCTCATAACTCGCTTCAAAATCATCGCACAGCCTCGGGAGAAGTACCAATCGACCTCCCGTGCTCAGATTTCGCAATCTTCGATTTCATCATCATTACGAAATCTTCACGTTTTCGCTCATGACTCGCTTCATCATCGGAGAGCCTCGGGAGAAGTGCCAAACAAAATTGTATTAACATTTATAAGTTTTTTAAGGACACTTCGGCCATACCGTTGTGAAAAGCTCGTGAGACTGAGAGCGTGGAGGAAAAGTTGCAATGTAGCCACGGAGCGAAGCGAAGTGGCTACATCGCAACTTTTCCGAAGCGCTCGAAGCCTCACGAGCTTTTTGCAACGTTATACGCCCCACTTGCAAGCAAGCGGTGCTTGGCCAACGTGTATAGCGGCCAAACGTTGCTAAAATAAACGTGATTTTGCCTATGTTTTGGCCATACCGTTGTGAAAAGCTCATGAGGCTGAGAGCGTGGAAGAAAATTTGCGATGTAGCCACGGAGCGAAGCGGAGTAGCTATATCGCAACTTTTCCGAAGCGCTCGAAGCCTCACGAGCTTTTTGCAACGGCATACGCCCCACTCGCAAGCAAGCGGTGCATGGTTAACCTGTGCTTACAACCCGGCTTACAACGTAGCAGCCGCAGGCTGCTAGTTCTATCCATTTGACCCATTTCAGAACACAATAGATAGGAAGAGGGAATACGAAGCACTCTCTATTCAATTGAGACAGAAATTACCATCAGTTATCAATTCTATTACGAGGGTGAGTGAGAGAGTGAGAGAGTGAGGGATGAGTGGGAGTGTCTCTATTTGAGTCAATGGAACAAGCATGGATCGTCCTACGAGATCTTCACAAGATCTGCGAAGGAGCTCTTAGTGATTCAATTAAAGAAGAAAAGGGAATCAAAGGAGAAATGAGCACTCTCACTCCTATATCGAGAAATAGTCTAGAGAAGATCCGATCCATTACTGCTATTGTAGTGAAGGAGATTGGAAAAGTGGAAGAAGGTGAGGGGAAGGAGGAATTGAAAGAGGAAGGAAAGAATGGACGGAATTCAGATGTGAGTGAGAAGAAAGGAGAGAAAGGAGAAAGGAGTGAAAGGAGCGAAGCACAGACTGCAGAAGATCGAATGAATGTATGGAGTAGAATGTCTACCAAGTGAGTCATTGGGAATAAGATGGATGAAGATGAGAAGTGATTGTAGTGCCTTCAAGAAAGGATCAGGAGTATTCAGAGTGGTGGATGATCTTCCTCTTAGACCATCCATTGGTCAGTCACATATCCATTAGTGGCCATGAATGTTCCTTATTGAGATGATCTCGTGTGTTCCATTGGAGATCTCGTGTATGTTGAACAAAGGGCGAAGAAGAATGATATGTGCGAGTGTTGGAATGGGAAGAAGAGAGGGCTCATTCATTCCAATGTTCTTTCCCCTCTTTCCCTCAATGAGACAGATAGGCCTCAATCGACTCCTCTTCCTCCTACTTCTTCCACTCAATCTGTCTCTACCAATCACACTACCCGTGTATCCAATGCCGCTCCTCTCGATCTACTCGGTATCCCTCATTCCTCTCTCTCTCTCTCTCTCCCTCTCTCTCTCTCTCTCCATCTCTCCCACTCTCCCTCTTCTCCATTTATCATTTCAGATTTGGACAGTCCCTCTCAATGTTCTATCCCTGTACTACAAGCGAGTAGTCTGACCAAGAGAGTTCCATCTCTCCCCTCTATATCAACTGATCCATTTGGTATGTCCATCCTACTTATTCTCCCTCCTTATCATCTGACTCATAGATGAGTTCTCTACCCTCCGAATATCTACCGTATCCCGTCCTGTTCCTCTTCCTCCGTCGTCCATTTCAATCCAGCCTCTCTATCCTACCGTACCCTCTCTTTATGTCACTCCACATACAGTACCCCATCACCATACACCATCAGTGCCCCACTATCCCTCCACCACTCCCTCACTTTCTACCAGTGTACTCCAACCTACTCGACTATCTTCCTCTCCTATTCGTGTCAATCATCATTCCAGTCAATACGTCCAACTGTCTACCACTAATCCATTCAGAGATATCTGCGACAATCGTCCATCTTGAGTCTACTTATTCAAATTCATTCTTGTATTTACTTATATACATTCCTTTCTCATTGTCAAATTTGCCAAATAGTCTAGCTCGTATCGTAAACGCAGAGATTTATTCAAATGTGTGCACTGTTAACATTCTGTACTAATGATAGGCATTTTAGCGTGTATTTTCAGATAACATATCGGTATATTCTATATTAGTTAATCATTATTGTTACTGTGAGAACAGAAACTCTAGCTTCTTGGTGTGTCCCAGATCGAAGAATTACATTCGCATTAGCTTGTTACACGCGGAACGGAAATTTTTTTTTCAGCCAAAAGAGCATAAATGTATGTAGCATCTAATCGTATAAATTTTTATTATAAAGTTCTGTGAATAAAATTCTTTCATAGCTTCTGCCACATCCACACAATAAATCGAGGAGATGCTTCTCCTCGATTTATTGATAATAATGTTATCAAAGAAAAAATTACCACAACTCACGACATTTCAACCGAAAATTGTGTGGTTTAATATCCGAAACCACGGCAAGGCACCCGGAGCGAAGACATAGGCCAACCGGAAAGCGAACCCGCTCATCAGGGTCAAATCAGGAACCGCCCGCGAATCCAAAAGCCGTACAGTATTTTCAGGTTGCCTGATTTTCAAGTTAAATCAGTTCGCGATAGTTTTATCACTGGTCTCATAGCGATAACCCTGATTTTAGGGTTAAGTTTGTTTGCGATTCGCTGTCTTTCTATGTTTAGCAGACATCGCTGTAGGACCATTATCCCCAGAGTGAAAATCGGGAAACTTGAGACCGTTACGGTGGAGCTTTATAGTTTGTAGTTCTAGTTTATAGTCGCACGTTTTCTTTCTCCCTATGTCGGCGTTCCGGGTGCCGTGCGTTACCGTAATATATTTGAATGGACCCACACCGATGTCCCTGATCGGCACGTTACCATATTTTAAGGTGACCAGAAAGCGCCAAATCAGGGACATCGGTGTGGGGCAATTCAAATATATTACGGTAACGAGGCCGTGCGAGGGAGTGTGCGAAAAGCGGAGAGGGTGTCTGCACAAAAGCGGCGCGCCGGAAGCTCGGGGAAACCCGAGAAAAGAGGCAATAAGTATATCGCACGCACACGCATAAAACTACACGCACACGCAGAGAAATTACACGCACACTCCAATGCGTGCGATACTTCACATGCATTCACGAAATAATTGAAAAAATGGAAAATTAAAAATACAAAATACAATCAATTAAACTATTTTAATTATGTTTTATCACTATGTATCATATTATCTAGATTAAGATTGTAAAACGCGTATTGGATGCATCTCTAAATGGAGCTCTGTAAGGAAGAATTGTGTGCACAGGGAGAGTCAATTGTGAGTGCACAGTTCAAAAATGGATACATAGGCTAGTTTCAGGATGCCCTGTGTGGTACATACTATCGTCACACCGATAATACACTTGACGAAGCGGCCATTCTCGGATTCTTGCTCAATGGGTATGTTGTGGGTATGGGAAGATCTATTGAAAGTAGTGAGATGTACACTAATATCAGAATATAAAAAAATACAAATGGTTGATCTTACTCCATTACTTTCTTATTCAATGAGTGAATTACAGTACCGCGCAAAATCGAACTGCACCTCCATGTCCTCCTAATGTGAATTCAAAATGTGCAATATCATTTTTCTGTGATCTCACTGGCCAGAATTATAAGGATGCATATAAAGACAGCCTGTCACCTTGGAGTAATGCAAGCGGTTAGAAAGCTTAAATATTGCAAGAAAATAAACCGTTTCACTTGTTATTACGAACGGTCCAATCTACTGTGTTTAGCAATCATTAATAAGGGATTCTAGGCTTCAGTGTTAGTATTTAATCAGTGCATTTTGCGTCCAGGATCACATAGGAGAAAGATCGGGAATATTGGAAAACTAAATAAATAATTATCGAATATTTTGTTCCGCTCATCATGCCTACTGTATGCTAAACAGTCCATGACTCTAACTGAGTTTTTGAATCTTACAATACTATGAAAAGGAATATTTATTTGGAAAAGGCTTCACTGTGGGATACAGTCACATATTCGAATTAAGCACATCCCTACTCCTCATACTCCTTATTTCGTGAGATACCGTACTCTTCATGGGTAGATCAAAGTGATGCAAAATACTATCGATGAGGAATACGATATTTCATATCACTTTTATCTACCCATGAGTATAAAGAGTAAGGATTAGTTAAAATATCTGAACGTTTTCCCACAGTGAGGACTTACATGCTACAATATTTATAGATCATATCTAGTAAACCTTCGAAAGAAAGCGTTTTTAGTCGACTTCTCACTTTCGAAGGTCTAATATCTACTAATCCAAAACTATGCGGAGTGAATATCGAGAAAAAATTTCCACATAATTGATGTTACAGTTCACCCAAAGACATACAAACATTCAATCGTGGAATCAGAAATTGGAGAAATATCTATCGGAAAAAGATTGAACAAATCTGTGAATCGAACGGATGAGATGTATCTCAGTATATATACTGCAAATCATCCTAGTATTCCATATCTATCTAAAACGGTAAGACAAGCTATAAAGAACCTTCGTTTCCGCTTCACGTAGGATTATGGTATTATGATGATAGCAAATTCTAATTGGACTGTAAAAGAAAATTAATCAGTAATTATACAGATCCATTCGCTTCGAATCAACGACAAATTGTACTCTGAAATAGTATCTGTATCTTATTCTATCTCTCATGAGAATAATACAGAGATTGATTTGCGTGATTAAAACCAGGTATTTTACTCTACTATCGTACTTCGTAAACATTTCCGAACAAATTTACATTTTGTAAATTATTTACATTTTTTGCACTTTGCTGGTTCGCAACTAAAATTTATAATTATTGTTTCTTATTTTTTATCCACCCCGAATTCCGGGCAGATACAAAAATCTGATGGTGAAATATTCCTAGAAATACGATTAAAAAGAGAGCAATTATTATGTAAATTGAAAAGAAACTGAGAATACGGTAGGGACGAGGGTTTTAATCAATTCTACCGCAATCTTTACTATTTTTGATCTCTTTTTAATCGTATTTCAAGGAATATTTCACAGTCGGATTTTTGTATTTGCCCGGAATTTGGGGTGGATAAAAAATAAGAATAAGAAACAATAATTATAATTTTTTAGTTGCGAAACAGCAAAATGCAAAAAAATTAAATAATTTACAAAATGTAAATTTGTTCGGAAATGTTTACGAAGTACGATAGTAGATTGGTCTTTAAAAACATTTTCAGAGAACCACGGAATCAGAGAAAACTGTAGCTGTATCGATCCTATCTACAGGTGGAAATGTGAGAGATGTGATAGCACAGGTTCCATCCATGAAAGTATCCGCTGTAAGTTCCAAATTCGTCTCTCCCAGAAAAGCAACAACAAAAACAATTACATGAGTAAATCCTGCCGCAATTCTTTTTTTTGTGAATCCAATCAACTCACTACCGTAATCCCAGACTTGAGTGTACCCATCGTAATCATATAGGTTACGGTAGGATTACTGTAGTATACTATAAGGGAAACTGACTAGTTATTTCAGGTCAGAAATATCGCCAAGAACGTTGAGGGAAGGAGACTATCCAGAAGTGGTGCTAAATCGGGAACAAACTGGTCTGAAGTTGAAGCGGAAATCGAACGAGCGAGCTTTCTCCGGATGAATAGGCGAGAAGAATCAGAACATCATCTATTGCTTTGTTCCGATTGGATGATCAGAGTGAGAGAAAAAAGAGTCACTTTCTGAAAAGAGATACATCAGATAGTGATAATTTAAAATTATGTGAATCACGGTTTCGTCTACGGTGTTTTGGACTCTCATTGCCTACAAAACAAGATCTGATCAGTCATCAACAAGAAGTTGAATCTCTGAAGAGCTGTGAATCGAGTGAGTCATTACGTAAAAATTTTGTCTGCACATATTATGAATTGACACTATTTCTTGAATATTTCAGTTCCATCTCATATATCAACCAGAGGAAATGGATGCATCTTGGTCGATGTAACTTTCAAGATAGTTGACGAATTCTTCGTTACACCAGTTTATTACTACAACACTATGTTCAGGTCACTTACAGATTTCTATTATTTTAGATTATCAATATTTAATTCACATTTATATTCTAAAAAATCGCTTACTTTTGATCATCCAGTCGGATTAGTGCAGCAAGTAATACTGATTCGTCTTTCCAATTCATTTCTCAATAGCCTCATTAACTGGATCACAGCTCATTCCCACATCTATTTTCACCTTATGCGCTATGTCGGACCTGAATTTTTCTTCTCTTTATCGTACTTGGTGAACAAACCGTGACAGATGATCATTTTTGGCAATTTATGACCTTTTTGAAATCCATCGGATGTTGACTTATAAATTCCGATTTTTCTTTCTTATTTTTTGTCCACCCTTGTTTACTGGAATTAGCCTGGAATGTCCTGGTGAAATATTTCTCTAATATGGAGCAAAATGTGAGCGGAATAGTAGTGATTACGGTAATATCGAGAAAAGCTGCTGGTCCTATCGTAATCCTTTGTTATTTTCAGTTTTCATATGTATTGCTCTCGTTTTTCTCCATGTTCTAGGAATATTTCACCAGGACAGTCCAGGCCAATTCCAGTAAACAAGGGTGGATAAAAAATAAGAAAGAAAAATCGGAATTTATAAGTCAACATCCGATGGATTTCAAAAAGGTCATAAATTGCCAAAAATGATCATCTGTCACGGTTTGTTCACCAAGTACGATATTCTATCTACAGAAAACATACCATATCTATTTGATTTTTTTTTCAATTAAAAAATACTGCAGATCTATGGATAAGAAGATTTCATTTCTTCCTCTTGCTTTTCTCGTAAGGCAGCATCACAAAGGAGATGACTTTCACTTGTTCTCGTGAGTACATTAAACATTAAAGCAGAAAAGCAAAAGACAGGAATTGATGTAATTGAAATCGAATGCCTCTATTTGCCAGATTGATGCTTGATCGAATAATGTCAAAACATGGATTCGAAGATAGGAGGGTGGCATCGATTATCGCAGATGGGGAAAGAACTTTCGATAAAATGAAGAATGTGAGTAAAAATTTCAGCACTATCGTACTTCGTGAACAAACCGTGATAGATGAACATTTTTTTGGCTATTTTTGACTTTTTTGAAAGCCAGCCAAAAAGTCAAAATAGCCAAAAAAATGTTCATCTGTCACGGTTTGTTCAGGAAGTATGATAAAAAAAATAGTCGAAGCAAGAAATAAGATTTGAACAATAAAACCCGGACATTTTCCTTTGGATACCGTAACCTACAGTACCATGATTCGCTTACCTTATTTACAGTATTTTAACCAAAAAAAATGGACCATTTCAGAGCAAACTTTTCGAAATGTCTACGAGATTGTCGTGCAGTGTACATCTGGGCAATTTGTTGGTCAAAGCTGCTAAGGATGGGAAGAAGGAATATAAGGTCAGAGTACACTCGAAATTGCATTCAGTTGTAGTTTCAGGCTATATTCGGAACGGATGAAAAAAAGAGAATATGTGGACTAGTGGATAATCTCGATAGAGACGATTTCATAAAATCAGTGGAGGAATGGGGAGGAGACGCGAGCGAAGAAGCCAAAGAATGGTTAGTTTTCCACTTTGCAGATAAAAAAGGGATGGATTTGTGAGAACGAAATGTCAATCAATATACGAAGTGCAGGGTCAATCAACATACTGATGAGTTGTTCGACGGTTGCGGACTCCGAAATAGATTGAGAGGGAGATGGGGACTCTCGAGTGTGACTACAAACTCTCTCGAAGGGCAGAACACGCAGATGAAAAAATGGGGAGATCATGGCACGCTTCCTCTCGATCAATTCATTGAACTAGCTGAGCAGAAAATGAACGATTGGTGCCCACTAGTAATGACAAATCGGAACTCGGCTCTCCTTAATTGGATTAATTGGATTCTCGTTTCTCTCTCCAAAACAATTTTCCTTTCTTTTTTTTTCTCATCACGATAAGCGGGCAAATACAAAAATCACACGGTGAAATATTCCAATAAATACGATAAAACAAAAAACAATTTGAAAATAAACTAGGGATTACGGTAGGCTTAAGTTAAAATCAATACTACCGTAATCTTTATTTTTCTGCCCTCATTATTGATCATATTTCATGGAATATTTCATCGTCTGATTTTTGTATTTGCCCTCTTATCGGGGTGGGCAAAAAAATTCAGACCGAGACCAAGGTATTGAGCACACATTTTGAGCGGTATAACCAATTTGGTAGATCACCCTGCGGTCTCTACGAAATAGCCGAAAATAAAAAAAGTAAATAATGAAAGAAAAGTAAATCTGTTCGGGAATGTTTTTGTACGATATATATACCGATTCTGATTTTTTCGATCAGATTCCCAAGATTTTGTTCGGTGAGTCAAGCCAGCATATTTTCTCTCTTTTAAAACTAATAATTTTTTTCAGGGAACCTTGACCATCGGAGAGAATTTCAAGAAATTCTGAAGTGGGAAATTGAAATAAATGGAGGAATCGCACTAGCGAGGAGAGGAGGTGAGAGATGAGTGCAGATTAGTTTCTAAGAAAACAGCGAGATAGGTGAACAAATCTTTTGAAGGGTCGTGATTGATGTCCAATCAAAGAATGATCCCAAATGCACTCACAACATGTGCACACGAAGGAACTCAATCCCTATCTGCTGCCATGTGTAATTATTTTATTCTATTCCAATTAAAGAATCTTATCAAAAATACAGTCTCGCATACGCTTTCTCTCTGCACGAAGAGGATAGGCAAGAAATCTATGAGAAATTGGCGATTCGTGCGAAAAGATTCGATGCGGGGACTAATATCGATGTGAATCGAATTGGCAAGGGTGATAAACCAGGTATGTCTAACTTCTTCATCGATTTCATCAGCAAAGAAAAGTGGGATGTGAACACAAAGGGGGTGATGGCACGTTTTTAAACCTACCATTTTGAAACCTTGGGACACAAATGGAAATACCTTGGTTACTTAGTGTAATCGCTTCATCTTTTTCCTATTCGAAAGAGCAGACTCTCCTCTACAAATCTCCTGACAAGAGCCAAGCGATCCGACGTAGGAGGAATTTACTACAATTTTTAATGTGCAGAAGGATCGGAGAATAAATCAGCTCAGACGTTAAAAATCTTAGTAAATTCCGCGTACGTCGGATCGCTTGGCATTTTGTCGGGAGATTCGTAGAGGAGAGTGTGATCTTTCGATTAAAAAAGGACGAAGTGATTAGACTAAAACAAACAAGTTATTTCCATTTTTGTCGTGCAATCACCCACAAAGTGGGGATTCGGAGAGGGATGAACAGCTCATCTAGCTCTTTCAATTTAAACTACATAGGGGTGAGGAGAAGAGGGAATCAACAGAGCGCAATGAACTACTCACGAGAAGTTACTTCACTAGTACCCACGTGAGGTCTTTCACTTGAAATTATAGTGGTAAACCATATCAGACAATTTTTATCTGATAACAAAATATGCTATTCAGGAGATACGCACGATTGGATGGAGATGGGTCCGAACCGATGGATGATATCGACTTACAGGTTACACTGTTATGTAATTTATTCAGAAATCTGAGAATCACCCTTCTTATCTCGAATATTAAATAGTCAACCATATTTAGGATTCAATAATGAATATCTCTGACCACAGCCAAGATGTTACCAGTCACTTAATAGATCATAATTATTCATCGAATCAGATCAATCAAACGGAGTACTTCGAGGTTCGGACTTGAGTGTTTCACAAACTCAAAAGAAACTATCCCCCAGAGGCGAATGACGTGAAACTTGAGAGAACTTGTAGGGTCTACCGGGAACATCTTATTCCATACCCGTCTCGAGATTGGTCTCTCCTATTCTACCGCCCAGTCTACCCACAAGAACAGTAGATTTCAGTAAATAGCCCATACATTATCTAATCTACATCCCTCTCCAGAACACTAAGCTCGTATCCAATCTATTGCAAACCAAGGCATCCAATCTAGTACCAGCCAAGCGAATTGAGCCCACTAAGATGAAATTGAACAAACGACAACTTGTCCAAATTGTGAGTACAGTTTAAATAATGACAAATATTCAAGAAATTGCTCATAATTAATTGCTACAATCTTAGCATCCATCGATTCGGCCACTTCTGTCTATCGAAATGAACGAGGATAAGGACTCAGTTCCTAAGGTATTAAAGAAATTGAGTGATCATCACCGAGATAGTATATTTTCAGCTACCCCGGTTGCAAGGAAGTGACCAGGACTCAATCGTACAAGATATCGACGATTGTTCTTTCCTCGAAACGGTGAGTGAATCAATGACTACTTTTTATGATTTTATCGGAGGCTGATAAACAGGGCAAACCTTTTAGTCGAACGGTCTTGAAAGCCTCTTCTGGTAAAAGCTTTCTTTGAAAGAGAATCTCCGTGAAAGAGCATAGTACGACACGTTTCGCGAAGCTCATGTTTTCATATTGGTTTCTCTGCAAAGGATACTCGGAATAGAGGAAACACGATAATAGGATAATAAACCGCACCTCGATTGATTCGACGTTCAAATACTTTATTTATTTATAAATAAATAAATAAATAAAGTAATTAAATTTAACGATTAACGGACGATATTAGTAGCATTAGTTCAAAATTGTAAGGAGTCATGCTACAGTATACCAATCTAATTGCGGGAATTCGATATTTACCGTAGTCTCAATGATTTTAGTCTATTAAAGTCTTAATAAATTGAAATTCAAAATTAGTTTGTCGTCTGTTCAATCCAGTTTTTATAATACACACGACTAAATTTAATACATCGAGGATGAAGTGATATGTTAGTTCATGTCAGATGCATTGCAAACATGGTTTCAATAGACACAGAGAGGGGGTATGATTGTTTCTTTTTTTCAGATGGATCATGATTCTTCTGGAACCAACTTCGTTGAAGAATTGGCTGAGAAGGTGAGTACCAACTAGTTCATTCCTTTCTCACCGGAACTGTCTCAATTCGGAATTTCCGTTCTCAATGTATGCACACTTGGGCAAATAGAGATCTCTAAATGTCAGGCGAGACAGTCTCGTGATGCGAAGGCGAAACGTGAAAGTCAATTTGCACTACTTCACAAGAAATCGCCACCCAATCAGACATCATTCCTCGTTCATTCTGTCTATGACGGTACTTCCCATCGTAATTGTCCGATAAGATAGAGAAATCTTTATTTACTGATCTCCAACAAAATTATATTGAAATAAGTAAATCTAAATTGAATATTCAGATTGGACTGATCTCACTGGATCTCCTCTTGGTAATTGTTCAAGTTGTGGTGTACAATTCAGCCAACGGCCAGGATTGATCGGAATACTGGAGAGAGACGAGAGGAGAGTTCAGTGAGTATTTCCAATATCGGGATACTTTTTATACTTTTCAATCGTTCAAATTAGGCTAGAGACGAATAAACTAATAATTTTATTTATTTTTTGATAGTTTCACTCGAGCCTTCCAGTTTTTTTCTATTATTCTCCCGAATGATATCGGAAAAATCTTCATTGGAAATAGTTCAACAAATAATGCAGGTCTGTTCATCTATCCATAGAATGTATTATGAGAATCTGGCCTAATGCTCATCGGGATTTCATCCGACTGTTGAAGAGATCAGCTTTGAAGGAAGCACGTTTTACTGAGTGGGTGAAGGAGAAATTGGGAGTTAATACAATGTTCATGGAAGTTCATTTCTGGTAGAATCCCTTTTCCACCTTTATCGATCTATGGTAACTGAATGAAGCAGCATGTACAGTATTTTCATCTTTTTGTTATCATTAATGAGTTTTCGATCTGAGACTTGTTATTTTGTTGTTCCTCACAAAAGTAGTGTTTTTGCTGTTGCAGGATTTTTGTTGTTTTTTTTTACGCTGAATAAAGAGCTGACTGTAGATTCCTCTATGAAAACAAGAAAAAATATAATCTAATTATAAATACGATTGCTAGGAACATACGTTGTTGATCATTATAATGTAATTTATTGAAACCCAAAATCACAGTTAATATTGGAGAAGGCCGAACCATTTTGAGTGTGAAATTTACCCCCACACGCATCTGGTTGCGTGTGCGTGTGATTCATTTGCGTGTGCGTGTAGTGGGTGTGCGTGCGAAATACTAACTGCCCAAACTCCGGTTTTTCAACGCAACATGCGCGCGCGATTCTTGGAAATTTTTCTCAACATGCGTTTCACAGCCAAGAATCTGGCACGCATGTTGTGTTTTGGATTACTGTAAGAAAAATCATTTCTTCGTTTCTCCTTCAATTTTCTTTGTTTATTTTTGTGTATTTCGTTCTTCAGTGGGAGCAGTTCTTCCTTTATTGATATAACAACAAGAAAATGAAATTTAGACACAAAATGTTTCAATTATAGCGAATCGAATCTTCTTTTGAGTCGCAATCTTGTATACTTGCATAGAGATCAAGGACGTTGCCAGACTGATAGCAGTAATTTGAATCATGCTTATAATTTACAAATCTTACCTCATACAATTAGTCCATTGCAACAATTGGTTAGGTATAGCATATATGGAGAATCTAAAACTGCAAGTTCATTACGTATGGACCTACTTTAGATTACGCATTTCTCCATAACACAGTCCTATGCCAATTCTGATCGTTGATTGAGGTGAGACCAGCTGAGCTGAAACAAACGGAGTGAGGTCGCAAGTTAAGGTATGGAGCGCGGCAAAACGATCGATCTTGGAGGACAGACTGATGATAGCTCACCAATCATTTTCGAACAATTGAAGATAGATAATGGAACGTATAACATGTTGAAATGAGCAAGGGCAGCAACTTTCAATAAATTGCGAAACGGACTATTTGAATGTTTTTCGAACGGAAGTGATTCATTTGCATGTTGCATGCAAGTTTATCGCTCATGCACGATCAAAAATCGCGTTCGCAACGAGAGGTGGAAAACGCGGCCAGTAATCGCGCGCGCATGTTGCGTTGAAAAACAGGAGAAAAAGAGTCAATTCTTGATTCGCACGATGATGAGAATGAGAATACTGTATTATTCTTTAAATTTTTTTTCGTTATTTTCGGTCATATTAGTTTTATTTATTTATTTGTCGTGCTGCGTAACGCTCGAATTTGTTTCAGATGCCGGAAGCTCAGAAATCGTCTACCACAGTGGAAACAAATGAGAAAGATGTGAGTCCATCTATACTAGTTGTGCAAATGGGATCGTAAAAGGTAGGATCCCAGGCACTACTTCACTTTACCAGATTGATGGCAATTATTTAGCATAAGGCTGTTAATAATCAGCCTGAGCATAACCATAAATAGTCTAAGCTTGAACCTAAGCAGCCTAACCATTTACCTAAGCAGCCTAAGCAAGAAAAAATAGGACAGTAAAGCGAATAAGGTTAAGTCTATGCCTTGGCTCTACCCCCAATCTGGTAAAGTGAAGTAGAGCCGGATCCCACATAATACCATTTTTTTTAGTTCTTGTAGTCTCAACAGGGCTTCATGTTTCTTCAGTTCTTCAGAGTGGTGTAAATTATTTGCTATTTTTAGGTGATTTCGAAGAATCCCAATCTGGAGCTTGCGCAGAGCAGGTTCCTTCTTTCCCACCCCGAAGTTCCGAAAGAGAAGAAAGAGGAAATATGGCAGGCTCTTTTCAAGGCACGTAGCATTTAAAATTTCTCTGATTTTCAATGTCATTCATTGCAGGAGATTAAAGAGAACGACATGGCGCCCCTTTACAAATCGGTCTGTGAAGATCTCCAGGTACAGCGTTTGCCATTGGCTAATAATTTAAATCTGCTCTTGTCAGATTCCTATCGATTCCACTCTACATGAGTCGATGAAATCTAGAAACACGAAGAAGATTGAAGAGTTCGAAGCAGAGATTGAGGACGCTGAACAGAATCTAGGTGAGTAATATCATTCTCTCTGGAGTCATAAGTTTTCATTCACAGTGTCGTTTTGCCTCCTAAATTGAGAACGTTGTAATTTGCAAAAAAAATCGTTGTTTCTAGGGTTGACAATTCGGCTTGTCGTAGCTGCGCCGCTACCTCCCCTAGCTAAATTTCGCAATAGGCGAACGGGGGAGGAGTAGTGGCGGCGCTACGATAGGCTGAATTGCCAACCCTAATAGCTTCTAAAAATCTTTCTGTATAGGAAGATTAATGCTAATACATATGTTATGTTTAGGGGAAAGCGAGGTGCGTCAAGCATGGCTGAAGAAGTCGGAGTATTTGTGTCAGATCGGAGACAAGGAAGGATCCATTGTCGCCCTTGAGAAGACTTATCACAAGACGGTGAGATGGACTCTCTTTCTAATAGAGTGTAGGCACGGCCCCTGCTCCATTGACAATCGCAAAAAGCACCGCCTAACCACGCCGCTTACAGAAATGGCCCGCGAAATTCAAACCCATCAGGGTCAGGCAACCTACCTGACTGACCCTGAGGATTCAGGGTTTCAGGCAACTTTTTGAATTGAATTTTTGGAGACCTTGCACGGATTTCTTTGAAATTTGCCTGATTTGCCGCCAACCTGATGAAATTGTAATTTTTGTAGCTAGTTTTACTGTTTTCCGTACGAGAAACTCGTGAACTATTCTGATAATGAGGTGTCGATTTTGTGGTGCAATTAGGCGGTACTTTTTGCAATTGTTGATGGATCGGGGGCCGTGTGTAGGGACTAGGGACCACCGAACCGGAAAATTAAATCTCGAACTCGGGAAAGGCTGTGTGACCGCGTGAGAAACGTCGAACAGCGTGCGAATTCAAATAGCAAACGCAAAATCTGCATTTTCCCGCTTTTATTTAGGGACCGCAGCCGGAATATTTGGCTACACCCTCCGACGCTCCCCCCCCCTCAAACACCGTAATTTGGCTTTCAAATTCTTTAATATTTTTCTGAATCATTTTAAAAATATTTCTATTGTTTTTCAAGTTGTTTCATTCATCGGAATGAATAACATGACATAATGAAAGAATACAAAGCATGGCAGGAAGTTTGAATACGCAATATTGATAGGACAGTATGGCAAGAAGAAATGGCGTGGTTTTAGAATTTATTGTCTGATCTAGCTTTTCTTACCATCGATAGATTGCGCAGCATAAAAAATAGTTCTGAAAATATAAATAAAGTTAGGGAAGTAGCAAATGTTATTGAAGCAGCGAAAGCCGAGCATTTTCACAGCAAGGAAATGGTTTTGTCTCAATTACTCAAATACTTAAAATGCTTCCCAAAAATATTAAAGAATTTGAAAGCCAAACTACGGTAGTTTGAGGGGAAGGGTGTAGCCAAATATTTCGGACTCAAATATTCCGGCTGCGGTCCCTAGCTTTTATTGAATACTAGAGCATGCAGCTCTCCAATTTTATACTGACTGTCGAGATTAGCTCCCTCAAAAGACACAAAGCACATAAAAAGAAATATTCAGCAAAGCGGTCATTTTTAATATTGGCTGTCAACATGCGTAATCTGTCCGTTGAACTTTTTTTATTAGGTTGATGCGAAAGTTCCCGCGGGTTTTATTTTTGTAATTATCCCCCGTCCCCTTTCCGCATATCCGGATTTGACTGTTACTTTATTTAGTTGTATGTTAGACCATTACTACCATATATTCAAATTGTATCAGACTCACGTAGGTGGAAGGAAATAAATATTTTTAGAAATTAAAATCGAAAATTCCACAAACCGTGTTTTTCAGTGTTATCATCCGATTCTCCACAGAACGTAAACTAGTTATCTCGAAATTTTGCCAATTCAGGAACTGATAGAGCAAGGGTTGATCGCTCGTTTGAGACCAAAATATCCGACCTAAAGATCATGAGAAAAAAACAGGAGCCGAAAAAAGTCCCAATTTCGATCTTCGAAATTTAATATCAAAGTTCAATAAAATCCAGCTCTCAAACTGTAAGTTGTATCATCACTCAAATAAGGCTGTGCATTTATATGGCATAGTAATTTGCCATGCACTATATTTGAGACCTGCTGATCTATCGGCTCGAGAATAGAGCAAAAGAAAGTATATTGGATCAGGTTCGGAGAAACTTGTTTTCTGTTTAGACGCATAAATCTAGTAGGCTTAATGGCCCTGAGCAAAAGAGCTAACAATATTATAATGACCAGTCATCATACTTTTGAAACGTGAACCAAGTTGGGCGCAATACCTATTCCCCATTGCGAACTGATCCAAGAAGTGCATGCCATGGTCAAACTCAATGATTTTGGATCTTTACTGTGTCCATCATACTGATCGGTCAGCTCCGATATAATGTGCGCTGTGAAGAATGATATTGACCTTATCGATAATAAAAAGACATATGGCGATCGGCCTTAAATGATTCGCAAGAGAGCCCCGAATCTCAAAAAGTGAAAGCCCGCGGGAACTTTCGCATCAACCTGATAATTAGATTTCAAACGCACAGTGATATGCAGCTCTATAGTTTCCTATGTGAGATGTTCTACGAACTCATATGATACTCTCGAGCAAATAATAACGAAAATTCGACAAAACGATCATAGTGAATTCCGAACTTGCATTTCCGCTTATTTTTCAAGATTACTGTAAGTCACCAGTATTGATTGAAAAGGTGGAGGCTGTGATACACCTTATATTGTGAAAAATTTGTTTCGCTCATAATTTGTCCCAATTTCACTGAAATGCGCACTATAAGAATTACTCATGGCGTGATGTATCATTGCCGGCGAAGAATGGAGTACCGCAGTTGAGTCTATGCTGATTGTGAACGTGCAACATTCAACGCAGCCTTCGTATTCGTCAATAATTGCTTAAAGAATATTTCTCTTGATAGACTAAAGAAAAATGGAAATAAATATATTTTAAATTTGAGCAAATTGACAGACTGAAAAGTCGTGACCCAGTGAACCGGTTACTACACCACAATGGGTGGGGCTAAGAGTGATAACCTAATACTCGATTAAATAGCATTTTTATTTAAATCTGAGAACGCTATCATGATTCGGCATCCTTGATTGCCCCATAGCAACAAAAACCGGATTTTTTGGAAATGCTTCAAATTTTACGTGGTGGTCCCTAGCAGTGATCGAAAAGTCAATTTTCTTCCATAACCGTGCACGTTAATAGTGTCGCTTAATAGACATTGATGAGCTCTTTTCAATGGCGTATCTCATTCGTTCTGGAGGGGTGTCGTTTTTGAGATAAGGCTGTCCAATACTTCAACGTAAAGTGCGATTTTTGACTTTCCGCCAGATTGTTCATCATCATCGACACCCTGAAGGAGCAAACGAGATACACCCTTGAAAAGAGCGCATCGAGTTCTATCAGGCGACACTATTATCGACATAATTTTCGAAAAATTTCTCATGTCGATTTTGACATACTTTTCGTTCACTGGTCCCTAGTAGGGACCAGGGCCGGCAAAGGGCGTGTCATGGAGTGGGAAACGTCGAAATGCGGGAATTAAAATCCTGCACGTAATTTTGCATTTTTCAGGATTAACCGCTTATTTCGGAATGCACATTTACAATCTTATCATGAATGTGAAAGTCTGGCAACAATGCGCCTCACATTAAATTTTTTTATAAAATTCTGTGGCAAACACGTTTTAAATCGGTTGTGAAAATTGCATACTTTGCGAATTCGGTTGTTTTAATTAGCTAACATTTTATTCTGGGGATGAGCACTCTGGGTTTTGACTTATGTGTGATCAGTGTGCAGGACTCGAACTTTTGACAAGTTTTTCCCGCAATCCATAGAGGCAAACCTTGTCAAATAACTGATGGAGCTAAAAAATAAAATAGACCGTCTAATGAGTGATTAAAACCCTTTGTTGATATATTCTTGTATTTTATGTTTTGATTTTGTTTAAACCATTCATTCGAGTACGGAATATGTGCATAAGAAATATAGATTCAGTTAAATTCACTACTGCCCGTTTTTCAGTTAAATTCACTACTGCCGGTTTTACTCTTGGATACCGTATACCTTGCGCACGTTTCTCCTGACTGATAACTGACACACCGACAAAATGCACAATATATTGATCAATTATGAGTCCGAAGGCGCCATTTTATTTAATGCTACCAAGAAAAATGAAATGAAAAGTGTTTGAATTTCGCAAATGGTGGCCTGCTCACCTTGCCATGACCCACCGAACCGACTTCGTGCGTGACTGCACCAAGAGGGACGGGGCTTAGACGGATAGGTCAGAACTCGCTGATTTAATTTTTTCATAAAAATATGAGTAGTTTTAATGAATTCTGCACTCCCGATTATCCAAATGCACATAAAAAAAAATTTTTTTTTAGAGTAACAATTTTACTTGGTGGTCCCTAAATAGAGTGACCAATCTGATTGAGGTGGGAGTGGGATATCGCATCGATCTCGTCTTCGTTCTCATCCGTCTCGGTCTCTTCCATCTTGATCACAAACTCATCAATGAGAAGATGGCGAAGGCTAAGGAGTTGATGGAGCAGGTCCCCCCCCCCCCCCCCACCACCTCTGCCTCCCCCCTCCTCCCTCCCCCTTCTCTCCTATCATGAGTCTCCTTTCAGGGAGGTGATTGGGAGAGGAAGAATCGTCTTCGTTCGTACGAGGCTCTTCACAAGATGTCAATCAGAGATTTCTCTGGTGCAGCAGCTCTCTTCCTCGAGGCAGTTCCCACCTTCGGAAGCTATGAATTGATGAGCTACGAGCAACTCGTCTTCTACACTGTTGTCACCGCACTCATGGGTATTCAACTCTTTTTCATCTGTTATTTAATGTAGGAATCGTTTTTATTGAAATATCCTGTCTCGTTTCAGCTCTCGAGAGACCCGATCTGCGTAAGAAAGTAGTGAGATGCAATGAAGTGCAGGAGCAGGTATTATCTTGTCCCCCATCCCCCCTCCCCCCCCATCTCTACCAGCTTGTATCTTCTCCTTCCAGCTGACTGGGGGTGGTGCCAATGGAGGACTCGTGCTCATCAGAGAGTATCTCAATGCTTACTATGACTGCCACTATGACGTCTTCTTCCAGGTACGAGTGAACTAATTAACCAATGGTAGAACCTTCTTGGTCATCATTGTTCAATAGGAATTGTTGATTGTGTCTGGTTGTAGAGTCTGGCTAAACTGGAGGAATCTCGATTGGTGCTGGATCGATATCTCGCTCCCCATGCTCATTTCTACTCGAAGGGAATGAGACTGCGTGCATATCAACAATTCCTTACCCCCTACAAGACCGTTAGAATCGATATGATGGTTAGTTGAATATTGGATGGAAAGCAGTTATGAGAATGGTGTTCAGGCCCGTGATTTCGGTGTCTCTCGCGCATTCGTCGATTCTGAACTGCATTCTCTCATCGCAACTGGACAGTTGCACTGCAAGATTGATGCGATTAGAGGAGTGATTGAGATGAATCATCCTGATAGCAAGAACCATCTCTACAAGAACCTTATCAAGTAAGCTTATTTTGATTATTCAATGAATCTGGAAAAGGATATGGTGTGGTTTTATTACCGCTGGATGATGAATGGTGTTACAGGGACGGTGACATTTTGCTCAATCGAATCCAGAAGCTGGCCCGTGTGATCAACGCCTAAGAAGAAGAAGTGTTGCTCCATCATACACACCTTTTTGTATACACATATTTATTGAATCCTGTATAATTTCGGTGGTGATAACCGATGATTGCATAAAAGATGTGGCCAATTGTGCAATATTTCTTTTAAAGATTGGCGTTGTGTGCGCTATAATCATATCTGATACACAGTCGTTTTACTCGAGATTCATTCTTGATGTATCATACTCCTATATAAAGCGCTTATTCCGTGTGTCTAAGCAACAGAACCTAAAGTAATCCTACCGTAACCCAATCTACAGTAATCCTACCGTAACCCAAGCTACAGTAATCATACAGTAACCCAACATACAGTAATCCTACCGTAACCCAACATACAGTAATCCTACCGTAACCCAACCTACAGTAATCCTACCGTTACCCGACCTACAGTAATCCTACCGTAGAACCTTCGAAACTTTCCAGAATCTTCCCGAATGTTCGAGAACCTTCGAAATTCCCAGAATCTTCCCGAATGTTCTAGAACCTTCGAAATTTTCCAAAATCTTCCCGAATGTTCGAGAACCTTCGAAACTTTCCAGAATCTTCCCGAATGTTCTAGAACGTTCGAAACTTTCCAGAATCTTCCCGAATGTTCTAGAACGTTCGAAACTTTCCAGAATCTTCCCGAATGTTCTCGAACCTTCGGAACTTTCCAGAATCTTCCCGAATGTTCAGATGCTTCGAAAGTTCGCAAAAGTCCTAAAGTTCCAGAACCTTCCATAGCGGGATACGGTATGATTACGGTAATTGCGGCGAAGAAGGGGAGGGGTCCGCTAGAATGTTCTGGAACTTTCTCTCGCGTGCTCAATACCCTGGGCTATCATACTCCTATATAAAGCGCGAGTCTCTGTTTGTCCAGACTCCTCCCACTTTTCGCCCCCTCCTCGGTCCTCATAGTCCCCGATCCTTGGGTAAAGATCAAAGACCAAACTACAAACTAGAAAGGCCAAACTATAATGACCAAACTACAAACTAGAAAGACCAAACTACAACCTCCACACTACATACACTTCACGCTACAGACTACAAACAACACGATTTCGTCACAGAAACTTCCAGAACCTCTCAACGAGACGGGGAGGGGGGGGAGAGAGAGATTTCCTCATCGAACCTTCCAGAATCTTCCAGAAAGAGGAGGGAGGGAGGGGAAGAGAGATTTCGTCATCGAACCTTCCAGAAAGAGAGAGGGGGACGGAGGGGGAGAGAGATTTCGTCATCGAACCTTCCAGAAAGAGAGAGGGGGAGGGAGGGGAGAGAGATTTCATCATAGAAACTTCCAGAACCTTCCAGATAGAGGGGAAGGGAGGGAGAGAGAGATTTCGTCATCGAACCTTTCAGAAAGAGAGAGGGGGGAGGAAAGAGAGATTGCGTCCTACGGCGGGGTAATGCCTCGGTGGATATTGTGCACACAAAAAGCACAATAAACAGAGCCCAAACTAGCACACAACCCGGCGTACGCCAGCCGGAGCACGCGCCTTGGCGCGTGCGATCGGCTGGTTTAACAATAATTTGGGATGGTAATTCATCTACCGACTCTTCATTTCATGCGCTCTCTCGCTTCTTTGACCAGTGAAAGAGCATGACGAAATTAGTAGAGCCATTCTTGAATTGTCGACCCTAATAATAATCATGTGGTATTGGCGCTGCACCTTTCTCCTTCGTTCATTTGTAATAAGGTGCTCAATGAAGGACGGAACGTAGGGAAGCTCGTATCGTTCGTTTGCGCGAAATAATTATTTTATATTTTAGACCTGACGTGAAACGTGATACCATTATCTCTTTTAGTTCTTTTTGCTTGATTCTCTTTTGTGTTGCTGATGAGGGCAGCCCCTTCGTTATTGAATAATTCACTATGGAATATATATAAGATGATTTCATTGCAGTTGTCAGAATGTCTGGTCGCCAGGGAGGAAAGCTGAAGCCTCTCAAGTCTGCCAAGAAGGAGACCAAGGTGGGCGAACAAAACATGTTATTTTGTATTCTTAAGTGCCTGTCCCACCAAAGAAAATCTCAAATTCGCGTTTGGTGCTTGATCGACAAGGGCGCGACTTTCCAAGCATACTGCAATTTGGGATTGACTTTTGGAAGTCATTCCAAAAAGTCAAATCCAGTACAAACTACGGTATATTTTGAAATTCGTTTAGGATATCGAATTAAACTGTAGTTTCTTGTTGATCAAGCATAATTTACACGGTGTGACGCCGCTCCCCAAAAATGCCGGAGTGCCTGGCTTTCTCTGCGCTCTCGCCACAAGCAAAACTGTACGCTTGTTGCGGGGTCTATCATAAACTGATTTTTAAAAACATTATTTTATTTAAATTTAATTTCATTATTTTCGATTTTATGCATCTATTCTCAGCGAGAATAATATCATCCAACTCGAAAGAAAATACCAGGTCGTTTTAGCCTTCCAATTGCTCAGATACCGAGACAATCGAATCGAATGACTGCATTTTGGATTCGTGATGTGGCACTACTTCACTTTACCAGATTGATGGCAATTATTTAGCATAAGGCTGTTAATAATCAGCCTGAGCATAACCATAAATAGTCTAAGCTTGAACCTAAGCAGCCTAAGCATTTACCTAAGCAGCCTAAGCAAGAAAAAATAGGACAGTAAAGCGAATAAGGTTAAGTCTATGCCTTGGCTCTACCCCCAATCTGGTAAAGTGAAGTAGAGCCCGTGATGTGATTTTAGATAAAATCATGTAGTTTTCTAAATATTAAATATTCTAAATAGGGCACGGCTCGTTAAAGCGTCAACTCAAATGCCGCAATCGCATGACCGCGACGCGCGAGTTCATTAGGGCTCGCTCCAATCCAGGGGTCAGTATTTATTATTTTGATCTACCATAATAACAATCTATTTGGTCACTGCCTGCTCACAACGCCTCGTGCACTTCAGGTTGATAGATCAAAGTTCTATAATTGAAAAAGCCACATACACATGGATGATATACCTTATCACTCCGAGTTGTCTACGAAAAGAACGACATCTGATTGAGTCTAGGATGGATTTACCGATCTCTGATAAGTTCTCTCACTGCCGTTGTGTAACTTTGAAGACGTTATCAGTTTAACTGAATGTCAGAAAGGCTCAAATTACATAACTTCCATTTTGGCGGCAGCGGCCATCCTTCAAAATGGTCCCATTTTTGAATGGGAGAACTCTCAAGCAAAAACAGCACATTGGCAGACGCCTAATGACATTCCGCATAAGAGTTAACTAGTGCTAGACCTCACGAAACCTTAGGTTTCAAGAAAATGACCGGTAAATGAATGTTCGGCAACGAGAGTGGTTCGCGCAAAGTGAAGCCAATCACTAGCGGCGCATCTAGACGTTAAACAGAGGTCACAATCGTTTTCCGCGACATCAAATGCATAGGAATTAACTAGTTTAAAAGTAAATAAATGTATAGTTTTATCACAAATAAATAAACAATAATGAATTTTAAAAAAAGCGAAACAGTAAGGAAGCTCTGCCCACAAGAATTTTAAATTTCGCTCCGCGCCGCAACACGTCCCATTTTGCTTGGATCGGTGTGTCAACTTTATAGCGCTTAACGAGCCGTGAGGGACCGCAGCCGGAATATTTGGCTACACCCTCCGACGCTTTCCCGTCAAACTAACTACCGTAGTTTGGCTTTCAAATCCTTTAATAATTTCTGAAGCATATTTAAAATATTAAAAAAAAATATCCTGTTTCGTTGACTAGAATGAATAAAAGGACAGTGAAAGCACATGAATCATGTCATGAAGAGGGAATACGCAACATTGAAGTCGCACGAGGCAACGAATAAATTGGGTGTTTTTAAAATTTATTGTCTGGTTTAGCTTTTCACAACATCGATAGATTCTGCAGCACAAAAATAGTTATCAAAATGAAAATAATGCTAGAAGAGTATTTCACTAAATATCAGCCGCGACAGTTGAGCATTTTCACGGCAAGAAAATGGTTTTGCCGCAAAATCTCAAACAGCCAGAATAGTACATCTGAGATTTTTTTTGATATTTACTTGAGGATAGGATCATCTACGGAATGCGTGAAAATTAGAAATGTACTATTCTGGCTGTAAGAGAAATCGATTTTTAAAGATCCGGACAAAAGTGTGACACAGTGAACAACCGTATTCGGAACCTTAGTTCCACTTCTCTTGTTAAATTGTGATTATTAAAATTAAAATTTTGTTTTGTCATCGTCCCTCGTGACTTTGGTAGCGTGAGACGAGCATAGCGTAATTTATTGATGCCGATAAGAAATATTCCTGCGATTTCCGTATACGATAGCATGTGATGCGCTCCAGTTGGACTCAAAGCGTCGCACCCTCCACCTATCTTCTTTATCATTTTACTTAATATTTTGCTATAATTTTCAAAAACTAAATTGAAAACATTGAATGGAGTAAGGCGAGCTTCCATTTGCGCACCAATTTGTGCATTGTTTCGTTCATCCATTTATACCGCTGCCGTACCCTAATTCTAAAATAAATATTAGGAGATACGAAATTTATAAAGTTTCTCTTAGTCTCACCACGACATGCCTCCGGTTTCCGGTTCACTCGTGATTACGGTGCAAAACAATTGCATTTGATTCTCCCTCGCACTCTGTGTCTAATCATGGTGTGGTTTGGCGAGATTTACCAAGGCGACAGGGTCGTCACACCGTGATTTATTTTTCACTTTGATCGCTCGCCCACGGCACGGCGGACTGAAATCCTACAGACACCTGGACATCATAGCTAAAATCGTAGCTAAAACGCCTGGTTGACGCGCAGCTTTCAACCTGATCTACAAAATGGGAAGTTCAAAGCGTCAGGAAAATCAGGGAAAATTTGAATTTCCCCGAGCGGGAGCGGATAAAATTTGAAAATAAAAAAGCGCGAATGAATAAAATTTGAATATTTGAACTTATGATGTGCATGTTCTCGAAATCTTCGCGGAACACTGGCGGACTTTCTATGTTTATGCGGTCGGAGATGGAGCTTGTCTTTAAACTTTCTATCATTAGTGGCACTTGGGCGGAGCCTACCTTAGAAATTTTAGCCATGGTTTTCGCCGCGGGTAGGATTTCAGTCCGCCGTGCCAGTGCAGGGCCGGAGCCGCAACGCGCGCTTCGTTCTCGTCGGGGCGCATGATTTTCTTCGGGTCACATTTTTGAACAATTCGTTATTTCGATGTTTCAACTATTTTCATAAATGCTGAAAGGCAGATACCATTTAGGGACCACCATCAATTATTCGAAAGTCATAGTGAGACTACGAAATATTCAGGATAATTCCTCCTACTATGCAAAAATATTATAAGAAAAAAAAAATATTTAAAAAAATTAAAAAAATTTTTAAAGAAAAAATAAGAAAACCCTGTATGAACGAACGCAGAGACACGGCCAAGGCGAGATATATTTTCCGGTTCCGTCTATGGGTGCGGCTCTGGTCGCAATTTACTATTTCACGGTTCCGGTCGAATATTCCGTAGCTTCTTGCCCTCTCTTTCCTCAACAAGCTTCAAAGTATCAGATTTATGTGTCTGTCTGTATATGTCTCTTCTTTTTGAGTGTGCTCTTCATCTTCTCCTTTCTCTCTCTTCCGCATCATTCATCATGAGGTCATCACATCACGAGATTTTGAGGACATTTCCGAATATAACGAGCTTGGGCACTTACAACAACTCTTAAAATTGTGCACAGGGACTGGCTGTGATATGAGAGACACGCTGAGATTTTGAACATATGCCTGGAACTAGGGGCAAAAGTCGATTCGAGGGATTAGCTCCATATTTGCACAGGAAGTAGTGCTCGGTAAGGTAGGCAGGTTGACCACCTTGGGGCAGACCGCGACGCGTCCGCAGCGCGTTAGAGCGCGCGAAATTCGAATGTTGACGAATTTTGAAAAATTAATTTCTTGCTCAATTCTTCTCCAATTGCTTCGAACTTGGTACCAATAAATAGCTATATTCATGGACATCTTTTCATGTGTTGCGTATAATCTATGAAAGTTTCAGATTCATGGCGAAATTACAAAATCAAAAATTGATTCCACTCGCAAATATTAACGCCTACCCGGGGGCATATTTCTTATTTAATAATATGTTAGATATTTTAAATATGAATAAATAATGATAACAAAAATCGATTTTTTTGCGTATCGGAGGGGCGAATTTTGAGAAAAACTTTTTTTGCTTTGGGGTACTTCAAATATTTGAATTTCTTCGTTTTGACGGCGTTCCCAGGCAAGCAGTGATACGATTAATTGTCATAAATCTTGCATGAATTTACTATTAAGATGTGTGAAAAGGAAATTTGAGTTTGCACGATTCTGAAGAAAATAATTTTGTAGATGGAAATTCTATCTACAAATTTTAGATGTAGACGTTTTTGCATCTACAAAAATTTTCATACATCTTATTAGTAAATTCATGCAAGATTTATGGCAATTAATCGTATCACTGCTTGCATGGGAACGCCGTCATAACGAAGAAATTCAAATATTTGCAGTACCCCAGAGCAGTTTTTCTCAAAATTCGCCCCTCCGGTACGCAAAAAAATGATTTTTGTTATCAAAAAAAAAAAAACGATTTTTGTTATCATTATTTATTCATATTTAAAATATCTAACATATTATTAAATAAGAAATATGCCCCCCCTCCCTATGCGTTAATATTTGCGAGTGAAATCAATTTTTGATCTTGTAATTTCGCCATGAAGCTGAAACTTTCATAGATTATACCCAACTGAACAAATGATGTCCATGAAATGAGCTATTTATTGGTACCAAGTTCGAAGCAATTGGAGAAGAATTGAGCAAGAAATTAATTTTTCAAAATTCGAATTTCGCGCGCTCTAACATGCTGCGGACGCGTCGCGGTCCGCCCCAAGATGGTCAACCTGCCTACCTCACCGAGCACTACCTCCTGTGCAAATATGGAGCTAAAGGCATGTGCAGATATTTGTTCAAAATCTCAGATTGTCTCTCATATACTGATCGATCCTGTGACAGAATTGGGAGCGGCTATCAACCTTGCGAACGAGGACTTAGCGCGAAATAGGTAGATCACTCAAAAAACACGCGATTTCAGCGACAATTTCGGCCATAAACCGCGGGCACTTACAACATGGCGTCATTTTCAGCGTAGGAGATCTATACTAACTACTGATCAATCTAGAAAAATAATTAGACCTGCGCGGCGTCAACGTTGGCGAGCATCTGAGGCTAAAGTGGTAGATCACTCAAAAACACGCGATTTCAGGACAATTTCGGCCGTAAAAACCGCGGGCACTTTCAACATGGCGTCATTTTCAGCGTAGGCGATCTATACTAACTACTGATCAATCTAGAAAAAGAATTAGACCTGCGCTGCGTCAACGTCGACTAGTAGCAAAGGTGAAATGCTAGCACTTTGAGTAGTGGGGACATATTTATGGCGCTGGCGAGCATACGTGAAGTGAGAATCACGACTATTTTTGCCGATAGTTCGGTCACGATACATAGTGAAGCCCAATAACAAAATAATTAACGAAAATTAATCATAACGCATCAATGATTCATGAACAAGAAAATCAAGAATCGTAAGTGTGCTCCACCGAACTGTCTTACTTTTTAACAAACAACGGCTTTGAATAAAACCCGGCTGTTTCTTACTTTTCGTTGGCTTTTATTTGCCGGCTCTCACGATGGTGGTTAGAAAATAAAAAATAAAGAGACGTTTAGACACGTGATAAAAAAATTAAAAGTAAATCATGATTTACTGGACTACGGACTTTTAAAAATGTATATCTTTTTTTTAAACAAAGATAAAAATATTATTTCAACTTCTAAAAATTCCCACTATAGAATAGAAACTATAGCAAGACATCAATAATCAGTAAAATGAGAGAAAACCCAAGGAAATGCATTTTATAGTCAAAACTAGCAAAGATCCGATTTCAGAACGAGCGCATTCTCGGCACGATTCGCAGAATTTAGACATAAACAATCTATTGAGCCTATGCAGAACATAAGCGCCTACAATCCTACGCTTACTAGGGAATGGCATAACGTTGTCACGAAATTGAGATATGAGCTATATACCGTTCGAAAGAGCATCAAAAGTTGGTCTGATTCACGTTTTCAAAAAGTGCAATAGCGACCTGTGGTGGGCGGGAGGTCAAAATTCCTTCAGCGCGTGATCGCCCTCTGCCCGATCGGCGAGTACTTATCGTGACTCTGGCACCCTCGAATCGTAGTGGATAGTAAGGATGGCTCTCACCCTTCTTCCGTTGGTTCGATTCGCCATAGAAGAATATTTTTTTGCACATTTAAAACATTGTTTTTATGATGTTTTCGATATAATCTATGTCATTTTTATCATAGTATTTGTCATAGTAACTTTATTTTTGAAAAAAAAAAATTTTTCCCGATTATTCCAAAAATACTATATATACTTGTAATAATTTGTATAAATATACAGGGGTTTGATCGAAAACATCATAAAACAATGTTTTAAATGTGCAAAAGAAAGATTCCTAGATGGGGAATCGAACCAACGGCAAAATGGCGAGAGCCATCCTTACTATCCACTAGACTACCTAGCTACGATTCGAGTGTGCCAGAGTCACGATAAGTACTCGCCGATCGGGCAGAGGGCGATCACGTGCTGGAGGAATTTTGACCTCCCGCCCACCAGAGGTCGCTATTGCACTTTTTGAAAACGTGAATCAGATCAACTTTTGATGCTCTTTCGAACGGTATATAGCTCATATGAAGCCGTTTGTGTTAGGGTCAACAAGTGGTTGGAACAGGTAAAAACAAACCTATGCTTAAAAGTTCGCCCTAGGGGTAGTTTTTCATTCTGAATCGACTGATTGAGTCCGTTTTTCGATCTGAGCCTTCTGAATCCCGGTACGGCACGACGTCAATTTGGCCAAAATTTGATTCTGCGCTAAAAACTGGTCCAGGGGGGCACAATTGGCCGAAATCTCGTGTACCCGAGCAGAATTCAATTCTCGGAATTTTCCTAGATAGCAACCAAGCCCCTCCCCCTGATCCCGCCTCTCCTAAGCGGCGTGTACCTAAGCCTAAACCTAAGCGTCCTTATGAAGAGTGGAATTAGTCCAAATAGTTTGGGTGTATGCACAGACAGTAACGCGGTTAGGGAGAGAGGTGAGAAAGAGATGGGCGAGGCCAGCCCCATGAGAGTGGGCGGGGCTTGATTGCGATCTAGGAAAGTGCCCAATTCTCTACAAACTGAAAAAAAAATTGAAGCGTTATCTTTTCTGGTATTCTGGTAACCGATTTTTGAAAACGAATTTCGCGGGAGAAATCCCATGGCCAGTTTGTAGAGAATCTTCTCCTGATCATTTTGGTATATGGGGTTAAGGTCTTGACTTGTGGCAAAGTAGTTTTACATCAATTTATGAGCCGAAAACTTGCGTTTTTTGGAGTTTTTCGAGTGCAACTATTTTCTTTGGAGTTTTCATGATCTGTAACATAGAAATTTGGTTTCTACGTGCGAAACTACGTCAGAAACTCCTATTGTCAGGTAAATCTGAGAAAATAACTTTTTAGACTCAAAAATCGACATCGACGACGACGTCAAGGTTGACATTTTTTTTTCTTCAAACATACGTGACAATAGGAGTTTCTGACGTAGTTTCGCCCGTAGAAACCGAATTTCTATATTAGAGAAGAAAAAAACTCGAAAGAAAATAGTTGCACTCAAAAAACGCACGTTTTCGGCACATAAATTGATGTAAAATTATTTTGCCACAAGTCAAGACCTTAACCCCATATACCAAAATGATCAGGAGAAGATTCTCTACAAACTGGCCATGGGATTTCTCCCGCGAAATTCGTTTTCAAAAATCGTGCTTAATTTTTTTTTAGTTTTTAGAGAATTTAATTCTGGTCGGGTACGCGAGATTTCGGCCAATTGTGCCCTCCTTGGACCAGTTTTAAGCGCGGAATCAACTTTTGGCCAAATTGACGTCGTGCCGTACCGGGATTCAGAAGGCTCAGATCGAAAAACGGACTGATCAGTCGATTCAGAATGAAAAACTACCCCTAGGGCGAACTTTTGAGCATAGGTTAGTTTTTACCTGTTCCAGACCCCCGTTGGACCCTTGTTGATCCTAAGGCAAACGGCCTCATATCTCAATTTCGTGACAAGGTTATGCCATTCCCTAGTTAGTATGAAACAGCAGAACATTTCAATAATTAATTAAAAATCAAAAACTACCTAAAATAGCCAATAAAGTAAAAGACCGGAGCCAAAGACCGGAATATAGCGATTCAAACCAGAGAATGACGGAGCGCACCCGACATGGCGACGCGGTCTCGAGAGTGGAGCATTTTCATGGGGGTTAACGGGCTGTTTGCCACGGGCCTGAACGTTATTTGCGGTCACTTTTTTCACCTTATTTTCTATGACAGTAAACCTTAGATCTAAACCTTAGTAAACCTTAGATCAGTAAACCTTAGATAAGTGTATGTTTGTGTCATATGATGATCATTTTAGGATCTCGATGAGGCTGATCTCGAATTCAAGAAGAAACAGCAGGAGGAAGCGAAGAAGCTAAAGGAAGCTGCTACCAAGGCCGGACAGAAGGGTCCAATGGGAAGTTCGTAATTTTGACGTCCGTTCCGGGATTCTGAAGGCTCGGATTGAAAAAAAACTGGCGCGCACTTAAATACCATAGTTTCAGCTTGATTTTCAGACATATCCAGAGACCGAACGAAATTTAAAATTCCCTCCAAAAACAAATACCGTAATTTTCGATTGATATTCACGCGGATCGTGGTGGGTTCACGAAATGATCGAGTTTTTGCCGGCTCTGGTTTTGATATGGTTACGGTAACGGCTCCGGCTTCAAACTTACTCTGTTTAGCTAGTGCCGGGTTTGCGTATGCTCGAAATGCCGTGAAAATAATTTAAAATATCGGCTGAGAAAAAATGAGTCATCGAAAACAGTTTATTGAGATACAATCAGTGAACTCGCCTCCTAAAGCTCCACTCTTTTCTGCTACGTGTGAGGGGTTCTTGAAACTCTAATAATAGTGGGGTACGGGTAGTGCACGAAATACAATGAATGAGAATATCGACAAAAACAAAAATAAAACTGGAATTTTCACTATGTTTAGCGGATTTGTGGTGTTGGGTGTGATTTGGATTCCTCGTCATTTTTTCGTCTGCGTATCTTTTCGCGAGTCGTCCTTTTACGCTGACTGACCCGTCCGTGTCAATACACTCTTTGTGGTCTCTTAGATAGCTCACGACTACATAAACCTATCTTCCTGGAAAATGGTGTAGATGAGCACTTGAATTTGCGCTTCACAGTTCTCCCATTCGGGAACGGTTCTTCCCCTCCAGTTTATTTGTGTGTTTTTAAGTTATCCTGCGAATGCCGCTCTCGGTCTTTAGCGTTCACCAGCTTCAGGTGTCCCTGTCGTGTTTAGCACAGTGTCATATCGCCATGCGGTCGAGTCCTTCTCCTTTTCCAGTTAATATACAGTATAAAACTAGCGGGACTACGCCCCGCTCGCGACACGTTAGAATGCTCACATGGCAAATTTGGTGCATTTGTGTGCGCATTCGGCGTATTCCTTTGCAAAGCTCGTGAGGCTTGGAGCGACCCGGAAAACTAGCGACGTAACTTTTCCTCCACGCTCTCAGCCTCACGAGGTAGTGTAGATCGTCAAAAAAGCTGAAGTGTTCGCATGCTGACTTTTTGAGAATCTTGACTACTGTAGACATACGGCATCAAAATAGTGAATTAATTGGCTGATGAGATCGCAATCTGACCCAGCTCAACGGGTTACGGTAGCTTTCGACTACTGTAGGCATACGGTATCGACATTTTGAATTGAATGGCTGATGAAATCACGTATCTGACCCATGGTCTGACCCAACTCAGCGGGTTACTGTAGGTTTTGATTACGGTAGGTATACTGTAGGCGTCGATTATTGATTAATCGGCATGCAAGGAAATTAGTTATCAAATGAATCACGAGTCTGACCCAGCGAACAATTGTTGACCAAGCGCTAAAAAATGTTGTAGGTATCAGTTACTGTAGTCATACGGTATTGACATTTGGAATTGATGAGCCTATGAAATCACGAATGTGACCGAAGATCTGACCCATCTGAACGGGTTACTGTAGGTTTCAATTTCGGTAGGTATACTGTAGGCGTCGATTATTGATCGATTGGAATACAAGGCAACCAATTAGCGCATGAATCACGTATCTGACCCACGATCACAATGAACCGCTTGAACTTGTACTTTTAATACTGTAGATATCTGTGTCCCCCCCTCCTGTGTGCTGCGCTGATCGGCAGCCAACGAACCACCTGGTGGTGTTTCCGCAACCTTTTCCTCGATTCTAGGCTGCTTTCAGGCAATCGTTTCTCTGTTTCCCACCCACCCTGCCCTCTCTAGGTTACTTGCGCTAATTTCTTAGTAGAAACACAGTTCGTCCCACGTCTTCTTGGAGATCGCTCCTTTGTAGTCGCCTACCATAACCCTCATCTTCAAACCACTTGTCTCGCTAGTTTTTCTTCGGGGTTTCAGCTATCTTTTCGGGCAAGACAGGTTCTCTTTCGTCGCCAGAATTGCCTCGCGCGTGACCGATAGAAGAATCGTCTCGAAAGGAAGATCGGAACTTCCTCGTTTCGTGTGCCCGTCCCCTTTCGTTGTACCACCCCCCCCCCCCCCCCCCCCCCCCCCAATAAAGCATCCGATCCTTGTAATGCAGCTGAAAACATCAAAGTGTTGGGAATACGCAGAGAGCGTAGCGAAAGAAGTATGAAGGCATAATCAAAATTTCACCCTATAGTAAACTTTGGACGTAGAGTTCGAAAATCGGCCTTAGCCGTATCTGCATTCCCTGTGGCGCACTTTACCCTGTGCGGTCGGTTTTTATATCTCATGAACGGCGCTTCGGAGACCCACAAAATTATATAAATTCTGTAAGATCTCGACGAAATAAGACTTTCTAATTAGGAGTGAAAGGCTAGCTAATCTTTTAAAAAAGTTATGTCCACCGAAATTGTTGATATGGTCACCATGAAAAATTTTTGGTCATATCGGGCGAGATAAACTTTTTCATTCGATTCCTCATGCAATTTTACCCCCGGCCCAAATTTTTGCAAAGATCCCCGGGAGAAGGCCTTTTTTTTCTCGGTCGAATACGGTTAAGTCGTCGGTTTTTGACTGAAAAATGTAGTTATTCGAGCCTAATTTTTTTTCTTTCGCATTTGCATGATCTGTGGCATCGATTTTCGGTTTCTACATGTTAAAATACTCCAGAAAAACCTATAGTGAGGTATTTTAAGACTGTTTGACCAAAAAATGGTCTCGAAATTAGGGTCAAAAGTGAGAAAAGGTCATGATCTCGAAAATACCTGACTATAGGTTTCTCTGGAGTATTTTACATGTAGAAACCGAACATCGATTCCGCAGCTCATGAAAATGCGAAAGAAAAAAGTTTGGCTCGAATAACTACATTTTTCAGTCAAAAACCGAGGACTTCACGGTTTTCGGCCGAAGAAATGGCCTTCTCACGGGGATCTTTGCAACAAAAAAAATTTTAAACAAAAATTTTTTTTGGGCATTGCGTGAGGAATCGAATGAAAAAGTTTATTTCGCTCTATATTTTTCATGGTGATCAACATTTTCGGTGGACATAACTTTTTTTTTTTTAAATAGCTAGCCTTTCACTCCTAATTAGAAAAAGTCTTATTTCGTCGAGATCTTTCAGAATTTATATAATTTTGTGGGTCTCCGAAGCGCCGTTAATGAGATATGAAAACCGACCGCACAGGGTAAAGTGCGCCACAGGGAATGAAGCTTTGCAGATACGGTTTTTTAAGGCCGATTTTCGAACTCTACGCCCCAAGGTTACCCTTTGCACATAGGTTGCAAAATCGTTGTACGTACCCTGCTGTAAGAATCTCAATTATATAAAAAAAATCCTGTGATAAGGCATATCGGAGGAAAAAATGGGAAAATTTATTTTGGAAAATATTTTACCCTTACCTATCACGAAAAGCGTCCTTAAAAAATGTGCGAATCCCCCCTCCCCCTTCTGTCGGATACGTGCTCCCATGGCACATATATCACGCCCTTCACCTAAGATTTTTCTGAAATCGGCAGCAGTATGACCCACTTTTGATATGCCCCCTAGTTTCATCTCGGTTTTCGATGGCCCCTGGGTAGGCCCCACTTGACCCCGTGAGGATTGGTAGATCAAAGATTTTTCTAGTATGTCTTTGGCTCGATTTTTCTCAATGATCTCAGTACAGAAATCTAATGAAAAATGTTATATTGATGAAATGGTTCTTTTATAGAGATCTTTGAGTGGGAAATGCATTATCCTCAGGTTTTTTTTTCATGTCAGTCTCGTTTTTTGTAGTGCCTTCTACTCCTTCACGAGCCATCTCGTGAATGGATGGGAGGCAGACTCCACCCCTCCCCCTCCTTGGGGGCAGGGGTGGAGTCTAGGGGGCAATACGGTAACACAGAAATCATCGGAGAACCTTCGGATAAGTGTCAATCGACCTCCAATGCAAAGTTTTACAAAATTTGAGACTTCGTCATCACTATGAAATCGTCACATTTTCGCTCATAACTTGCTTCAAAATCATCGGAGAGCCTTGGGAGAGGTACCAATCGACTTTCCATGCAAAGATTTACAATTTTGAGATTTCGTCATCACTATGTAATTTTCAAATTTTGGCACATATTTCGCTTCAAATTGATCATCCAAGGCTAATTCGAGTACCAATCGAACCCTCTCGACGAGCTTTTCAAAGTGAAAAACTAATTGGGCCAAATTTCATCATCCTTACGTAACATGCCGTGATTAGAGCATAACTCGAATCAAATTCTTTCAAGAAGTTGCTTTTTTGGAAAGTGTACGCCACAGCCACGGAGGTTCGAATCACACTTCTCCTAGACTTCTCGGACCAATTCGAAGCGAGTTATGCTCGAAAAACGGCATATTACGATAGGATGATGTAATTTTGCGTGGAGATGACCACTTTTGTATTTAAATTGGAAAAGCTCGTCGAGGGGGTTCTATTGGTACTCGAATTGGCCTTGGACGATCAATTTGAAGCGAAATATGTCCCAAAACGTGAAAATTGCGATGACGAAATCTCAAAATTGTAAATCTTAGCATGGGAAGTCGATTGGTACCTCTCCCAAGGCTCTCCGATGATTTTGAAGCAAGTTATGAGCGAAAATGTGACGATTTCATAGTGATGACGAAGTCTCAAATTTTGTAAAACTTTGCATTGGAGGTCGACTGACACTTATCCGAAGGTTCTCCGATGAGTTTGAAGCGATATATGAGCTACCGAGCCACTACCGAACATTTTGTACTGGAATTTGGGCACTACCGAAATTTCGCGCTTGCCTGTACAAAAAATTTCGGTACTACCGAAACGACATCCCTACTTTTCATCTGTGACTTCCCTCCCGTATATGTGAAATGAATGTGTCAAAGCTGATCAAAATGAGAAATACCGATTGAACACATTTCCCCCTCGAAGATCTGAGCAAAAGCAACAGTTCATAAGTTGACGATTTTTCAATAGCTCATATCTGAACCGAGATAATCGAGAAAAACACGCCTCAAAGACGTGAAGAAAGTGTGACGTTAACTACTGGAGAGATATTCGATCAAGTGAGACCTACCCATCAAAAATCGTGGAGAAACTGGGGGTCATCTCAAAAGTGGGTCCTATGATCAGTCGATAGGTGAAAGGCGTGATATAGGTCATATCCCAAATTCACATTATGAGTATGTCACTTCAGGTGGAACCGGAATCAAGAAATCTGGCAAGAAATGAGCCCAGTATGTCACTGCCTTCGTCATTCCCGACACCCAATCATATGTTCTCGTTCTTGCAAATGTTCCTCTGTTAAACGTTCTTTCGATGGTTTGCGGATATAAACGATTCATCTAATAATTCGAAGCAGTGAATACAGAAAAGTGGTGGAATGGTGGCAATGTACACAAGGTCACAGAATATTCCAATGGTATCTTGGAAAATTGACGTCACCGTATCAGTCGTTCATCTTAAGAGGTCAAAAAGTACGAACCAAGATGGTAAAAACTTATACAATCACGGTGGAATGTATTGAAAGATCTATTATGCAAATCACATAGTTATGATGCCAATCTGTTACGTATTTATGCTGACTAGAATACGGAAGTCGTGTTGAACTTATTTTGCCAGAAGACGATTATTAGAGTTACGAAATACATCCTGAAATAGAAAGGTTGTGATTTTTGGCTCATTTTTTAAAAAAAGTTTAAAGTCGCTCCGAAATTAAATTTTTTAAACCCTATAATATAGCAAAAACAAACCCCCCAGCTATCCAGCATTGATACGCCTTCTCTGCGAATGCGGACTCAACTTTTCTGAAAGAAAATAAATCGATTAGAGAAGATCATGATCATGTATTTCCTAAATATAGTGATTCTTGTGATCACAATTCATTGAATACATCACTCATATATTGTTACATATTCATTCCTATTTGATCTGACGTTTACAAGCTTAATTTTCAGTGAGTTATTACAGATTTCTTTGCTAGTGATAGAATACAACATAGGCACCAGGGCTGGCTAAACGATTGCGGAATTGCGGGCCCGCAATCTCACGCCTCTGATTGCGGGCAATACTCCCCCCGCTCAGCTGTACAAACTCCGCCTCCTCTTCGCCCGCCTCCCCCTCCCATTTCTAACCCGGCGCGGGCTAGAGCGCACTCTCTCCCCTCGGCCGAGAAATACCCTCTCGCTGGGCGTCATTGGAGCCCAACGAGAGGGTGCGCTCTAGTTTGCGCGGGTTTGAGAGAGGAGGTGGGCGGAGAGGGAGCGGAGGAGCGCTCGCTGAGCGGGAGGAGGATTGCGGGCCCGCAATCGGAGACGAGGGGGGGAGAGGGATTGCGGGCTCGCAATTCGAAGCGTGAGATTGCGGGCCCGAATAGCCAACCCTATTAGGCACCTATCGTTACTGCATTAGATGATCCTTATTACAGAGTACTACATAAAATATTAAAACCAGGCGAACGATCCTTGAAACTGACGTGTTATCTAGGGCATCCTTCTCCTCTGCGAAGTGGAGATCAGGGAAGAGTGTCACAGCTTGAAGATAGAAGAAAACTCCCAGAAGACCTAGGAACACGACGCCCCATACTGACATCACCATGCTGAAATTAAAATCTCATTGATACATTGCTTTTTTGTTCTGGAAATATCATCTAAATGATATCTGCTAGAATGAAGGAATTGATTCATTGCTTATTGCACCATCGGACTTACCAGAAGGCTGACATCTTAGGTCCGCAAAGGGGACACAGCTTCCCCATCTTGAATTGAAATCCTAAAATGAGAAAAAAAAAGTGTGTATCACGAGATCCACAAAAGTGCAATCAATAAACTGATAAGAACGATAGTCTCGTTAACTCGCGAAAAATTAATTCACGAGAAGAATACATTCAGTCTATGATCGTTGGCTCCAATACACCTCAAATCGATGATGGAACTCAAAGTCGATCTCCGGTCTTGTGTCTGGTCAGATTTATTATCAGATGAGCAACTTATTCTCCTCTCTGAAGTTTTCTTTTTTGTTGGAAATATTTATTCATATTTGTTTATTTTTTTTTTTTAGAAATATGGGCGTAGTTATTCCGCTCGCCGTGGTCACGGGATTCTGGTTAGCAGTCGGAATTCTCGGTCCTTTTGTCGTGAGGAAAGGACCGAATAAGGGTAATTGAGTGCTCAGATCAGCTATTCAAAAAATGGTTGCTGGAAATCGGTCTTTTAAGTAGTTGAAGCATTTACTGCACAATTGTTTTGTTTTTGACAATTTCATCGCTATTTAGATATGATAAAAACGTTATAATTTCAGGAATCATCCAGACCATGATCGTGATGACAGCCGTGTGTTGCTGGGCCTTCTGGATTCTCGTCTATCTCCATCAGCTGAATCCTCTCATTGGCCCTCAGATCCCAGTTAAAGTTCGTTCACTTTCCCGCTCACATTTTCACAAAAAAAATTTCAGACCATTCGATGGCTTGGCGAAAAGTGGGGAAAGACGGCCTAATTCTGAAATTATGCACCTGTGACTTGCTTGAAATTTAATGTTTATTTTTTTAAACGAATCCTCTTGTAAATACATTCTCTTTTAATTGCTAAGAAATCAGAAATAGTAATTTGTTTTTATTGAGCATATACATTCCGATAAACGATACGATTTGCAAATACTGTTGAGTTGCTTCGTGGCGATCTTGGATATTTTGATATTCGTGCTATTCGAGAAAGTAATCGAGTATTTGGCAGGGTAATCAGTTTGTTCTGATGAAAACTAATTTCAAATACCATAATATAGAACAGTGAGTGAGGTATTGATCGAATGGTAATTTACAATCTAGTGGTTGCCTTAGTGGGAGAGTGATGGGTAACCTTCTCGATGATATTGAAGCAGACTGCAGTTCCTCCGCCAGCAGTTGGTATGCAGTCGCCCTGAATAGATCATTCCATGTGTTATTCAGATGAAGACATGGGAATGAATGCAGACAAGACAAGGAAGCACAAAGGGAGACAAAATGTGTAATAATAGCTGACCCCTTCTCAGACTACTGTACCATTAACCTGAAATACTCGTAGATTCGTAATAGGGAAGAGAGGGGAAGGATAGATGCTCACCTTGATGAGACTGGTAGATATATTCCCTTCATCATCCACTTCTTGATGGGTGAGCACATAGGCTGCACTACTCTTCAACTCATCTGCCTTCAGATTCCTAGTTTTCCTCGAATTGGTAGGCATCTTTGGACGGAGGATATTCCCAGTGGGAATGCCATGTGTCGGTTGATGATCCAGCACTCGAGAAGCCGATTGCGATCTATGATTAACATTAAAATGATATAATATGTATGAGTCGATGTCAATGAGTAGATGAGTCGATGTCAATGATGATGATATGATAAGATTGGCATACCGACGATGGGATGTCCCTGGGAACTTGGGATCATAGTATCCATTCCGATCTGCCATTTTCCCCTCTCTCATTGGTCTTCCCTCCGATCCAATTTGCTGTTCAGTCTGGATATGGCATCTTGATTCTCTTGCCCATCACTTTCTTTCTCTTCTATCCATTTGTCACTCACCATCTCATTCCTCTCATTGAATTTATTCCTTAGAGTGGCCACAGTGGAAGTTCCTCCATTGGCAATCTCCAATGTCTTCTCAACTCTTCCTCGTTGTACTCTTATTCTCTCATTTTCTTCCTCTCTCACTCTTCTCATTTCTCTCTCCATCTCTACTCGATCTCCATTATCTTCTTCATACACCAGAAGACGAGAACGAAGAGAAGCATTCTCACGCTACAATTTACAATATTAGATAGCAACTTTCGCTTCATCGGATGTCATTAAAAAACGCAAAACTAAATACTGCAATCGGGATCCATTTCTTTCTCAATTGTAATATATTTAGTGACCTTCAATTTCTTGATGAGAGCAGCATCGGACGTCCTTTGTTCATTCAATTCTTCCTCCTTTACTTTCAACTCCTCGATTATAGATCCCTCGTAGTCAGAGACACACAATCTAGATCGGAGACCTTCTCCCAGACCATTCACTGACAAATACAATCATTACTCAATCAGGTAATTAGCATTACTGACAACTACAGTATCGACCATAAGTCTAGGTCCGAAATTTCAAAGTTCTGTAACTTTTGAACCAGATGAAATTTCTTTTTGATATTTTGGCAGATGGTAGTGCAAGTACTCATACATATGCTCGCTGTGTTTCAGCTTGGTAGGATTTCGCAATGTAGCATAGTGATGACGCAACTTTTATATGGTATTTCATGCCGTACTTTAAGCTCTTAGAATTTTTTCTCAACCTTCTATTTTTTCTGTGGTGATAGAAGACCTCGATATCTCTCAGGTAAAAGAAAGTACTCCCTGGAGGTTGCCGTGCAGCAGCCTTGGACTGGCTGAAAAATGGGCCCCGAAAAAATGGATTGTCGTTCATAGACATGCTAGAGACTCGTTCAAAAGCTCAAAATGATCCTTACCACAATTCCTGAAGATCCCCCAAGTTTGATAAAGATAGCTCTTCATTTGCCCTCAGGACACGATCTTTTCACTTTTCACATAATTTTTTCTCCCTATTTTGGATAACCACAGTTCCAAGGCCGATTTTTGTTCTAAGGTTATTCCTGGACAGGTTAGTTGCAAATCCAGGGAATAAATGATTCCCAACTTTTGAGAGCATTTGCACAACTTTCCCACTCGCGGCAACCGAAAATCCGAGGTCAATCGATTTTCAAAATCGGCTATTTTCGAAATAATGAATTTAAACTTTTTTTCGTTAATGATATCATGGGCTCTCATATCGAAATTTGGATTCAGCACACAAAAATGTACCAGAGAAAAATTTAGTTAGGAAGTTCTGATAGAAAAAAAATTTCGCCTAATGATGGGGGTATCATGGTCATTTTTTGGGTTGAAAATAGGTTGACCTCGGATTTTCGGTTGCCGCGGGCGGGAAAGTTATTCAAATGCTCTAAAAAGTTGGGAATCGTATATTCAAGGGATCTGCAACTAACCTGTCCAGGAAATACATTTGAACAAAAATCGGCCTTGGAACTGTAGTTATCCAAAATAGTGAGAAAAAAATTATGTTAAAAAGTGAAAAGATCGTGTCCTGAAGGCAAATGAATAGCTATCTTTATCAAACTCTGGGGATCTTCAGGAATTGTAGTAAGGATCATTTTGAGCCTTTGAACGAGTCTCTAGCATGTCTATGAACAAAAATCCATTTTTTCGGGGCCCATTTTTCAGCCAGTCCAAGGCTGCTGCACGGCAACCTCCAGGGAGTACTTACTTTTACCTGAGAGATATCGAGGTCTTCTATCACCACAGAAAAAAATCTAAGAGCTTAAAGTACGGCATGAAATAGCATATAAAAGTTGCGTCATCACTATGCTACATTGCGAAATCCTACCAAGCTGAAACACAGCGAGCATATGTATGAGTACTTGCACTACCATCTGCCAAAATATCAAAAAGAAATCTCATCTGGTTCAAAAGTTACAGAACTTTGAAATTTCGGACCTAGACTTATGGTCGATACTGTATACTGACATAGTATATGGATCTGATCATCTCCTATCTCTTCTCCTCTTCTTCTTGAATATTCCCTCAGCATCGATATATCATCACTCCTTCTATTCACATCTTCCCATGGGAAAACCTCCAGTGGATCGAGAAGAGCCGCTTAATTTACTCATTATATATCATTGAAATTATTGTTTCATTTTGAAAATCACAAGAAAGAACGATATTGTTGTACCAACACACTATTCAGGTGAATTAAGTATTTAAAAAAAATATATATATAAATATTTTCTTAAAAAAGATCAGCACTTTTACCAAATAAAAATAGTGAGGAGCACAGTATAAATGACCCTTCCCACGATATTCGAGTAATGCTCTCATCTCATAAATACCAATGAAATGAACATACGAGGTCTGCATCGATCGATCTCATGGTTCCATCCAGCATAGAATTTTCTCGGAACGGGAGGTCGTGATCCTCCCATATTCTGAACACTTCCATCATCACACCAATATAAGTGTCAACTAATCCATTCCTTATTATAATCCAATATAACGCTTCATTGTTCATACTCACCTACCATACGAAAGATACCGTAATATTTAGTGTAATATCAGCTTACGGTATCGCGGTTTTTCTTCTTCGTACGGATCACATCTATTATTTTTCGCCAGTATATTCCACAATAACTCACGAAATAGAAGAAGCGGCAAATTCAAGAATAAAGTGTACTAACTTCCAATCGATCGACTCCTTTCCTTGTCTCAACTGATTGCGACTCTTCCGCGAATGATAGCACATTCTGGAAAGATCATCTAACTCTAACTGCTGCAATATTTTATATATGAGAAAAAAGTTTTTATTTTATTTTTATATTCTTTTATATAATCTTCACTATGTTCGCAACACATTAACACGAGATATAAGATAGTGAAAAAGAAAGGTAGACCAACAGACAACCGTGGAATTATTTTGCTAGTGTAATCTGTGAAAAACCTATAATATAACAGAAACAAACTCTCAAACTCGAAACTCGAATTGCCGCGACATAATCTAAAAGTAAAGTGTCTATAACTTTGTTAAGTCTCGAGTAATTCAAAACATTGTTTCTTTTTAAAGGGACAGGATGAACTAACCAGATTCTCTTCATAGTCATCTGGACGTGGATTGGCACAGATGATCATTCTCACCTGCACAAATAAAATCAGTCCAATCATTCTTATTCCATCCCAATTTCTTCGCTCTCACCTTTCCCGTTCCTTCGAAGAAATTCTTGAAGAGATATGTCAGTTTGGTGTCTCTATAGGGGACAGATTCCTGCTGAGCTCTACGCTGATTCTTACTGCAAATAGGCACATTGATGACCATTCTGTCGACTTGCACACAATAAACAATCTTGGGGGGATATCGGTTACCGTAGTTTCTCGAAGCATTGCCTGAGCGTCATGAGACTCTGATTGATCTTGGCAGCTTCATTCAATCGATCTCCCGTGTTGAGTGTTCTTTTGGCTCTCTCACTTCCAGCCAGATCCACTAGTGACAATTGACCGACTACAATACGAGAAGCATCTCTGCAATGGAAGGATCATCTCTCTCTCTCTTCTATTTCTCCTCTTCTACTAACTGGACAGGATACAATTCTTCTTCCATTGAAGGAGCCATCACCAATCTGATTGTGAACACTGAATGTGATCGTGACGATTCCTTATTCAGAAGAGTATCACACACTCGACGACGAGTATCTCCTCAACAATCATTATACAATATGATACTCAACTGACAGTGGCACTAGGGACCACCGAACCGGAAAAGTTAGAATCAGGGCCGGCAAATGTCGTGTCATGGCGTGGGAAACGGCGAAATGCGGGAATTCAAATCCCTTCAGTAATTTTGTTTTTCCCAGATTTATTGATTTCTAGGAGGCGCAGCTCTTCAATTATTGTCAAATAATGGATCCCAGATCATAACGAGTCAGACATAAATAAATAAAGAAAATCTGTGGCATATAAAGAAAATGTTAAATTTCAATACGGAAGATCGTATATTTTTATTTTTATAGGCTAGCGAGTGCATTAAGAGGTGCAGCCTTCTATTTTAGTCATAGAATCGTTGTGCGACCTATATTTAATCTTCATGCAAAATTTTAGAAAAATCCATGGCAGCCCTCTTTGTCAAATTAGCTGTTGAACTTTGCTATAATCACTTGTTTCAACACCTTCAATTTATTGATTCTGTTACATTTTGTTTATTGCAGTCTTTTAATTCGCTTTGTAGAGCACGAGTTCTGTGCTTTAAGACCTATAAACACTTAAATAAACTATTGATAGTGGTTCATATTATAGATACCGTATACCTTGCACGAGTTTGCACTGATTTCTAACTCCTGAACAATAATTTCTACTATATATTGATCAATTATCGGTCCGCAGCTGTCATTTTATTTAATGCCGCCAAGAAAAATATAATTAAAAGTGTTTGAAATTCGCGAATGGTGACCTACTGACCATGCCATGACTAACCGAACCGATTTTGTGCGGGACTGCACCAAGAGGGGCGGGGCTTATATGGGTAGATCAAAACTCGCTGATTTAATTTTTTCATGCAAATCTAAGTATGTTTACTGTGAGAACATAAATCGTAGGAAAGTTGTGTGTCCTATCTCCCGGTAAAATAGAAATTACAAAAATTACGAGCGGAACGGGAAAATCTCACATTTTTTGCCAAGTGTGTTGATAGCGTCTCCGGCTGACAGTTTCGCGATATTCCCGTCATTCTCTTTATTAAATAATAAATACAATAATAAATAAACGCACTTGGCAAATTGCCAGCGATTTTTCCGTTACGCTCGTTACTTTTGTAATTTCTACTTTACCGGGAAATAGGGCACACCATTTTCCTACGATTCCTGTTCTCACAGTAATGAATTCTGCACTCCTGATTACCCAAATGCGCATAAAGAATCAATTTTAGAGGACGCTTAAAAATTTTATGTGGTGGTCCCTACAGTGGCACATTATGCGGGAATCTATCACGAAACTTTGAAATAATGATACAATAGTAGGTGAGTCTTAGAGGCCATCTATCAGATCTACGATAATCGAATCCTATCGCCCATTATATCTTATAACGGTAGAAAGGGAGTCGAACCTTGGGCGAGTATCTGGAGTGCTTCATCAGCATTGGATACTTCCACTTCTCGCAACTTTCCCACATAAACCATCTGATTCGCATCCATATGGACATCGAGAGAGGGAGGAGTCTGCTCCACACTCAAATCATCAATCTCACTTTGATTTACACAAACGCAAAAAAAATATGTCGATTTTAAATGTACTTCAAATAAACGAAAACCAAATATATTACAATCTAACATCTTCTATATATGAAATCCTCAAACTCACGGTCCATTATCGAGAAGATCATAACAGTAGTTGTTGTATATCTCAACATAAGAAACGAAGACTGCACACGCATAGTCATCATTATATCCATCCACCTTCAATCAAACCATTCACTACAATTATCTTTTTCGAGTGTACCTTTTTCGTTTCAATAAACCGATCCTCGTCGATTGTTTTCTCTTGTGAATTGAGTCGATATCGACGTTGTTCCTCCCTCGCCTCTCTCTCAAAATATCAGACAATAATTGAAACAACCAAATTAAAGATATACCTTGTCGCGAATGTCGAATGCATTCTTTCCCGTGGGAAAGAACACACACTTATCGGCAACACTGTGTTGGATCGAATTGAAGATTGTATCGAGTGTTCGGGGTAGAATGCCACACTGATTCCTACTACTGCTTCCTGTCATAGTGTACGTCTTTCCACTTCCCGTCACCTGCAATCATCCTTAACACGTCTCTCACGCAATACTTCACCTAGACACTCCCCATATTGTTAGCGTGCCATTTTCAATGTGAAGAAAAGAAAGTGGAGAAGTTCTCATTCTTTTGGGAGGTTTCCAAAATGGTCATTTCTCAGGGTTCCTAAATGGAAATTCCAAAACGTACCATAGCTCACAGGGGTCCTAGGGGTCTGAGAGAGTCCGAAATAGTCGAACCCTAAGTAAAAAGACACGATGACAAATTGAGGATGAGTACTAGGTGAGAGGCGTGATATACCATGATTTCGATCACCAGGACTCACTCCGTATGTGAATAGTAGCGCATTTTTGCCGGCGACTAGATGCTCGATGAGATCGACTGAGCATCTTTCGAATACATCTTTCTGCGTGTCTGTTTCATCTAATACTCTACCGAATTCATACACTTTGTCGGCCTGAAAAGTATTTTTTTAAAAATATGATTGAAAATAAGTAAACATGCTCACATTAGGTTGGCCATTTCTCTGTACAACGCCGACTGGTGGAGTACATTCAACAGTGTTCTCATCGGCAAGGATGAGACAGGGATTATTGCCTTCATATGGGGTGAGTCTGCATACGACTTCCAATGATTCCTTGTCCGATCTCTTGTGCTTAGACTTCCCTCTTTCTCCGGGTGTATGAGCGCGTCTGAAAAAATATTACTTACAGGTCAATGAAAAGTAAACTTACTTTCGATTAGTTGACATTCGGAAGATTTATGGGATATCTATAATGTCGGAATGTTAATACAGTGTAAACAGAGACAAGTAGTAGGTGAACCATTATTAGAATAATATACTTTGACACTATTCAAACAGAAATCTCTGCAGAGATTTCAAAAGAATTGTTTTCGCGCGGTACTTGGGCGCGGTACTCGGGTCCCTGACATAAGACAAGCGGAAAATGTCGCCACCCATCAGGGGAAATCAGGAAAAACGAGCGGGCCTCCAAACAACATACAGTAAAATCCTGATCCTGAATCACGATTATGCGGTGCAAGTGCCTGATTCACGGTAATAATACCCTGAAGACCAAGTTCACTTTGCGATTCGTCGTTCCGGAAGTGAAAATCAGGCAACTTGAACCGCATGCACAGCGCACAGTAATCACTCTCGCCACGCGTGCGTGATTCAGGCAATTGTTTTGCGTGCGCACGGCCCTCGGAGAGCCGACATAGCGTCAACGAAAACGCCAAGAGCGAACTTTAGGCTACAAATTACAAAAACAATGACAACCGCGTTGCCCGAAGTTGCCTGATTTTCACTTTCCGGGCCCGCGCTCATTTCCTGATTTCCCCTGATGGGTGGCGACATTTTCCACTTGTCTTATGTCGGCGGCCCGGGTGCCGTGCGTGCGTATGTAGCCGCGGCATTTTCGTTTGCTCTATGTCGGCGATCCGGAGGCCGTGTCGAATGCGTCTCTCAGTTTTTATTAGCTTAGTGAGAAGCCCTCGCTACTCATAATATCTTGTAATTTAATCTCGAAATTCTGGATGAACGCATTAACTTCACGTGGTGGTCCCTGGAGGCCGTGAGTGTGACCCATCGCGTAGCATCGTGTAGTGTACGGTAGCTAGTAAACATGTTGTAGCGCTTCTCTGTTCTTGTTGTGTATTTTTGAATCTCATATTATTAATATGTAATACCTCTAGATCATCTGCGATGCGTTTCCAGTACGGTATGAATCACTCTGTCACCATATGAACATAGTCCATCACGAGTCGCTCCTAACTACTCTTGGATCTGTTCGGATCACATCAATATTCGGACAAGAAAGTCATGGACGATGGGATGCGTAGAGGAACGCGACGAGGAAGGAATGAGGAGGGACATAATACTCGACGAGCACAGTTAGTCGATGACGAAGACCAGTCGCAGGTATGAGATCAGCTGAAATGTTCTCGTTTATGTGTAACGGTGTAATATTATATACGGTGTCGATACAAAATGTTCCTTTCATCATAGAACATTGAATGCTCATTGTTAGGTTGATGTGTAACATTTGTAACACATTAAAAAAAAGTGATTCTGTAAGTTCCGAATACGGTTACATATCTCAGGCAGTTTTGGATGAAAACACCCCAGATATCCGAGCCATCGAGTCTGAAGACAGTGACGATGAAGTAAAGGTGCGTTTGAACGCATGCAAGTTCCGTTATATAACATACGTTTCAATATTTCGAAGCTGCTTCTAATATTTGAAGCGTCTTGTAGTATTGTTATTGCGAGAAATCAGAAATTAAATTAACTTGATCGTTTCAGATAACACGGAAAAGATCTCGAGCAGAACTGGAACGTATTAAAGAGCCTGATCCACTTCCTTCAACGTCCACTTCTCAAGATGATGATTCCGAGGAGCAATGCAGCATATGCTTCGATGTTAGAAATATTGTTTCCTCCGGTTGTACATATTTCGAGTTAAATTCAAATTTACAAAAATAATATCGTTATTTCACCCATGATAGATGGATGAAATAAAAATGAATGAATCACGGTTATACTATCTATTCTCTTTATTCTTCTTATCTTTCTTTTTTTAATTTCTTATTCTTTGAGTCGTTCACTTCATCTGGAACTCATCGATTAGTCTCCCTCCGATGTGGCCATTTTTCGGTGAAGACTGTATAAAACGCTGGATATCGAGTGAAAGCGGAAAAGCGTCAGTATTTCTTGGTGTTTTTGCACGGCCTTTTTTACTTAACAATATATATGCAAGTGCCCGAATGCATATATATTGTTGTATTGTAAGTGCCCGAATGTTGACCCCTTATTTAGTATTCTCAATGCCACCACACCTTGCATAAATCTTATTCCTGCTACATTAGCATATCCATCTAGTTTAATAAGCATTTCTCTGAAATCATTTATATTTTTTAAGATGCCCGACATGTAAAAAATCAGCCAAGTTGAAGGATTTGCGGAATCATTTCGTTGCTGCAATAAAAGTAAGCGTTTTTTATTCAGTTCGCACTATTTGTTTCTACTATATTTAAGGATCTATTTATTAGGTATAGTTCACATCTGAATCTACACGGTCCATCTACTTCTTATGATCCAATGATAAAAATATATTCTATTTATCAATGCGATCCGAGTGAAATAACTAGATATTCTCATGTCATTGCAGGCAGTGGATAATTCAGAGGCGGAATCCCTTCGTCAATCTCTCGTTGCATTTCAAAGGGAAAACGATGGACTGAGATTGGAGAATGTTTCACTCAAGAAACAGATAGAACATATGAAGAAGAATGCTATGATTGCTATGTCAAGTGCACCATTGTAAGTTTATTTTAATGATTGCGATATATTTGTTCAAACCATGTTCCTATCACGGATTTTCTGTTATTTGGTAGGAACTTTTACTACAGAAAAAATTTTGCGTCTCTGATTTCTACGAAACTTTTGTTACTGACTAAAGTGAGGACGGGGAGAACGCCTATCCACTTCATTTGGCCAAATTTGCATATTGAGCCGAGTTGGTGACCTACCGTTTGAAAGGCTCTATCTCGGTCAGTTTTTGACCTACAGAGCCCGATTTTTTTTTCAAAAGATTTGTCTTTCCGAGATCTACAAATAACTCAAGAAAGGGTACGGTCTAAAATGTCTTCTTCATGTGTTTTGTCTGAATATTCATTTTTTCGGGTATAAAAGTCGATTTTACTTGACATTTTCCTCTAAAAGGTATGGATTTTATTGTTTGATATTTTTTCCGGCACCAGAATTGAGGTTTTCTCTTCAGCCATCATTCATAACTCTGCTTGCGCGATAGTGCTACTCAGTAGCGAAACCCGGACATAGTCGTTTTCCGCACTCATTTTACGAATAAACACGTTTTGAGTCGTATCTCGCTTCAAAATCATCTTCCAAAGCATTTAAAAAAAGAAAAGTGTAATTGTGCAGACGAATTGTCCACTCATCTTTCTCTCTTGCGAGGAAGCATACTTTTATACTGAGTAAGGAGGAAGGATCGAGAGCATTCGATCTCAATGGAGAGGTTTGTATCGTATCTGAATACGCCTATCTTTTATTTGACAACTAAGATCCATTATATTATATTTCAAAATACAATTCAGAGAATTGTGGTATCAATCAAATTGACGTCTTCTCCAATCAGTGATGGATTCGGAGTCGCAGTTGTATGTTTCTTCTTTCGTTGATCAATTATTTCTGAGTAGTAGAATGATTGTTGTTACTTATCAGTTAGATGCGACTCTTCGACCCATTGGAGAGAAAGTGGGAATATCTAATCGACGAATCAGGACGATTGAATTCTGTCCATTCGATGCCGCTTTATATCTTGTTGGTATGTGCTAACTTCTTTTTCACTTATGAAACACAATTGTCTAATGACTCTACAATGACATCAGCGAAATTGTCTAATTTTAGGATATGCTGTGCAGGGCTAACTCAACTGAGTTATTAAATGACTCAACGTTTAAATATGTGAGGTGAATGAATTAAGGGAGTATTGCAGGGGGTGAAGACAATTGGGTGATGATTCGATCGATTGATGGAGGAGTGAGGAAACGAGTGGCTGTATCTCATGCTGTATGGAGTTGCTGTTGGACTGCCAATAACAAGGTTAATCAACCGAGCTAATATTGTCTTGGAGATGGATTATATGGAAAATTATTTGATAATTACAGGCTACTATCGGTCTCTCGAATGGTCGAATTTTGGAGTTGAATACTGACGAAATGAATCTGACTGATCTAATTCCATGGGAGTCTAGAATAGGAATCACCCAAATCGCGTAAGTAATTTTTTTTAAAAACATTAATTTTTTTTGTTTTTTTTCTTGTGGTGGGACCCAAGCTGGAATCAGCTCTGTTTTTAAGCTGGGATTGACCCTATTGTTTTTCGATAAAATTCAAGCTGGATCCAGAGATGGTGAAAACCCAGCTTGGAATCAGATCTGAAATTTTTTTAAAAGTGAGCGTAGGGGAGGGGCGATAAATCCGACCCAAGCTGTTTCCTGTGCTGATTTATGTTTGGAAACGCCTATTTCTAGCTGATTCCTTCTTGGGTCCTTCCTTCAGATTTGGAAATATCGAATATGTTAAAGGAAACAATTCAGGAAGTTTGATAAATTGTTCTCATTGATGATAGTATCACTGAAATCACTGCGAGGTGCGTTTAATGGCAGGCAAGCTCCGTTATATAACCTACGTTTTCAGTATTGAGACACGGAAGGATCACGAATCATCTACAACAGGAAATTAGTCCGTTTTATTTATTTATGGTGTTAGATGAAATGTTGAGACATCGTAGTATATTTTGTCGATTGAAGGAATTTATGGGAAGATCCAGGATGTCTCAGTGCTTCCTTCTCATAATTCATTCGTTGTCTCTTTCCAATCATCAGAAGGATCCACTCACAAACTGTATAGATTATCAGTCGATGACGATGAAAATGTGAGTTATTTTATATTTATGATTGAAAAGATATTCCGAATCAAAGAGAGAGAGAAAAAAAAATCATTAAAATGTGTTTATTTTATCCACCATTTTCAAGAATATAACGGTATGTTGTGTACGCAACTGAATGTTTTGATGATATTAATAATATTATTAATTTAATATACAATTTAGGTAGAGATAATATTTGTGAGTGAATGTCCTTCTCCTTCCAAGTCATTCTCATATCTATGGAAGAACGTCCTATTCCACTTTGGAGGGTCACTCACTTCTGCCATTTTCCAGGTCCACTCTTCATGATCATGATTTGCACCTTTTCTGCTTTATCTGCATCGGTATTTCTCTAATTTTGTTGGAATTTGAATATTGCAGGAGGACTTCAAGCGTATAATGGTGCACGATTGGAGTCAATCAAAGGAAGATGTCAGTTTCACCTCGCATTAAAATATTTGTATTGTTTCCATAGTAATTGAGTATAGTATATGCATATCAGAAGTATCTGACTGTTGGAAGTTCGAAGATCACTCATCTTCGATCGGTATCCTCTTCTTCCTCTGAATCATGCCATATTCTTGCCCTTGGAGAGAAGGAACTACATCTACTCCAATTGATTCTATCCAAGTGATTGAGAATGAGGCTACCTTTATCTTCTTACTTCTGTGTATTAGTTATCTCTTTCTCATATTATATTACCGTGTTCATTCATAATTCAATACTGGTATACTCTGAATCGTCTGATAAGATCGATCTGACTTGCTCACCATCACATATATTCATTATTGTTTAACTAATTATATTCGAAAACAAAATATATGATGCTCAATTGTAATTCCAATAC